>ML685769.1:27280188-27329070 GCA_007922175.1 Pelusios castaneus | reverse complement strand
CTGGAGAGGGGTGGAGGGAACATGGGGAGAAGGAGACTGGTGGGGGCTGGAGAGGGGTGGAGGGAACATGGGGAGAAGGAGACTGGTGGGGGCTGGAGAGGGGTGGAGGGAACATGGGGAGAAGGAGACTGGTGGGGGCTGGAGAGGGGTGGAGGGAACATGGGGAGAAGGAGACTGGCTGCCGCCTGGAGAGGGGTGGGGGGACGAGGAGAGTGGGTGGGGGGGAGCACGAGGAGACTGGCTGCCGCCTGGAGAGGGGTGGAGGGAACATGGGGAGAAGGAGACTGGTGGGCAGTGTTCCCGGTAAGCTGCGTGGGTGCGCGGCCGCGCAGCAGTAAGGGACCCCCGCGCAGTCCGGCAGCCCCCGCTGCTCCCTCCAACCCCCAGGGCAGTGGCTCTGCCGCGGCACACCCGGCCTGTGCCCGGCCTCTGGGCTGGCCGTCCCCGCCCCCAGGGTGGGACAGGCAGGCTCGGCTCAGGAGCGCGGGTCTGCCTGCCTGCCCCACGTGGCTGGGGCAGGGGGGTGGCTGCGGCCGCGGCGGGCTCCCGGGGTCCCACCCGCCGTCTGCCTCCTTCCCGGGGCCGGGGCCGCGCTAACCCTCGGCCTCCCAGCACGGGGCCAGGATCAGCCTCCGGGGCTGGGATCTTCTCCACCCCACCGGCGGCTTCCCGGAGCCTCCCCCGCCAGGGGCCTTGACTTTTCTTTCTTTCTTTCTTTCTTTCTTTCTTTCTTTCTTTCTTTCTTTGCCTGCTTTCTTGCTTTCTTTCGTTGCCTGCTTTCTTTCTTTGCCTGCTTTCTTGCTTTCTTTCGTTGCCTGCTTTCTTTCTTTGCCTGCTTTCTTGCTTTCTTTCGTTGCCTGCTCTTTCTTTCTTTCTTTCTTTCTTTCTTTCTTTCTTTCTTTCTTTCTTTCTTTCTTTGCCTGCTTGTTGCCTGCTTTCTTTCTTTGCCTGCTTGCTTGCCTGCTTGCTTTCTTTGCCTGACTGCCCGGCCTGCCCGCCCGGCCTGCCCGCCCGCCCTACCCGCCTGCCCGCCCGCCCTGCCCGCCTGCCCGCCGGCCTGCCCGCCCGCCCGCCCGCCCGCCCGGCCTGCCCGCCCGGCTTGCCTTCTCTCCCTTTCTCTTTTTTCCTTCTCTCTTTTTCTCTCTGCCCTCCTTTCCCTTCTCTTCCCTGCCTTCCTTTCTTTTTTTTCTTTTTCTCTTTGTCTTTTACACAAATACGGGAAACGTTGTGGAGTGAAAGAAGATGTAGTGTCGAGAATTGATGAGAAAGGTATGTTGAGATGGTTAGGAATACCCTTATTAAGTTAATAACAATGTACCTTCCTATATATTTTAAGTTTAAAAAATTTGGCACTCCAAAGAAATTTCAATCGCTGTTTTGTTGATATTTGGCTCAGTTGACTAATAAGTTTGCCCACCACTGGTCTAGGGAGTTGAAATTTAAACCTAGGCAATGGAGTCCCGAACAGTGCTTGCTCAGAAAATAAGTGAACTGGAATGAGGATGAAAGTACTAATACTCAACATCCAAGAACCATTTGGTCCCTAGATCCCATAGAAGCAGACTCAAACATGGTTGATTCAATACCTTGCCAGCTGTTTTCCTGCTGGGGTGGATGAGGCTGCCTCACTTGGCAGGAAGAGAGTGACTCAGAGTGGAAGAAAAACAAGAATCCTTCTGGGAAGTTGGGTGCAAGATCATCCTAGGGTAAAGCCTGGGCCGAGGGCCAGAGTTTGTCTAAGAGTGGGGGAGCAGACAAGTTGGTGGATTTCACCCCATTTAGCCTTAAGCCACCTCTGCCATCAGCAAATTGGTCAGATGAGAAGGAGCAAGAGTATGAAATATATAAAATTAAATAGAAGAATTTTTAAATCAATGTAGTATTTTAAGATAGAGAGCAGTGAGATATAAGCTTTACAAGCTACCTTGAGGGTAAAATTTTTTAAATGGTCGAAGTGATTTAAGGGCCAGTGACAAAATGGGCTTACCCTGCACTGAGGTATAAATTATCTTCAAATCTTAAATGATTGTGGGTGAGTACAAAGTCACAAAGCTCAGCCACAAGTTTTGCAGCACCTATGGATAAAACAACAGAAACTTTAGAGCAGGAATATACCCCTGCAACAGACCATGCTGCCAACTTTGTCCTCATATCTACACTAAAGACACCAACACAGGACCAGATCAAGCCACCTACTCCATCAAGGACTCATTCACCTGCTCATCCACCAATGTGATTTATGCCATCATGTGCTAGAAATGCCCCCTTGCCTTATATATTGGGCAAACAGGACAGTCTCTGTGCAAAAGAATAAATGGACACAAGTCTGATATCAGAAATTGCAACATTCAAAAGTCAATAGAGGAACACTTCAATCTCCCTGCTCACTCCATTGACGACTTGCTAATAGCTGTGCTGAAACAGATGAATAACAAATCACAGCTTCAAAGATAAATTGCAGAACTCGAATTTATATGCAAATTTGACTCAGTCACCTTGGGGTTAAACAGGGACTATGGATTTTTTCCTCATTACAACAGGTGATTTCACCTCAAATTCCTCTATATGCTATTCCCCAGTGTTTGAATCCTAACATTTATTTTGATTTGCTGTTACAGCCTGACCTGATCCTATGTCATACACTCCCCTGCATTTAATTTCCTCCCATTCTGTAGTTTCCCATCTTCAAAGCGTCTGATGAAGTGGGATTTTCTCCCATGAAAGTTCATGCGATAAATAAATCTGTTAGTCTTTAAAAGTGACACAGGACTCTGTTTGTTTCGAGGAAAAAACTTTCACAGGCCATGCCTAATGCTTTCCCAGCAAGTAGGGAGGCAAAAAAAGATTTTTGGGGAGTGATGAGAAAGATTTTGGGAAGGCATAGCCTCCCCCTGCTTATAATAAAATCCACCCATGTACCCACTCCTTATTCATAGTATGTGATTGGTCCCCTAAGTGTCATGGGATTGCTTCTGTCCCCAGTTGGATAATCAAAACTTTTAAAATAAGAGATTAAGCAATGATGAGCAGGAAATGAATAATGAATTCTCTTCTGTGAATATGAGTATTTGGATGAAGAACAGACATTCCTTAAACACTTGTGCGAATGTTTACAAATATTGACTTACAAGGGATATGAACATGATTGAAAATGAAGAGCTATTTGGCATCTGAACAAACGTTCAGACTGTTTTTGCAGCATTCACTCAGCTTTATTTTTATTTTGCATTCAGTAGCTTTGTAAAAAAGAAAGCAAAAGAATCTACACTAAGGCTATGTACACATGATCAGATTAAAGCGCAACATGGCAATTGCGCTATAAAAAACACGTGACCTTTGTTGCAGGATAGCACGTACACACGTCGCTCCTTGCAACGCAACAGAATTCCTTGCATTATCGCGGTTGAGCGCAATGACTTCTGGGCACCTATCCCATTGTTCCATTTTCCCTGAATCGGCGCTTGGAATCATGGGATGAAGGAAAGGAACGCAAAACACCATGGGTAAACTCTCAGTTTCCCGTGGTGCCTTGTGTTCCCCTTGCATCTTCTTCATTGCCAATAGCAACTCGCGCCTATTTTCAACAGTGCAGTGATGCACTGCACCACTTGCAAGCAATCACAACAGCGACAGCATGGATCCTGCTCTGATCTCCACTGTCGCCTTCAACATTCTAAATATATCTCGGCTGGTTGCTCAGTACGCAATGAGCTCCGAGTCAGACGAGGACGCTGAGGAGCAGGGGCTGATCGATCCCATGCAGAGCAACAGCACCGCATTGCTCAGCTCCTTCACCGATCATCTGCACATGGTGCAACGCCGTTTCTGGTCGCGAGAGACGAGCACCGAGTGGTGGGATCGCATTGTTATGCAGCTGTGAGATGACGAGCAGTGGGTACAGAACTTTCGAATGCGGAAAGCAACCTTTCTGGAACTGTGTTCAGAGTTGGCCCCTGCCCTGCGACGTAAAGACACCAACATGAGGTCAGCCCTAACCGTGGAGAAGCGTGTTGCAATTGCTGTCTGGAAGATGGCGACTCCTGACTGCTACCGGTCGGTTGCAAACCAGTTTGGAGTCGGGAGGTCCACCGTCAGATTGGCCCTCTCACAAGTCTGCCAAGCCATCAATCGCGTTCTGCTACGGAGGACGGTGACGTTGGGCAATGTTCGTGAGATTGTGGACGACTTTGCTGCCATGGGATTCCCGAACTGCGGGGGAGCCATAGACGGTACACACATCCCAATTTTGGCTCCAGACAATCTCACGACCGAGTACATCAACAGGAAGGGCTACTTCTCCATGGTGCTGCAAGCACTCGTGGATCACAAGGGGCGTTTTATGGACATCAATGCTGGGTGGTCGGGAAAGGTGCATGATGCCCGCATTTTCAGGAACACTGGTCTGTACCAGAAGCTGCAAGGGGGTACCTTTTTCCCTGATCAAAAAATTACAGTGGGTGATGTGGAGATGCCCATAGTCATCCTCGGAGACCCAGCATACCCACTGATTCCATGGCTCATGAAGCCGTACACCTGTAACCTAGATCACAGCAAGGAGCGGTTCAATTACAGATTGAGCTGCTGCAGAATGACTGTGGAGTGTGCCTTCGGCCATTTAAAAGGGCGCTGGCGATGTTTGTATGGGAGGCTGGACTTGGCGGAGGACCACATCGCTGCTGTGATTGCGTCGTGTTGTGTCCTCCATAACATTTGTGAAAGTAGGGGAGAAAAGTTTTCCCCAGTGTGGGCTACGGAGGCACAGCGCCTCGAGGAAGCATACGAACAGCCAGCCACTAGGAGTATTAGGGTGACCCAAGGAGAAGCTGCTCGCATAAGGGAGGCACTCAGGGACCATTTCAATGATGCCCTCCCCTAGTTAACTTCCAGGACGCATCAGGTGCACCTTATGAGATTTTCAACGTGTGCAAATAAACCCACTCTTCAAATTATTTGTTACTGTTTTTATTCAAACCTAAAAGCTGCTGGTGGTGGGGGGTTTACAGGTGGGTGTAGCTGCGGGTCTCTAAAAAGGAGTTGGGGCGGGGGACTGGATGTTGGAGTGTACCGGGGGACTACGGGGAGTGGGAGGCAGACACAGCTGAACTGTCTGGAGTGGAGGCCGTACATTAATCGCCTGGGAGTGCAAAGCAATCATGCTCTTGAACAGTTCTGTTTGCTCCTTCATGACGCTTAACAGTTAGTCCCTGTGTTTCTGCCTCCTCTGTTGGGATTCCTCTCTCCAGGCTCGATTCTCCCTCGCAGATTCCTGTGTTGCTTTCAGCAGCTCCTGAAACATATCCTCCCTGTTTCTTCGAGCACGCTGCCGAATGTTTCTCATTTGGTCAGCTGGGGTAGACACCGGCCTTGTGAAGGTCGAATATAATAAAAAAATAACAATAAAGAAATTGTTAACACATTGCATAGATAACCAATGTAACCTTCCAGTAGCACATTCCACTGGAAGGTACAGGGCAGTCAACATCCTATGCTTTGCTGAAGCGGACAAGGTACGTCCTAATAGACGGCTTACTGGGGGCTAACATTCAGCACTGGGCACACAGATGGAACCCAATATCTCTCTCCTCAGAGTCCCCCTGCCAGCTAGAATACATATCCCACATGCCACCGGTTGCAAGCCAGGACCGTATGCTGCTGCACTATGTGCTGCCATGGTTCCCAGGGCTGTGCTTTGCAGCTGGCGAGGCAGAGTCTTTGGGAGCGTAGACACAAATGCTCTCCCATCTAACCTGAGTATTAGACTCTGGAGGTACATCGAGGAAACCTTTACTGACCTAAATACAGATGATTATTTTACAATCACTGCTTGTGTTGATGCACTTCTAATGAATGCAGAGTAAAGAGCATGCACAGCGGGGACCAGCAAGCACCCCCACCCCGGACAACGATACTTTAAAAGGACCCATAGCTGCATGAAGGAGAAACTTACCAGAACCCCCCTCTGCCACATCAGAGGACACGCTGGAATTCAAGCCTTGGGTGGACGTCTCAGCGGGGGTGCAGAAGAGCTCCTGGCTACACGCTGTTGCGCTTTCCTCCGTGTCACCCCCCATCTCCTCCTCCTCGACAACGTCCTCATCCTGCTCAGCTCTGGCATTCACTGGATGAGAGGGGGCTGATGTGTCCACAGGACTCTTGGCAGTGGTTGTGGGGTCCCCACTGAGGTTGGCTTCGATCTCCTTATAGTACCTGCATTTAGCAGGTGCTGATCCCGAACGGCGGTTTGCCTCCTTCGTTCGGTGATAGGTTATTCTTAGCTCCTTCACCTTTGATCTGCACTGCACAGTGTCTCTATCATGCCCTCTCTCTGACATGGCCCGAGAAATTATGCCAAATGTATCATAATTTTGCCTGCTGCCACGTAGCTGCGCCTACACAGCAGACTCTCCCCAGATGCTGATCAGGTCCAGCACCTCTGCCGTGCTCCAAAGGGGTGCGCGTCTTCCACGACAGGCCGCCATAGCTACTGATGATTGGAGCTGTACTCCACTCCACGAGGAAGAGAACAGCAAGTGAAACAGACGACAAATTTGAAAATCCCGGGAATCAGATCAGGGCAGGGACGGTTTCGTCACGGCCACAGAGCAGGTGGGGGGAAGACCAGAGAGGACGACTTTGGAATGCTGGGACACTTCCGGAGGCCCATCATTATGTGGTAAGCGTACACACGAGCGCAAAGGCGCAACAGCTGTTCCACGTTAGCTGTTACCACCCTCATCGAGGTGGTTTTTGTATTGCGCTACAACAAGGCAGTTAACACGCAACAGCCCTATTGCACGTGTGTATGCCGTTGTTGCTATCACGCGGTAATGATTTTTAATGCGCGATAAACTGATCGTGTGTACAGGGCCTAAGTGACAGAGTACCGTAGTAACTGAGCCACAAATCTGCAGTGTGGGATGCTGAGCAAAGGTAATAAAAGACTGAACAGAGTAAAACATTAACCGATGCTCAAATGTTCAGAGGAGTGGCAGTCTCTGGGCTAGGCCGGTAGCATTCAGTGGTTGTAGTAAATGTTGTGAAATTGAGGGGTTGCCCATAGCATTCAATGCCAATTTCAGAACTCTTCTTAAAAACAGCAGAGCTGCTTCTGTTTTTCACTCCCCTCTCTCTTTGCCTTCCTTTTGTTTGTTTCAGAAATGCTAATTAACACTCATTAATAAGCATCTTCAAAAGAACAAAAGTTTGGGAGAGGGAAGAAACATAAGAAAGTGGGACAGGAGAAATGAAAATTGACAAGGAGATAGGAAGTGTGGTGGAAGGTTTGAGAGGGAAGGGAAAACACAATTATTTTTAATTACTCTTCTTCAGTCCCTTGGACAAACAAACATCAGATAAAAATCTTTTGGTTTAGTTCCATGTTCTATAGCCTGTGTGAATGATTGGGTGGTCTTAGGGTTGGTTGGTTTGTTTGAAACTTTTTGTATACCAATTCACAGCAATAAGGCTAAAAGCTTTATTAAACAGAGCCAATGTGGAAGAGACACCACCTATATCAGTTCTGGATGGACAGACGTCTGAATCACAGCACCATCTCAGTAAACAGAGCCCTCGGTTGTCAGTATTAGTAGACGAAATAAGCGCAGAGATCAATTCACCATGCCACCCCTAAGTATGATCTCTCTAGGTCACATTTGAAGCTCATTGTTCATTAGGAAAGCGTGGGGGAAGCACCCGCGCAGCTTAGAGGGAACATAGGTGGCGAAACAGCCTAAAATAAAGGCCTCCAACTTTTGATGTGCAGATATGAAAATGTCTAGATTACTTCCTGACAGTTTGTGATCTTCTGGGCCAAAGACTGTCTATATTTGCCTGCACGTAGTTAACACAATGGGCCCCTAATACTTAAATGAGGTTCCTATGTGCTACTGTAATAAAATGTGATTGAACAAGAAAAATATGAAATTAAAAATAGACACAATAGTATGTACCAAGAAAAAGACAGATTCTGAACCTAGTTCTGATGACAGATGGAAGATGAGGAGATATAGTAAAACAATCATCAATCCTGGTAGTTTTAGAGTAAAAGAAAAAACAATTCCTAGAAATATGAAATAAACAGTAACTCTTGAAAAAAATTAATCTAAGTCCTTTTTAGCTTTAGTATCTTTGCATTTTAAATAGTCAGGTTTGCAGTAAATCTATTAATCAAAGAAGTGAAAAAAGAAGATCTTAATCTGGAACCAGGAAAGCCTCACAGCTGTCAAGTCAGTTCTAAAATCAAAATATAAATCAAAGCCAGCTATCTGGATTTGGAAGTGATAGACGCCCACGACAGATCTAGAAACCAGAAATCTGAATTAAGTGGATTACAACTGATCATTAATTAGTACTGAAGTCAACTATTTGGTGCTGGAGAAATGGCTGGGATATGTGCCAAAAGCATAAAGTGAACTATCCAATCCAAAGTAAGTTCATAACAATTTATCACTAATTTGAGTTGAGATAAATTCAGTCTAGGAAACTAGACATTGATAACATAGGGAACATAACCTTTGATGAAAAATATTATCACCACTTCTGTAAGAAGGATTAAAAGGAACTCAAGACTGAACTGCATCTAAGACATTGTCTTAAGACATTGAGCAATAGTATTACAATGTTGAGACAAACTCATTATTATGTTATTTAACAATTATAACATAGCAGAGCCTAAACACCACAGGCAGGTGGGGCCTGTCGTGCTAAGCACTGTCCAGATGTATAATGAATGGGAGTCCAAGTCCTAAAGAGCTTTACTGTCTAAAAGACGGGTCACACTAGGTAGATGACACGTAGATGGGACACAATAAGTACCCCAAGCTGGTGGGGGTAAGGGCTATAGGATAATAACTATAAAAGGTTGGGCACAATTCATAACGATTCAAGGCTATGTCTACAGTTGTCAAAATAAATTGACTTTGCTAAGTCGACTTAGCATGGCCACACTATAAAATTAAGTCGACTTAAAGGGGACCTTGCCAAATTGACTTAGAATGTTCACACTGGATGCCTAAGTTGACTTCTAGGGGCTAGGTGGACTTGGGACTGGTCCACGGTGGTGGGGGGGCACCCCTTCCAAAGTGCCAGGGGGCTCAGCATTTGCCCCATTGTACCTGGGTACAATGGAGGCTGAGCAGGACAGAGACACTGGCAGGGAATAGGAGCGGGATGGGCAGGGCTGTGTCCTGCCCTGTGGGGGGGGGGGCACGCCAGCCTCTGGCTGTGCCAGCTACCCTGGCAGGGAGGGCAGTGGGGGAGCCCTGGAGCCCTTTAAGTCGACTTTAAGTCGATTTAGGGCTAATCTGCATCCACACTGGCTAAATCAACTTTATAAAGTCGATTTAGCCAGTAAAGTTGACTTATACTAGGTTTTACAAACTCGACTTAAAATTTCCTTAATTCGACTTAAGCAGCAGCTTTAAGTTGACTTAAGGAAATTGTAGTGTAGACGCAGATTAAATTAAGTCGATTTAAGCAAGTTTAAGTCAACTTAATTTGTAAGTGTAGATGCACCCCAAGAGAGCAATGATCACAGCCTGCCACCTTCCAAGCCATGATCAGGTTGAACTTTACTGAATGCGCTTGGAAAGAGGTGAGTTGGGAAGAGATCATTGATGGATCGCAGAGTGATGGTTTTTACAGTTTTTCGTGGGAAGTTTTTAACCCCTCATAATAGATAGCATGGGTGAAAGCATGAAAGTTATTCATTGGAGAAGCAGAACATGGGAAATCAAAGCTGGCGCTGCTGGCAGAGTGAAAATGGGAACTGAACTTGTGATAAAATAGGTTGAATAGGAAGGGTGGGGCTAAACTGTGTACAGCCTCATAAATTAGTACAGGAAGATTGTGTTTGACACAGTAGAAGAGGGGGAGCCACTGGAGGTGTTTAAAGAGGGAGATGACATAGTCAGAGCAGTGAGCCAAGAAGATGGTCTTAACAGTTGTGTTTTGATTGGACTTGAATGGGGCAGGGTTATAAACCTCAAAGCCAGAGAGGAGATTATGGCAGTGAGAATGTCAGATCATGCTGGAGAAGAGTTTTGGCTTTGGGTGCAGAGAGAAAAGGTCAGATTTCGGACATGTTGCATAGGAAGAAGCAGGAACATCTAGACATAGCCTGAATGTTTGGGTCAAAGGAGTAGGCTGAGTCAAAGATAAAGCCAAGATTATTTGTTTGAGAAGTAGGGAGGATGGGGGTATTGATCACTGTTGGTGTGGGCCCTTTGTGGGGAAAGATCAGGAGCCTGGTTTGGGCCTGTTAAGTATTAGTTGATAGCTTGCTATTCAGGAGATGTGTTAGAAAGATAACTTGAGATTTTTAGTTTCAATGGCATGAGATAAGGCTGGATCAGAGAGACAGAGTTTTGAGTCATCAACAGAAAAATGGTACCCAGAACTATCATTGCAATGTGGTGATTGAGGGAGACAGAGAAAGAGAAGAGAAGAGGACTGAGGACGCAGCCCCGTGGGACTCCCACAAACAAAAGAAAAGAAGAGGAAGAGGATTTCTTTTGGATTTGATTTATTTTTAATTTTTGGCAAAGGCAGATCAAGCCCAGAATAGGCTCTTGATGGTATATCAAAACAAACAAGGAGTCTTGTGGCACTTTTAAAGGCTAATAAATGTATTTATCACATGAGCGATAAATAAATAGTCTTTAAAATAGATTTTAAAAGTGCCACAAGACTCCTTGTTTGTTTTGCTGAACTAGACTAACACAGCTACCCCTCTGGAATGTGATGGTATATATTTATTATAAATCAAAACAACTAAATAATGAGCCTAGAGTCTAGCCGTAGACAGAAGAATGAGCAATGAAAGTGGTGTATGCCCAAAGATTTTCTGACTCATTTGGTCAGTTGATGTAATGCTTGTAAATTAGGGTACGTCTATATGCCCCTCCTCCAGCCCAGCCCCTGGCAGCAAGTCTCAGAGCCTTGATCAACTGACTTAGCCTCATGGGTGCTCATGATAGCCACCCCCTCACCAGGTTTCAGAGCCTGAGCACTAGCCTAAGTGGAAACACTTAGGCTATGTCTACACTGGCAATTTAAGTCAACTTAAGTCGGCTCAAGTCGACTTAAATTAAGCCGCGTCCACACTAGGCTTTCATTAAATCGACTTAATGAAAAGTTAAGTCGACTTAATAAAAACCACCACTTAAGCCTGCTTAGGTCGACCTAACCCTTCTTTAGGTTGACGTAAGCCCAGTGTGGACGTTTAAGTTCACTTTGTTAAATTGACTTAAGGGTCAAATTTAAATTTAAATTTTAAATTTAAGTCGACGTAGTCCACTTTGTTAAGTCGACTTAATAAAGTCGATTTTTAAGTCGACAAAGTCAACCTTATTGTCGACTTAACAAAGTCGACCTAACTTTTCCTAGTGTGGACATAGCCCTAGTCTAGAATGCTCATATTAGTCCCAGAGTGTGAGCCCCCTGAGTTTGAGTCATTTGACTTAGGCTCTGAGACCTGCTGCCCTGGGTTTTATTTTGCAGTGTAGATGTGCCCTTTCTGTTTTGTGAGTGGAATTTCTGGGTTGGAAATATAATAAGCTGTCCTCCTTCTTTTGTGTGCGGTTCCAGCTAAGCCTAGCTGAATAAACTCTTAGTACTTTAAATAAAATCAGTTGTTATTTATTTGCCTCCAGGCTCTTTGTTAATTCTTACTCCAGTCCAAACACAACAATGGTGACTCACATATATTATCAGAAAGGCCCCAGTAGTAAACTGTGATGTATCTCCCTTCAACTGTGATCAAAAAAGGGATTCATAGTACTTCTTGAAATAATATCTACTAGTTAATATAGCAGTAAACTAAAAATATAACTATCCCTGAACTGCACAGTAGGGGACACTGTGCAATTATTTTCCTTTGTGAATTTATATATAAACCATCTATTTGTCATTTGATGTAAAAGTACCACATTTGGCAAAAAATATAAATAAGGTCTGAAATTGTATTTTAAACACTATCTGTTTCATATATATGTTAATATTTGTTTTGTCTGTTTTATATTTGAGTATATCATAAATGCAGTTCCTTTCCGACGTCAGATCTCAGAAGAAATCCAAGCAAAAGAGATTGAAATGTAGATAAGCAAAAGAAAATTTCCTTAGGCTGTCATATATAAAAATATTAAGTAATACTTAAAAGTCAAGTTCTTAATTCCCCAAATACATGGATACACCGAGACTATGTGAGTATTTTAAGTCAAACTCATAACCTAAATATCTTAAGTCAACATTACTGCCCTCAAATAAAAATAATATGTTCACCAATGCCTTTTATGAGTCTATTTGTACTTCCTTAAAGGTTTGGGACTCTTCTGGGCTTATATACCCTGGGGCACAGTTGACGCTTGTTCTACATTCAAAGATCAGGGTCCTAAGTTGCTCGCGTCTTTTCTTGCTTAGGGGTGTATAACGCTCAAACTTTACAATTGCACTGCATCTACTGTATGTGCTAATTTCATATACTTTACATTATAAAGTGGTGGAATGTGTGTCTGTTTTTTTGTTTTGTTTTTCAGATGAATCTAGTACTTGTGAAAGATACCATATGGATTGCCTGAGAGACTGAAGTCCTTTGCTGTCCATGGAGCATTTCAAGCAGAGAAGCAGCAATCCAGATTTCATTGCATCACCAGGCCAAAGGGATTGAACCTTTTGGGTTCAGGGCCAGATTCTGTGGTCAGCTACATGCCCTTTGTGCTCCTTTGAAGCATAAAACAGCCTGAATCCTTTAAACTGAGTGTGTTAGGCTCTTTGGGATAGATTCAGAAAGAGGCTGTAGGTGCCTAATTGCCTGCCATTTTACATATACAGTGTGTGGATATGTAAAGCAGTTTCCAGACTGTGCAGGGATCATTGATGGGACTCATGTCCATAAACTGTCCTCCTCACTCAGTACAGTGTAACAGGGCAGGAGTATTCACCACTTCTCACCTGCCCCTGGCTATGCCTACACTTGAAAAGTTAAGTCAACTTTATAAGGTCGACTTTAAGTCGACTTAAAGTTGACCTTATAAAGTCGACTTAACAAAAGTGGACTTAACTTTTCAAGTGCAGACATAGCCCCTTTTCGAGCTTATTAAGTCGACTTAACATTTTAAGTCGACTTAATAAAGTCAATTTAGACGCTCATCCCCATCCACACTGACTTAAATTGACCTAATAAGGTTGACTTAAGCAGTAAGTCGATGTAAATTGACGTGTTAAGAAGTCGACGTAGGGAACAGCTTAAGTTGACATAAGGAAAGCCCAGTGTGGACGTGGAGTAAGTAAGGTTGACTTAAGCCTCGTTAAGTCGACCTAACTTGTAAGTGTAGACGCACCCTCTGTTAGCCTGGGTCTGAGAAGCTAAGGCTGGGCAGACAGCAGCTGGGAGCTGCGTAGGCAGCAGCAGAACTCTGGTTTAATTAGGGGACCAGAACAGTTGATGATTTGGCCCAGGGATATAAACTGGGCCAGTAGAGGAAAGAAGGGGTGTGTGGCTTGGAAGGCAGACCAGAGTTTCTGGCAGCAGGCTGGAGGACAGCAGAACACTGACCCCCCCTAGAGCATTTGGGGCATAAACTGGGAGTGGAGCTGGCATTTTGTAAATAAATGAACACAAGGCTTTCACCAAACAGAGTGTGGTGAGTCTCTTTGGGACTGTGAGGGAGTGGAGACCGGGTGAGAAACCAGGGCTGCAGAGCTCACCCCAGGACATTTGGCAATAATGAAAACCAGGAGTCTGCTCCCCACCCTGACAAAAACAAAACTTTTAGCGCCATCTCCCTTCCCCCAATCTCACCCTCCCTCCTGACTGCTTAGATGTTCCAGTCTTCAGTTTTTAGGGGTTGCATGCAGATGGAAAGTACATTCAGCTATGAAGCAAAAGGGCTTTAGGTGATACTGACAAAACCTTTCTCTTTTGACTGATCTGTAGGAGTGTGCACCAATATGATTGTGCCTTTTGACTCTTCTGATTATGGATTAGGGAGTAACATAACAAAAGCATGTTGAGCCTTTTGCCTCTAGTTTGCTAATTTCAATCTATCTGAGGTCCAGGATGGAAAACAATGAACTAAAACTGTTCTGGGAATTAGTGGGAATTATTTTCCCCACCCTGCTCTGCCATGCACAAGACAGTTTTCAGCAATAGTTTGGTAGTTAGGGAAAGTAGGCGTATGTCTCAGAAGGCCAACGCTCCAGTGATGGAATATATAATTCTCCCCCCACCTTCTAACCAGCCCTCCTTTCTTTCTACTTCCAAAAACTCTATTTGCAGCTGGGCTCTGAAACAGAGGGGAAGCAGGAAAGCTGAGGTGACTATAAAGAGGAATATATTCAGTGCACAAGAGTTACAGTAGGTAAGTCACCCTTTTTCATTCTTCATGACGTTGCCTCCACACAACCTCACTATAGGAAAGTGCTGATCTCCGCAGGAGTTGAGCTAAGCAGCCCATGCCACAATGAATGATTCATAACTGAACTGTAATCAGCATCTGGTTTTGATGTTGTAGCAAGAGAATAATAACTTGTGCAGGTGTCATTCAAACTCCATGTAGGGGCACATTACTGTAATATATGCCACTGAAGCTGCCATCTTCCCAGCTGAGTAAGCCCTGAGGTATTTATAACTCAGAATCATATTTATAATAAACATAGAAAAGTATATCTGGAAGGGATCTCAGGAGGTCATCTAGACCAGCCCCCTGCACTGAGACAGGCTTAGAAAACCATATAATCTCTGACAGGTGTTTGTCTAACCTGTTATTAAAAACCACCAATGACAAAGCCTTCATTGGAAACCTATTCCAGTATTTAAACATCTTTAAAGTAAGAAAGATTTTTTCCCCCTAATATCTAACCTAAATCTCACTTGTTTCAGATTAAGTCAATTATTCACAGGTTAGTGTTTTTCTAAAACATCACTTTTGTTGTTCTTTTCTGTACTGTCTCCAATTTGTCCATGTCTTTTTTAAATTTTGGAACCCCACACTGGACAAAATATTTCATCTGAGGCCACACCAGTGCTGAGTAGAACGGGACAATTACCTCCCAAGCCTTGCATATGACACTCCTATTAATACACTTCAGAATATTAGCCTTGTTGCATCACACTGTTGACTCATTTGTTGACTCACTATAATCCACAGATCCTTTTTGCAGTATTATTGCCTACCCTGTTGTTCCCCCTTTTGTTTTTGTGCATTTGATTTTCTTTCCCAAATAGCCAGGAGACTGTGAAGGGGAATATATTAATTACACATTGCTGTAGGTAAGCGACCCCATTTCATTCTTCCTGACGTTGCCTCCACACAACCCCAATATACGAAAGTACTGATCTCCCATAGTACTTGAGCTAAGCAGGCCTGCCACAATCAATCTTTGCATTTATCTGTAATGAATTTCATCGTGTTAACTTCACAACAATTGTCCCATTTAGAAAGGTCATTTTGAATTCTAATACTGTCTTCCAAAGTGCTAATAAGTCCTCCCACTTTGGTGTCATCCACAAATTTTATAAGCATACTATGCATTCCACTATCCAAGTCATTAATGGTATACTAGACCCAAGACAGACCCTTGCCGGATCCCACTAGATAGGTCTTCCACTCTTCCCAGTTTGACAGTAAACCATTCATAACTACTGTTTTGGTATCTTTCCACTGGTTATGCATTTACTTTATATTATTTTCATCTAGACCACATATCCCTAGTTTACTTACGAGACTGTAATAAGAGACTGTTTCAAAAGCCTTACTAAACTCAAGATATATCATGTCTATCGCTTCCACCCTATGCAATTGACCAGTGATACTGTCAGAGAAGGAAATCAGGTTGGTCTTGGCATGATTTTTGACAAATCCGTGTTGGGTATTATTTCCCTTTTATCATCTAGGTACTTACAAATGGTTTGTTTAATAATTTGTTCCAATATCTTTCCAGCTATCAAAATGAGGCTGACTGAAAGCATAGTTTTATTTGCTTAGACAGGTCCCCCCTGGCAAAGACTGCCTTCAAAATTTTTCTTCAAAGACCACAAGTACTCTCTTTGACATTCTAGGTGGCTTAGTTATATATATAACACTCAGTATCCAGAGTATATAACCTCACCTCTCTGGCATGACTATGAAACTTTGGAGACAAAACATAGGCTATGATATAGACCCATTGGTATGAAAAAATGATCCAGTACTTGTCAGAAATTTGGGATGAGGCCCTTTACCTCATAGAAAAACATAAACTGTTGAGCAATAGCCAACATGGTTTCTGTAAGGGGAAATCGTGTCTTACTAATCTATTAGAGTTCTTTGAAGGGGTTAACAAACATGTGGACAGGGGGGATCCAGTGGACATAGTGTACTTAGATTTCCAGAAAGCATTTGACAAGGTCCCTCACCAAAGGCTGTTACGTAAGTTAAGTTGTCATGGGATAAAAGGGAAGGTCCTTTCATGGATTGAGAACTGGTTAAAAGACAGGGAACAAAGGGTAGGAGTAAATGGTAAATTCTCAGATTGGAAAAGGGTAGCTAGTGGTGTTCCCCAAGGGTCGGTCCTAGGACCAGTCCTATTCAATTTATTCATAAATGATCTGGAGAAAGGGGTAAATAGTGAGGTAGCTAAGTTTGCAGACGATACTAAACTACTCAAGATAGTCAAGACCAAAGCAGATTGTGAAGAACTTCAAAAAGATCTCACAAAACTAAGTGATTGGGCATCCAAATGGCAAATGAAATTTAATGTGGATAAGTGTAAAGTAATGCACATTGGAAAAAATAACCCCAACTATACCTATAATATGATGGGGGCTAATCTGGCTACAACGAGTCAAGAAAAAGATCTTGGAGTCATTGTGGATAGTTCTCTGAAGATGTCCGTACAGTGTGCGGAGGCGGTCAAAAAAGCAAACAGGATGTTAGGGATCATTAAAAAGGGGATAGAAAATAAGACTGCAAATGTATTATTGCCCTTATATAAATCCATGGTACGCCCACATCTCGAATACTGTGTACAGATGTGGTCTCCTCATCTCAAAAAAGATATTCTAGCACTAGAAAAGGTTCAGAAAAGGGCAACTAAAATGATTAGGGGTTTGGAGAGTGCCTCGTATGAGGAACGATTGAAAAGGCTGGGCCTCTTCAGCTTGGAAAAGAGGAGACTGAGGGGGGACATGATAGAAGTATATAAAATTATGACTGATGTGGAAAAAGTGGACAAGGAAAAGTTGTTTAAATACTCCCATAATACAAGAACCAGGGGTCACCAAATGAAACTGATAGGTAGCAGGTTCAAAACAAATAAAAGGAAGTTCTTCTTCACACAACGCACAGTCAACTTGTGGAACTCCTTACCTGAGGAGGTTGTGAAGGCTGGGACTATAACAATATTTAAAAGGGAACTGGATAAGTTCATGGTGGCTAAGTCCATAAATGGCTATTAGCCAGAAAGGGGTTAAGAATGGTGTCCCTAGCCTCTGCTTATCAGAGGATGGAGACGGATGGCAGGAGAGTGATCACTTGATCATTGCCTGTTAGGTTCACTCCCTCTGGGGCACCTGGGCACTGGCCACTGTCGGTAGACAGATACTGGGCTAGATGGACCTCTGGTCTGACCCAGTACGGCCTTTCTTATGTTCTTATGTTCTTACCTTGGAATAAGATACAAGATGCATTGGGCATCAGGGTTTACTAATCTAACCCAAAGTAACCTAAAAAGAAATAATTAAAAATATCTTCAGATAGTTGAAAAATTAAAAATAATAAACAAATACTTTTGGAAACTCTAAAGATATGTTGTTTACAATATACTTTGTCCATTTTCTGAAACAGAAAATGGAAAGAAGATGATTCCACAATCCCTCTGACAAGCAGAGAGAGAGGAACTGAGGGACGATGACAGAGGTTATGGAATGCAACGTTCAAAAGAAACTTGGAGCTCCCTAAAAGCCAGCTATCATTGAAAAAGGTTTTTTAATTAGGTGGCTTCGCAGGTGTTTCCTACAGGGGAAGCAGTGTCATGAAGGAGAATGAACTTTTGCCGTCTGTAGGCCAAGAATAAGGATGTGTATTTAGGAGCTAATCCTACTGACTTTTACACATTTATTGTGAAGTTAATGGGAATAATAAATTGAATAAAAACTATTCATGTGACTAAGGATTTGCAAGATTTGACCCCATTTCTTCAGATTATATTTATTTAGGGAACTTTGTTTGCCTCACGCCTAGCTTTTAGAAGGTGACATTTTGATTCAGCCTAAATGTCCTTTGAAATTCAAGACATTTGGGGGCAGAGGAATGGGGGGGGGGAGGAAGAAAACCCAAAACTGTGTGACATATTCAATGTGCAGTAGTAATTTTATGTTATAGATAAACATCATAACCCATTGACCTAGGTAATTCTGTCTACTTGTTTATAACTCTTTGCAGGACTTTCCCCCATACCCCCTTTGGAAAAAAAATGGATTGATGTACTCCGGCTAAGCATTCAGAAATTCTTCTGACCCAGGAAACTCATTTAAAAGCACCCACAATAAAAATGTTTCCCTTTTACACGGTAGCTTCGTGGATCGCAGCAATCTTAGCATTGCTTTTTCTCAAATCTTATTGAAATCCAAATAGTTTCATGGTGCAAGTAAAAAAAGTCACCACAAAAATCTCATGTAGTTGAAATATCAGTAAGAAATGTGAAGCTAATAGTATGTTTTAGGGATATTTTAATAGAATTGTATTTATAAAAGCAGTGTGTTACTACTTGCCTCACTTTCATGAACTGTTGGAACAAGCCACATTAGCAACAACCATTTATCAAAAGAATAGATATTTAGACTTTTTAAAGTAATTAGCACTTAATTTAATTGCACCTGTCCTAAAAATTAAGGATATAGATGTTTCTCAGAATCACTTCAGATAACAAGAAATAAAGAGCTAGGTTATTACTAGCATTGTGTAAGATATAGTAGAATCTTGCTTCTGTTGATCTGATTTACTCAATGTGAAAATGGCTGATGGCAATCTATAGTTTAGAGAAATACCTAAACAATTTCCACAATTAATTATTTCTATTGGTTTAGCTGAAGAATGTACCATATACATGTTGATGAATTCATCATAAAATCAAAAACAAAATATGGCAAATTAATTCTTAGTTTACAAAACTACCAAGTTTTGAGGAATGCTATTATGCATTTAAGCAGATGAAACTGTAGCAAGTGGGTAAAAGAACATAGGAACTGCCATCATGGGTCAGACTAGCAATCCATTTAGTCTAGTACTTTGCCAGGGCCAGTCCCAGTGGACAGTTCTGAAATACCCCATTCATCAGAAAGCTCCTAAATATTTTAAAGCAATTCAGATTTCATTTTATATGTGGCATGGCCTCTGCCTCTGATTTTCGTGCAAGGTGAATCTTCTGTGGCACATGGAACATGGGTGTTTAGCCACACTGTAATCAATGAAAGTGCACAGGTGTGCATATTTGCAGGATTGAGGTCAGGATAGATTTGTGCCATTTAGGGATTTTTGTGAATAGAGGGTAATTGCGAATTATTGATAGTTGTGCAAGTTTAGCTGAGCCACTGAAGAGAATGGCTATTGGACTTCACAATAATGAAGCAGAGAGCAGGGGAGAAGCATTCATATGGCACGGACACAAAGTATCCAACTAACAGACTTGTACTGAGAGTTCCAAATACTAGAGACCTAAAGCTGCACAGGAAAATCAACTAAAGGAACAAAAACAATTACATAAACACAATGTTTGTGGGGTGAAAAAAATGAGACTCCTGGCTCTACAATTATGTCTAGGTAGTGGAGAGAATGGAAGTGAACAAGAGGTGAAAACAGTGCGCTGGCTACTTAAAGAAAGACACGTGTTTCTTCAAAGGTCTGTTATTAAAAAACCTCAGCTGCGACTTTAGCATTTCCTCCATAATTCCTATGACTTGTGACACTTTTATCATGGGCCATAGGGGTCTTTCAAAGTGGCCTGATGCCACTCCTCTCCTATTGGCTGCAGAAGGGAGCCACAGGCTAAGGCCCCAAGCAGATTGCATTGCTGTGGGGCTAAAAGACGGGAGCAGGCTCTTTGCTGCAGCCAAGTGAAGAGGAGATCACTGGTTGTAGCAGGGAGCACAGCAAAGTGCTCTGCCTGGGTCCCCGCTGGAGCCAGAGGAAGGGGAGCACTGATCTCCCATCCTCCTGGCTGCAGAAGAAAGCCACTGCTTAGGGACCCAGGTGGAGCGCACGGAACTACAGGAAAAATGCAGGGGAGGGAGATCTGGGAGGTGGGAGGCAGCTTCCTCACTGAATTCCTTCCCTCTGGCTGCAAAAGGGGGGTGCTGGAGGAGATAGGCAGCCCTTCAGGGCTGTAAAAATATCTGTGGCCCTTGAGCAAAATAGTTGTGAACTCACTAGACTCACAGCTAGAGCATGCTCCAAGACCCATCCAGGTCAATGAAAATATTCCTGTTGACTTCAGTGGAAGTTGGATCAGGCCTCCAAATTTCATATATTTTTAAACAGTCTTTGTAGGCTATGTTTATTTTACTCACAGATAATCAGTGACAATCTTATCATCCCACAAAAACTAGCAAAAGTCAGGCAACTTGAAGTCAGGGTAGCGGGTCAAAGTTGAATTCAAGCTATTGTGGCAAAATGAAGAAGTAGAAATAGAGCTGTGAATCAAGGACAGAATATCACATTTGTAACTTTGAATTATTTGGCCGTTTATCACAAACCTATTTTCTTTTCTTTCACTTAATATCACGTTTACATTTTTTAAAATAAAAAAATAGCTGTGGAGAAGTTATTTTATGTTTACATAATTTCTGTTAATACTGACTGAGGCATGACATAATTGAGAACCTTCCACGGTAACTGCTCCACCAGCCGTTCCTACCTCATATGGCATAACCAACCCAGCAATCAATCACATAGGAGGCAATAAACAAACAGAGTCCTGTGGCACTTTTAAAGACTAACAGATTTATTTATCGCATGAGCTTTCATGGGATAAATAAATCTGTTAGTCTTTAAAAGTGCCACAGGACTCTGTTGTTTCTCTGCAGTAGACTGACACAGCTACCCCTCTGGGAATAGGAGGCAAAGAAGACCTTGTAAGAGAACTAATGAAAAGCTTGCTCTCTGTTCTGTAAGGGCATTCAGGATGAGGCTGGTGGAAGTAACATGCCCCCCTCCTTCCCCCCGACAATGAAAACTGTAGTGAACACAGCTTCAGGTGCTGCAAATTGTCATATTTCTATCTCTAGCCATAGTTCCACTGGCCCTTACAATCAGTGTCTATTGATGTCTGCCGTGTGAACAAGATCCTGGCAAAGTGGGGCCAGGGATTAAAATAAATTTCTTACCACTATTCTCTGAGACACACCTTTATTACAATTAGCCTCTCCTGTCTGTCTTGTAGCACTTAATCCCTGTCTTTTAATGCTTTTCCCATACAGAACTGAATCCTTTTGTACTGATAACTTCCCACGTCACTAACCACTTCTACTACTTCCGCTACCTCACAGGATTTAGTTCCCTCCTCTACCAACTTCTCTATTGTTCCCTCTCCTTTCCCCCCTCATTTCCTTATGTAATTCCCACTTCATAGTGCAGTCACATGTCTCCCATCTTCTCCAACCACAGTTTTTCTTAATAGTCCATCTGCTCAAGTTTGTTCACTTCCTTACCTTAGCTTGAGTCCATCTTCCCCTGTCTGTTTGTCCTCCTATTATGTCCTGTCTGTCATTCAGATTAAGAGTATGCTGGAACAAGGATAGTATTCTTTGTTATCTGCCGGTACAATGCCTAGCACGATAGGACCCTTATTCTGACTTGAGGCTCGCACGTGTGATCTCAAAATAAATAATTATCCTCTTTGAAACATCTTTCCCCACCTTCCCTGGTTCTTGTTAACAAGCCATTTTTCCTGGCAATTCAAGAGGTTTTTTCCTCTGTGCAAAATCAAAGAAGTTGAAAGGTTCTACTGGATCAGGAGAGAGGAGTCCCTCATTTCAGGATCATTAAGCATGCCTCTTTCCTGCCCATTATCTTGCAATAAAGGAGTTTTTACTGCATCAACAGTTTATTAAAGCAGAGCAAAATTGTACTTTAATAGTGTCAGTTTTTATTATTAGACTTCCTCTAATTTTTTCCTTAATTCATTTCCTTTTTTTTGATGATATTTTTATATCATTTACAGCCCCTTTCAAATGCATACTATGCTAGTTACCTTTATTTTCCAAAGGGGGGTGGGGGGGCTGGTGGGCCTGAGAAGGAGCTATACCTATGGACTCTCTGATCCTTTTTCTGCTGAAGGAACTATATCATGTCTCCAGGCATCAGGAATCCCACAAAAAGAACTACTGACTCATAAATGCTTGCAAAAATATTTTAAATGAACTTTCTGCTGTTGATCTAATTCTCTACCTCAGAGGTTGTGTCACGACACGTTTGGCAGCATGCACAACTGTGTGCGACAGTGTCCCCCTTCTGCTGAAAGATCCCCCCCGCCCCACCTTCCACTGCCCTTCTTGCTGCTAAAGAAACAAAATCCCACCACATGTCCCTGCTTCTCATGATACATGCTGTTCTATCATATGCACTGGAGGAGCTGTTTGGCATTCTTAGGGTCTTACTTCTGTTCTGTTGCTGTTCGACATGTCATGCAACATATGAATTTTAAAAAACATAATGTAGTGGTAGCATAATCCTCTAGAAGTGCTTTTTAAAGCGGACTAAACTAAAATCATAAAAAAGTCGCACGTAGCATGGAATAAGAGTGTCCACACAAGGAGCTAGTGTAGAATAGCTATTGCATTTTAAAGCCGCACCCTAGTTTACACTAATTTTCCCCATAGACCAGCCTTCAAAGATTTTTTATTGTTTGAAAGCTCTGTACCAGCCTTGGATCACAGGCAAGCTGCAATCTAATACTGTTACTGTTACAGGAGGTCTTTGCACATTGTTTCTATTTCTGATTTCACACCTGGATCGTCCATCTTCAATGGCAGCATTCAAATATGGCCAGAAGACCCCCTGCCCCCGCTTTCTATTCTTATACCCCTGCTGCCACTGCAGGGGATTTAGGCAGCAGTTCCAACATCTGCTGCTGCCAGAAGACCCTTGCCACAGCCTGCTGCCCACTGCTGTGTCCCCTGGCCCCCCACTGCCCAGGCTTGCTGCTGCTGCAGGGGAAGTTCAGTGGCACTGCTGTATATTACTGCCACAGCTGCTCCCCGCAGCAGCACACAATCTCCCCTTACTACTCTTCAATCAGAAGAAAGAACTGCTGCCGGCATTGTTTTGGTAGCAGGAGGTTTCCTTTGGTGGCAGGGAAGCATGTGGCGACACACTCAATCGCATGCTGTGACACACTTTTGTGTCGCGACACACCAGTTGAGAACCACTACTATAGATTATAAAAACTGAAAAATAGCTATACTAGGTCAGATCAATGGTCCCTTTAGCCCATCTTCTGCCAGTAGCTAGTGCCAGATGCTGCATAAGGAATGAACAGAACAGGGCAGTTATCAAGAGCGTCACCTTCTATGGTCCAGTCTCAGCATCTAGGGACATCCAGAGCATTGGGTTATGTCTGTTAGGCTATGTCTACACTTGTTAAAAATAGTTCGAATTAGCTTAATTCAAACAAACATGGCCACACTGGAACAAACATGGCCGCACTTGCTTAGTTCGAATTAGCGATCCCCATTCATTTCAATGGCCGGTTAATTCAAACTAAGAAATTAGTTCGAATTAACATGACCACATTGGTTAATTTGAATTAGTTAGTTCGAATTAACCCCTTAGTTCGAATACCCTATTCAAATTTATTAGTTCGAATTAAGGAAGCCCTTAATTCGAACTAACTAAAGCCTAGTGTAGCCATGGCTTTAGTTAGTTCGAATTAAGCCTCCTTAATTTGAACTATTTTGCCAGTGTAGACATAGCCTTACTGTCTGGGCTAATAGACACTGATGGGCCTATCCTTCATTGATTTATTTAATTCTTTTTTGAACCCAGTTATACTTTTGGCCTTCACAACATCTTCTGGCAATGAGTTCTACAGGTTGACTGTGCTTTGTTTGAAGAAGTACTTCCTTAGATTTGTTTTTAAACCTGCTGCCTCTTAATTTCATTTCTAGTTCTTCTGTTAGGTGATGTGGTACATTGTATCCACTGACTCACACTTGTCCACATACCTGTTGACACACAGAATTCTAATTCTTTTACTGCACCTCATCAACCTTGTGTAATATCCTGGGATTGATATGGTAACAACTACACCATATGCAACTATGCTCCATTTCCTTTATATTGAATGCCACACACAGCTGCAATTTCATCTCTATTGTCTTGTAAATTTTTGTGTATAGAGGTGTCTATCAGAGTTCCCAATAGAATTAATCTTTCAAACTAATTGTTAAAGTTGGGTTTTTTTATATCACTCATTTGAGTGTATCAGATTTTGTTTCAGAAGTGCCTAGTGTTTGAACCATATTAACTTAAATTCCTATTTGTAGAGCTCCTTGCTTTCTCTTTTCATAGATACTCTTAAAAGCCTATCATCTAAGACATTCCTTAACCAGGCTTGTATTTCACATTTAACAAGTGTTCTTGCAATTTCATTGTAAAGTCCTAAAGTGTAGACAGTGTTTTAAACAATGGTTTCTGTAATATGACTTCCAGTGGTTTATGGGGTGTTTTTATCTCAGTTGATTTCTTTTGAATGCATGTTCCAATGGGTGATCATCTCACAAAAGACCAGCGTCCAATCATATGAGTTTGCTGTGAATAAGATCTTTGGCTCCATATTCATTTCAAAACAAATTCAGCACTGATATTTGTGGGTTTTTTTTTAAAGTAACAAAAAATACTTTTGTCAATTAGCCCCATGCCATTCTGTATTAGTCTCAAGCAACATTATGATTGGAGCATTTAATTATTCTGGGTCTCTCCATTTGCACAATTGCCTACATTTTCTTGGATCAGGCCAACTTGCATTTGGTCATTGAGTATAAATAGCCTTTTAATTCAACTTGATCTGGCATTTGTTTTATCTTATTCTAAATTAATTGTATTGCAATTAATCTATTCAGAGTGATGGGGCACTATGGGTTGGGGGGTGAGGCTTCAGGGAGAGGATGGCAAGTGATGAGAATGAAGGGGCAGTAAAAAGAAATGGGGTGGGGTGAATTCTGGGAAGGGGGATGTAGGGGCAAAAGGGTGGGGTGAAGGCAGCAAGAAAGGGTTAGATAAAGGGAGGGATGGGAAGAAGGGAGATGGAGGGGTGATGGCAGCAGGTGGAGACAGGAAGGACTGGGAGAAGGGGAGGTACAGGGATAAGGCAGGGTAGGAAAGGGCTGGGAAGGGGAAATGAAGAGGTGAGGTCAGAAGGCAGAGGGGAAAGGCAGGAAGGGGGCAGCCAGCAGAGGAACAGTAGAGGAAAGTCGGAGGGATGCAGGACAGCAGGAGAAGGGCAGGTGCAGGGGGGAGGGGAAGAGACAGTGGGGGGAGGGAACCAGTTGGCTGGGGGCGGGAGTGAGGGTCCGTGGAGGAAGTGCTGGGCAGGAGAGAGGGGAGGGACGAGGTGGGGGCAGGGATGAGGGACAGCGAGGGAACAGCTGGGGGGGGGAGCAGTCCGTGGGGGCAGGGACAGCGGGGAAGGGCTGGGAGGGCAGCTGGCCGGGTAGAGGTGAGGGCAGGGGCGCGGGACAGGCGGCGAAGGGCTGCGCTGGGCTGCTGGCAGGCTGGGGCGGGCCGGGCTCTGCTCTGCGCGCGGCCCCGTTGCTCCCCCAGGCAGTCAGGGCCGGGCCGGGAGCGCAGCGCCCTCCCCCCGACGGCTCCGCTCAGTAGAGCCGGCCCCCCATGGGCGCGGTGCGGCGGGGGCCGCTATGAGCCGGCCGGGGAGCAGCGCAGCAGCAGCCAGTGCCCGTCCCGCGCTGCTGGTCCGGCGGGGGCAGCCCCGCTCCCTCGGGCGTCGCCTGAGGAGGTGACCGCGGCGATGCAGCCGCAGTCCTCGCGGTTAGCCCCGTAGCCCGCTGGAGCAGGGGCCGCGGCCGGGAGAGGAGCCGGGAGCGGGTCCCGCCGCCGCCGCCGCCATGGGAGGCCGGGGGCTGCTGCTGCGCTGGCTGCTGCTGGGCTGCCTGGGCTGGGGCCGGGGCGCGTCCGCCCAGCCGGCGGGGGGCGAGTATTGCCACGGTTGGGTGGACGGGCAGGGCCGCTACCACGAGGGCTTCCAGTGCCCGGAGGACTTCGACACGCCGGACGCCACCATCTGCTGCGGCTCCTGCGCCCTGCGCTACTGCTGCGCCGCCGCCGAGGCCCGGCTGGAGCAGGGCGGCTGCACCAACGACCGCGAGCCACAGACCCCGGCCGGCTCGGCCCGTGAGTGTCCGGCTCGCCTGGCCGCAGCATCCCTGCGGTCCCCCGCCCCGAGACGCGGAGCCAGCCCGGGCGGACCCTGCGTGATCGGGGTGCAGGCGCGGGACAGAGACAGGTCCAGTCACACGTCCCGGGCGAACGCGCAGCTGGGCGGCGGCGGAAGGTGCCCGGGCGGTAGGGGCCGCTGTGCTGAGACTGGAGGGGGCTGGGCCCGGCTCCTCCCTGGTGGCTTGGCGGGCGCCCTGCACGGCACGTGCGGATGGTGCAGGGCGCTGCGTCCCTGCTCGTGTGCAGCGGCGCCCGGCCCCTTGCGGTAGCTCCCTCCCTGCATCTGCCGAGCTGGGGAGGCCGGGCCGGGAGAAGGCAGCGGGCGGGCGGGCGGCTTTCGGGGAGCAGCTGCTGCGCCGGAGGACGCACCAGGCTGAGGTTGGGTTTTGTACCCCTCGCCGCGTGTCAGGGATGCTGCTGGGGAACAAAATCCAGCGGTTGTGGGCTGCGTCCCGTGATCGCCACCGGACTGTTTTGACTGGCGTGGGGGGGGCACTGGTAAACAGTGGCTGGAGCTAAGGATCTGGTTTTCTCTCCAACCTAGCAGTGCCCCAAAGACTTAAATCCCAGGACACCAAAAGGTGGGTTCATATTAAAGAACTAGGAATCGAACCGGGCCGTGAACGATCAGCTGGGCAGCCAGAGCCCAGGGGGCTATTTCCTTTTCCAGAGAAAGACTCGGACCAGGTTCCCGTCAGTTCTGACCTATAATAACCAAACAACGCGGCTGCGCTTCGGTCACCGGGAAGTTACTTTCCCACCTGAAAAGAGACCGAGCTTAGGGCCCGAGTGAAGCACTTAGTTTGCAGCAGTGAGGGAGTAAGTTGGTTGGAAAAGCGGCGCATGATTCCTGAACAAAAGGAAAAGCGACCCGACCACTGAAAACTACTGCAGCAGCCAGGACTCGGGACTAACCGGCCAGGCTTCCAGCACCGAGCTAAAGTATTAACCCTCGGAATTATTCCCCTGAACTTGTCAGCAGGAAAGATGGTTAATGTCTGCACGCGCCAGCTAAAGGCTAAGTAAAAACCATGCACTTTATTGCCCTATCAGTGAAGCTGCTTAGCAGCAGTTCCCAGCCAGTTTTAACTGTAATACGTGAAAGTAGTGTCTTTGAAAAAGCGCGGCAGTTGGGGAGAATCTAAAATAAACGTGAGGCTGTGAAAACTGCAGAGCTAAATGTAGGAGCTATTTAGGAGTGTTAAAATCTACTTATTTATTTTTTATTCAGAGCCGATCTACGTCCCTTTCCTTATTGTTGGATCCATATTCATCGCCTTCATTATTGTGGGCTCGTTGGTAGCTGTTTATTGTTGCACGTGTTTGAGACCCAAACAAACATCACAGCAACCAATACGCTTCTCTCTTCGAAGCTATCAGATCGAGACTCTTCCAATGATCCTGACTTCGACTAGCCTCAGGACGCCGTCCAGACAGTCCAGCACCGCAACCAGTTCGAGTTCTACTGGAGGCTCCGTTCGCAGGTTCTCTTTCGCCAGGGCAGAATCTGGGTGCTTAGTGACATCTCCACCTTCACCTTACACACCTGGCTGCTTACAAACGGGCCATTCTATCCACCTAACTCAACCAGCTGGATTTTTGGTGTCAGCACCCTATTTCAGCTATCCTCTCCAAGCAGAACCTTCCCTGGCCGGGAGGAGCTGCCCAGATTTTAGCTAGGAGTTTTCAAGAATAATACAGCCCTGGGAGTGTATTGCTGCTTATATACATTTCAGCTAATACATTTCAGTTCTGTGGTTATGGAAGTCAAAATCATGTGAAGGGGGGAGCAGCCCATTTGAAAATGCAGGATTGTATAGAAACGGTCTGGTACAAAGAAACTCTTCTTTTAGTTGTACAATATTGCCTTGTACTTGTTTCATAATTTACATGGCACTGTGATCCATTTTAAACACTTATTGTTTTTTTAAAAAGTAACCTGATATTTATTCTAATTTGCGCAGAATTTCTGCAGAGAATTAGAAGACCAATTTGGGATGAAATTATTAACTTAGCTAGAGTTAAAAATACTTTTGAGGGTCAAGTATTATTGACTAAGTTGAAGCAAACCAGGGACCTGAGTCTACAGCTCTTGGACAATCATTTACTGACCAGCGTAGTCCCATTTATTGCTGTGAGACTACTCAAGTGAGTAAGGATTGTAGGATCCAGATGGGGGGTTGAGGGAAGAAAGGTATAAAAATGGGGGAGGGGTTGGAGCTTGTACAAGATTATAGATGCCAGAAGAAAAGGATGTTGGAACAATTTGTATAGTGGGGGTGCTGAAAGCACAAACCAGGTATTTGGTTATTACTACTTCAAGCCAGAGTGTGCTGCTGCACCCACAACACCCTGAACTCCAGCACCCAGGTAGAATTGGATTTTTTAAAAAGTACGCATAATAAACTGAAGTGAGGGAATCTAAAATATACTTTTGTAAGTAAACTGCTAGAAAGATAGGGCCAGATATTTTAATACGATTTAGGTTTAGTTTGAAACATGTCCAAATTCCCAGTGGTTGGATTATTATATGAAGAAAACACAAACTGCACAATAATCTCATGAAGAGATTGGCCCTGATAAATCTTAAAAATGGCATTACTTCAAAGCATTTTTATTAAGGGAGATTTACTGTAAGGTTTTTGTTTAGCAGTATTTATATAAATACCAAGTGGACAAACTGGTCTTCAAGTTCTATTTGTAAAATTAGTAATGTACAAAATGTAAAGAAATTCATAATTTAAAATGTATGTACAGCATTGCCAACACTAATTATTTAGTAGCCATACTGATTTGTCAATAAACAATTTTAACTTGTGGTTGTAATTCTCTACAAAATACCATCCACAAAGTGTGAGCTTATTAAACAATGTTAATTTGAATATAGTATTAATACATTTGTATTTTGTTTTCTATACATTAAAAACAGTAATTTTGTTTTTTACAAGCTATTTTACATCCATACACCTGTATTGCTGCAGATTTAATAAAATTTAACAGTGCCGAATATGCAGTTAACTAGACAGATTAACATAATTTTTTATATACATATTTTAAATTTAAAATGATTATATTAAATTGTCTACTCCTCCTGAAGTTACAGTATCCCATTATAGGAATAGATTTCTCCTTCTGTTCCCTTCCAAAAATAACCAATATAAACCAAAACAAATCCCAAACATTAACACAACAGCAAGTCACGGGAAAGGAAAAGAATAATCCAAATAGGGCCCCCACCTTGCATGTATTTCTATGCACAGATAAAGCCAATCTGTCTGTTTGGGTTATCTATATGCCACACTGAACTTGCTGTGATTTTCTGCTGTAAAGTATGCGCTATTGCAAACATAAGGCATGGGCTTGATGAAATTCTGTGGTCTGTAACATGCAGTATGTCAGCCTAGATGATCATAATGGTCCTGTCTGATTTGAATCTCTGAATGCATTAATAACATAGGGACAGTGTTTGCAACCCTTAGTCACTCTGATATATTTACTCACCAGGTAGTTTCAACTGACTTTAGGTATTAGCTAATGTGAGTAAAGGACACCCCTGCCACATAATCTAACGTTAGAGTCAATCCTGCAAAATCTCAAGAAGCACTCTGTACCTAATGTTGTAAGGCACTTATTCAGCTTCATGCACGAGTAGTTTAATGTAGGCTTGGGAACAGTGTGTTTGGAATCTTGCAAGATGGAGCCCTTAGACTAGAGGTCCCCAGACTTTTTAGGTCACACTCCTCTTATCCCTGTCCACACCTGTCCCCTTGCTGGGGATGGGAGCAGCACCACAGTGAGGGCTGGGGGCTATGGTTGTGAGTGGGACTGCGGTGGCTAGGAGCTGAGTTGGGAAGAACAGCCAGGAATCGGGGTTGAGGCAGGGCTGTGGTGTTTGAGATTGGTTGTTGTGCCCAGGAGCTGACCAGTGGAACAGCAGGGCTAGGGGCCAAGCTCGGGAACCATGGCTGGTGGCTAGGGCTGGGAGCTGAGACCGGAATCAGAGTGGCAGGGTGGGACCAGAGAAGAGAGGGGTGAGCTGTGTTCTCTCCCCCCCCCCCCATGGGTGCTGGCTCAGATCCTGCTGTTAACACCCTCCCCATGTTCCTCTATGCACCCGCATAGGTGGGTGCACCCCACAGTTTGAAGACTGCTGACTTAGACCTTGACAAATGAGGGATATAGATGAAGCAGCTGTGCAGATAGGGCTTTAAATAAGCTGCGTGTCACTTGAACTGGGAAGACTGCACTGACTGCAAATAGAGCAGGAAAGAGGAGTTCTTGCATTACTGTACCCTGTTTACATGGATCTAATGACACAAGTCCTACGTGTGGGCAGCCAGCCACTATTAAAGCCCATGGCCTGAAATAATTATCACCTCTTGCTTATGGTTTAAAGTTTGGATTTCCTCTAACCCCATAGAATTTGCAGCCCAAAGTCTGATTTATGAGGTTACGTGGGGGAATAGAGAATATCATCTCCCACTGAAGATGAGGAAGTATAGCACTGGCAATATGTACACTAAAAAAATTAGTAAGAAACTACAATAATCTCCTAAAAGGTTACATATGCATTAAAAGGTAAATCACATACGGGTCCGTGACATACTTTTAATGGCCAGCTAAAGTATTTTTTTTTGAAGGATTAGATAGTGTATGTTTGAACAAAACGCATGAAATGAATTGGGTTAGCATATCTAATATGAAATATTGCAATTTAGTTTAGTAAGTGTAGTGAGCACAGTGGGCTTGGATCTTCCACTAAACACTAGTGTAAATTAACTTCAGTTGCTTCAGTGGCGTGACATCAGACTACAATAGGTACAAGTGACAGGAGAATCAAGCCTCGTAACTGAATCCTGTCACATTCATGCACATTATGAACTTAATTTTCAGAGGTGCCATGCATCTGCAGCTCCAATTGACTTCTACTAGAGTTGTGGTGGCTCATTACTTCTGAAAAACTGGCCTGGACTGATAAAACTGATAAAGCAAAGTTCACATGTACTTCCAGCTAGTAGCTATAACTTGACAGCAATAAGGCTATTGGGCCAAATTCCGCTTCCAGTTCCTCTTGTGGAAACCTAGAGTAACTCAGTTGACTTGAACAGGAATACTCTGTATTTAGTGTCCTAAATGGGAAAATTTGCATTTGTTGACTTCAGTAACAGTTGCATCTGCTTACCGAATATTCCCCTGAGAAAATACCACATAAGTCTGTTAAATGTATTTTGCACACTAACTGAAAATAGGAGCACTTTTTAATAAATAATTTACCACTTTAATTCTCTTTTCTGATCAATTTACATCCCTTGTCACTTTTGAAATTAACCCCATGTACATAAAGAGTAGATACCTGTCTACAAGGACACTTCAATACTGGCCTGGATACTCATACTCTTATTCAGGTGGAACTCCCCATTAAAGGAGAAATATCTTAAGCTGTCATAAAAGTCAAACAGACTTTCTTTTAATCAGTTTCGTTCCTGGCCATTCCACTGAAAAGCTCTCTTGTTAGAAAGGGTGCTGTTTCTGTTCTTTACCAATAGATTCTCAGACCATGCTTCACTTGGTCAGTTGCAATCTTCTATGGTCTCTTTTTGATATTTAAAGCAAACACCTCATTGACTTAAATGGAACATGAATAATCCTCTGCAAACAATCGTCTTTATTAAAAGTTGTAAAATACTTTGCTATTTTTTCAGTTTGTTAGAGTAACATCAAAGAGCTCAGGTATCTAGTGTGCAAGCTATGTCTAGTATGCCTCATTTCAACTGATTAAAATAGAAATAATGAAAAGTACGTGAAAAAGTTTTCCTTTGAACTTAACCTGTAGCACTTGCAACCAAAATCGTGAAAGGTTTTTTTTATTTAATGGTAAGGTTTATTCATTTTAAACAACAATTCAAAGACAAAACATTTAAAATTTGCAGTTCAAAACATGCACATTCAGAAAATGCCAATAACATGTAACACTGCATAGAACAAAAAGCATTACTAAAATGTATTAAAACACACGGCATTTAATGTCCAGTAAAAATTAAACCTGAGAAAAACTACCATAAACACTGAGTCAAAACTCTCCATTCATGCAGCTTCACAATTTCCACAACAGTTTCAGCAGTAATGGTTCAATGGAGCTGGAAAATCCTACTTTACCTTGAATGTAAAATTTGCTTTGATACAGTGTCTACTTTTCACAGCAGTTACTTATGAAACACTTAAAGAAAAATCAGGTCGAACAAGAAAAACAATATTAATGCATTTATGGCTTCTAGTCTCAAAGAAACACTAAAACATGATTTTAGCTTTACATGTTCTCAGTGTTCACAGCTTTTCAGTGACTAATTATTGTGTGCATGGAAAAGCTTGTGGTTAATTCAAAGTACTAAAAAACAAAGGGACCAATCTTGCAAGTACTTACTTACACAAATAGTGTTTATTTGTATAATTAGGCCTATTGAAGCCAGTGGGAAAAAGGGTATGCAGGATCAGGCACAAATTTTTGGAGTGCTAAAATTTTCTTGTTAATGAAGGTATATATCAAACAACATTTATAGAACAAATGGGAGAAAACTACATTTGCTGAGTTTTGCTAGAAAAGAACATACTCGGTACTAATAAATTTGAACTGAATGAATTAACTCCCAGATCATTAACTTCTGGATACATTATGATGTGAGTCTATAAATGAAGGCAGAAATATGACAACAGTAACGACCATGCATTAGCTCAGAAAACTTTAAAATATTAATTCATGTAATTAGAATGATTAATTCATCAAAACTGCAGTTGCTTTCACACAGCAGATAAATCAAGATAAAAAAAATGGGAAAACAGTATTTTCCCTTCCCTCAATTTAATGTACATTCCAATTCAAGGTTAAGGCAACACAGGAAGCCCCCGTGTGACATGTAAAAGATATTTTAGTGAGATGGTGGATTTTATGGGTTTTATAGGAATCTTCAGCTATTTGTTTACTGTCTCAACATTTTTTCTCTTTATTATTTTTATACAAATAGAAAGATGCTTCAATATAAATCTATTGAGGCTGGTTTCCACAGATACACCTAAAATCAGAAAATGGCAAAAGAAAGTCCAAATAGAAATTATGACTAAGCTTATTAAAAATTTCTTACCAATTAATTAACATTTTGTATAGCTTAAATTCTTATAAATAATTGAAAACAACAACAATATGCATATAAGATCAATTGATTTTGACTGACACTGTTTTGGCTTAATTGAAGGAATTTTTTTAAAGGTAGTTTGTAATCATCATGCAGTGCACATTGTGTACACTGCAAATTACCATGTGAATTCCATACTGGACTTAAAACTTTAATTTTATGTGACTAAAGTGATCAGAATAAATGCACTATGATTAACCATTGTAATTTGACTGAACTATTTTTCCTTAAAACAAACATCTGCATAACCAATGGCTCAATTTAACAAACACACGGCATACTAAATAAATAATATACTATCTGTGTACTTTTAACAATATGCAAATAAACTGTGTATTGTATACAGGCACACTGTGCGGAGACGATCTTATATTTTAAGGTGGACCTGTACAAGCAGTAAAAAAGCATTTTTTTAAAGTAACTGTTTAAGAAGCACTATTATCTAAAATTTGATAACCATCAGACAATAAGCAACAGCTAGTATGTGCAAAAATATATCCGGAACAGACTTTCAATTGGGGAATAAAAATACATATACAAAGTGGTAGAAACTCAAAATATATTTTGTGGGGCATTACTTAAAATTAAAATGTGTAATCACACAAGGGATGACACTCATGTTGATGAGATTATACTTGGTTTGGAAACAGTGCAGTATATAACATAATGCAACATCACCAGCCAGAATTCCCATATGAATCCAGGCTCTCAATGAAATGTGCAATAAAGAAAAAATGGAATGGGAGTAAACTTTGTGTTATTTTTGTCCCCAACTGTAGGTAGCAAGGCATCTTAATGTTTTGAATTCTGGTCAATAGAGCATACTTTATTTTCTAGAAAGTAAAAGCAGGATAAATGAAGCTGTTTGTACTTCATCACAATACAATGGTTTACGCTACATTTCTCTGTTACATAATTTTTGCCAAACCAGTATTTATATAACTAAAATAACTTTAAAAATGTGTTTACCTTGAAAGGGAGGCATTGATTTGTTTTATATTTTTAAATATACTGAGGAATGACATATAAGAAATATATTGAAGTGAAAAATGGATGGATGTCAAAAATAGGGATCCATATTTTAAGAAAGGGGCATGTCCCCAGATTTTTTATTGCCTTAGGTCAAGTGATATGGCCCTCCCATATTGATTCATCTATTTATCTATCCTGAAATGGCTTTTCTGAAAGCAGTTCTTCTCTGCATGATTGACTAGCAGTGCTGTGTAAATGGAATACATTTGCTTTGTCTCTGTGTCTTTCTGTGTTCTCTTGTGTCTAAAGATCACTCAGGGAAAGGGAGAGGAAAAGAGTGCGTAAGATACATATGAAATGTGGAGGGCTGTTCCATCAACATATGTTCTCCTAGGTATGTACTTTCATGTGATGTCCTCCTTGTTGAGGCTTTGATGTGTGATGTGATTTGTATATTTTCTGAAAATGAGAGGTAAGGTAATTGGGTAGTTCAGTGAAGTGAGACATGGAACCTACATAGTGCTGAAAGGCAAGTCTTTAATGAGAATGAACATTCAACAAATGATTGGCAGGACATGGAATAACTGAAGAGATGTAGTTCTTGTTATTTACAATCTAAATTGGTTGATTTTGAGGACAAAGGGTGATAAGAATGAAGTTCTTACTAACCTGAAAAGAGAATATGAAAATCTCTGTACCATTTTCATATCCAGCTAACATTCAAAGTAAAACTATATTTATTTTACTTAGCCTAGTGGTCTGAAAATTTTGAAAGTTAAGAAGCATTTGTTTCTATATAAAGTAAATTTAAAATTAAATTACCATAGTGGCATTTAAGTCAAAATTAAAACAGACAAACTTCTTAAAGAAGTTCAAATGTACTCTATTTGTGCCATTATCACAAGCAGACAAACATCTGAAAAAGTTAGGCCATTATTTGATAGTGGACTGTGACATGCAAAAGATGATAATTTTTTAAAATTTCTTATTACAGTGTACTAGTGGTAGGAAGTGCAACTTTTACATTGCTGAGCTGAGCAAACTGTAGAAAATCTTGTTTTCTTATGTGCATTTTCCCTCCATTTTTGTTAAAAGCTGAGAATATGGAGATTTGCTATGTGACAAATAAGCTGCAAAGAACTACTTCAGTATATTTGGATACATAGTAGGAGGTGCCTTTGATGCAAAAGGAAGAGTACACATCACACAGTGCTAAATGTCATACGTTACTTTAACAAGTCATGTTCCAGGTAACTTTAGAATAAAAATGATGAAAATCCCATAAATAGCTAATCTGTTTTTATGAATTAGGACAACCTTTTCTGATGAAATTAAGACCAGATGTGTATGCAAAGCACAAACATTGAAAAACTGGCTAAACTGTGATGGAATAAGAGAGAAAATTTTCTTTTGTTTTTAATTTGAACAAAACTTGGTAATATGAGCACCATAGTAAAAGGTGGCAGCTGTATTAAACAATAAAAATAAAAAGCTGGTATAAGACCAAAGTTGCAAAGTTTCACAGATTTGAAAGCAATTGCCATAAAGGCAACTTGAATTAGGCTCACTATGCTGCATATTTTTATCAAGTATGGAGAATCAAGCATGCAGTTCTCACATCAGGACTTATAAGTTAATTTTTAAAAAATTCTCTGCAAATGACTATCGAAGATTCTTGAGAAATACAGTTATGGAATTTCTTTGGCAAATGTATTTTTTAGCCATTTGACACACACATCTTTAAACACCTTGGTTTAAAATCTTGCTTAATAAGATGAGATAACACCATTAAAATGCTGTTTATTCAGCACCTGTTGAAATCCAAGTTTTGTTATCAACTTAAATGTACTGCCACTTGTGAACCTTCACAATGCTAATAGTTTGTGTATGTATAGTGATAATCTGACCATTAATTATGTCCCAAGTATTATGATACATGAACAATACTGATTCAGCCTCATTGTAAATAAGCAATCTGGCAAAATATAAGGTAATTTTCAACCTCTGTTTACAAAGAGGAAACAAATACTTGTTAAAAATGTAAAGAGATGGTGTGTTAGAGTGTAGCTGCACAGTGCTTATGTCTATTGAATACATTAATCCAAACTTTATGGAATAAAATCACAATTGAGCTTATAATCTTTGTGACTGGACCCTGCTAGCAGATACTAGCAAAGATCTAGTAGTTTGTCTTATTTAAATAATTGAAAAGACTCTCTGTCTCACGATGTAGTCCTTCACCATTCATCAGGTCTTTGTTTTGTGGTGTCGTAAGCTCTTATTACTTCAGATTGGGAAACTATTCCATTTTCATCTTGAGAGAATGCATAGCCATCTGCAGATATAAAACATAAAATGGTTAAACCTTGATTACTGTTTCAGACATTCTATAGAATTGGAAGAATTCAAATTTCAATCAAAGTCACTATTTTAAGTAACAATACATTCATCTTCCAGGTGGGGGAGGCAGAAGAATTCAAATTCTTTCACAATATTGGCAGATATAGAAAGCACAACAGAAATAATTTTGTACTAAATCCAGGGAATGAATATGATTGCATCAAAAGGCAACAGATTCAATTAAATGTATATTTAATGTAGTTAATATTTAATAAATAAATCAAGCATCAATAAACTAATAATTATTAATACTTAATAAATTAAATGTTAATGAGCATTTAGTATTTGATATATTTATATTTAATGTATATTCTATATTATAGAATTACACAAATGTAGTGCTGGAAGGGACCTCAAGAAGTTATCAAGTCTAGACCTCTGTGCAGTGGCCCAACCAAGTAACCCTAGACCTTTCCCAACAGACGTCTGTCAAAGCTGTTTTTGAAAACCTCCAATGATAGGGATTCCACAACCTTCCTTCAAAGCCTATTCCAGAGTTCAAGTACACTTATAGTTAGAAAATTCTTCCTAACACCTAACTTAAATTTCCCTTGCTGTTCAGATTAAGCCCATTATTTCTTGTCCTATTTTCAGTAAAGATAGAAAATAATTGATCACTCTCCTCTTTATAACAGCCCTTACAATGCGTGAATGCTAGTATGAGGTTCCCCCTAGTCTTTTTTCTCAAGATTAAACATGCCCAGTTTTTTTAACCTTTTCTCATAGGTCAGGTTTTCTAAGGCTTTTATAATTTTTGGTGCTCTCCTCGGCTATGTCTACACTAGGGAATTACATTAGGGAATTACACTAGGGAATTAAGATCCACACTGGACTCCTAAGTCGACTTAAAGGGGACCTTACTAAGTCGACTTAGAGAGCCTACACTGGACTCTCTAAGTCGACTTGTTTGGTCCAGGGAGAGCCAGCCCCACACGGGGCTGGCTCTCCCTGGACCAGCAAGTCCCTGAGCAGTCCGGGGGAGAAGGGAGCAAGGAGCTCCCTTCTGCCCTGGACCACTCGGCTCCCTTCTGCTCGGGACTTCTCAGGTCCCGGGCAGAAGGGAACCCTCCTAGCCTGGACCACTCAGAAGAGCCGGAGACCCACGCTCCAGCTGCCGGCTGCTGAGCAGCTGGAGCATGGGCTCGGACCCGCGCTCCAGCTGCTCAGCAGCGGGCAGCTGGAGCGGGGATCCTGGCAAGAAGGGACCCATGCCCTAAATCGACTAAGTCAACTTAGGGCTACCCCATGTCTACACTGGCTTAAGTTGACTTAAATAGTCGACTTAAGCCTCAAAGTCGAGTTTATAACAGGTGTTATAAAGTCGACTTTGAATCTCCTTAAGTCGACTTAAGCAGCTGCTTAAGTCGACTTAAGGAAACTGTAGTGTAGACGTAGGGTAATTAAGTTGACTTAAGCAAGCTTAAGTTGACTTAATTTTCAAGTGTAGACTCACCCTATATGACCTAGTTGAGCACTGAATACTGAGGCTATGTACACACTACCATTTTTATCGCGCAATAATCCTCTTCCGCATTAATTCTCCCGTGGCTGTTGTTGCGCGAGATCGCGTACACACCATGCTTGCTCGAACGGAACAAAGCCCCCCCCCTTCTGATCGCAGTCCTCCAGTAAAGCAAAGGGGATTGTGGGTACCTATCCCAGAGTCCCCAGTATCATCTCCCGTGGTGCATTGCGCTACCGACGCTACCCAGCAGTTGCCAATAGCAACGAGCGCGAATTTCAAATTGAAGCAACCGGTTTCCGGAACTGCCTTTTAATAATCAACATGGATTCTGCTGTGATCTTGAATGCTGCCTTCAGCATTGTGAACACAGCCCAGATTCTGTTGCGGTCTGCCTTTGGCTATGATTCAGAGCATGACACGGATGACTCGGTCTCGGATGATGACAGCATTGAAAACAAAACGGACATTCTGATCAGTTTCGTGGACCAGCAACACAGCCTGAACCGCCGTGTTTGGTCCCGGCAGACGAGCACAGACTGGTGGGAACGAATCGTCCTTCAGCTGTGGGATGATGATCAGTGGCAACAGAACTTTAGAATGCGGAAAGCCACATTTATGGAGCTATGCCAGGAGCTTGCCCCTGCCCTTCGATGCAAGGACACGAGGATGAGACCCGCCATGACCGTGGAGAAGCGTGTGGCTATCGCACTTTGGAAACTGGCGACTCCAGACTGCTACCGCTCGGTCGCAAACCAGTTTGGGGTTGGACGCTCGACCGTTGGAGTGGCACTGTCACAAGTATGCAGAGCCATCAACCGTATTCTGCTCAGGAGGATGGTGACCCCGGGAAACGTGAGGGAGATCATCGCAGGATTTAATGAGTTGGGCTTCCCGAACTGTGGGGGTGCAATAGATGGGACTCACATCCCTATTCTCGCTCCCGACCACCTTGCCTCTGAATACATAAATAGGAAAGGATACTTTTCGATGGTTCTACAGGCACTGGTGGACCACCGTGGTCGCTTTATGGACATTAATGCTGGCTGGTCTGGAAAGGTGCACGATGCACGCATCTTTAGAAACTCTGGACTATTCAGAAGGCTACATGCGGGCACCTTTTTTCCAGATGAGAAAATAATTGTGGACGGTGTAGAGATGCCAGTGGTGATACTTGGGGACCCCGCCTACCCACTGATGCCTTGGCTCATGAAGCCGTACACCGGGAAGTTGGATCCTGACAAGGAGCGTTTCAATTACCGGTTAAGTAGATGTAGAATGGTTGTGGAGTGTGCCTTTGGCCGTTTAAAAGCGCGCTGGAGAGCGCTGTATGGCAGGCTAGATCTTCATGAGGACAAGATCCCAATAGTTATTTCTGCTTGCTGTGTTCTTCACAATATATGTGAAAGCCGGGGGGAGAGATTCAGGAACTCTTGGACCATTGAGGCACAACGTCTGGAAAATGCCTACCAGCAACCAGACACGAGGGGTATCAGGGGGGCGCAGCTAAGGGCAGTTCGCATAAGGGATGCGTTAAAAACCCATTTTAGTACTGTTGGTTAAGATTGTACCTTTGAGTTTAATTAGTAACCATTTTCTATATTTTTCGACTGTTAAAAAATTAGCTCTAAAACTTCTGTTTTTTTCCCATATAATCATTCATTAAATCAAAAGCCGTTAATGTTAAATTACTGAAACAAATAAAGAAAGTCTGATTAAGTTTAACAAGGTTTCAACTTTATTCGATTAACAGTTATCCAAACTCGGGTTTGATGGGAGAAGGGACTAAAGGTGGGTATAGGTGCGGGACTCAACTACATACGTTGGGGGAGGGGTTCTGTTACCACTACACCATGGATGTCCATGGTGGTCTAAAAACTGTCTGGGGGGGGAATGTGGCGTGGATGCACTGAAAGGCATATGAGGCGGATGATGGGGGGTGCGAGCCTGGAGCAGACCGACCATGCTCTTGAGGAGGTTGGTCTGCTCTTGCATGATGCCTATTAGGGCATCCTTCTGCTGCTCTCTCCTCGCACTGCTCTGTCTCCTGTCCTGCCTACACTGCCTCCTCCATTGCCTTGTCTCCCTCGCAGAGGCCTCATGGAACTGCATGAGCTCCTGGAAGACGTCTTCCTTGCTCCTGCGAGGCCTCCGCCTTATCCTCCTCAGACGCTCAGCTGCAGCTGTAGACTGTCCACCGAAGGTCATTCCTGTTCAGATATGAAAAATGTAGAATGCCGCTATTGTTCTCGCCACGGTCAGGAGCAAATAATGTTGTTCTACCCACACATTCCTTCAATACACAAGTGGGAACCTATGGGGGGGGCGGTAACAAATTTCCCAAAGCTTGGGACGGGTTGCTGAGTTAGTACAAGGGAGAGTTGACTATTGCCACTGCTAGTTCTGAACCCGTGCCCGAGATGGCTGAAATAGAGGCAGATCTCACACTGCTTAGAGTGCCTCTGCAAGCGAGAATGCATCTCCTTCATGTTGCCGACTTCAAGCCGGGACCTTACGCTGCAGGATTGTGCGCAGCAATGGTACCCGCAGCAGTGCTTGCGAGGATGAAAGGAAGAGTGTCCCTGAATGGTGGAGGGCAAAGGAACGCTCTACCATGTAATTTCAAGAGAAGACTCTGGAAATATTTGGATAACGCGTTCAGTGACTTGAAAGGGAACGACTACTTGGAAATCGAGGCATACATTGATGACCTTTTTATGTAATGCTAGTAACACCTTTACACATCTGTTAGGTACAGAACTGAAGATACAGAAAATGAAAACCCCTTGCATAAAAACCATGTATACGCTGAGCTGTAGCAGCTAGAATAGAGAACACTGCGAACGGGACTTACCAGAGCTGCCTTCTGATGATTCCTGGGTAGGCGTGGAGAAGGAATCAGTGGAGCTTGTTTCTGGCTGAGTGGAAAATAACTCCTGGCTCCCCGGGTCGGTGGCTCCGCTCTCTCCGTCCTCGTAGTCTTCATCCTCTGATTCCTCGTCCACAAGTGCCTCGTCGCCTTCTGCTGCCTTCTCTGTTTGGGGTGCAGTCTCCGAAGTGTCTACCGTGCAGTTCGGGGTGGTTGTGGGATCGCCGCCCAGGATCGCCTCCAGCTCCTTATAATACCTGCACGTTGCTGGCGCGGAGCCAGAGCGCCGGTTAGCCTCTCTGGCTCTGTGAAATGTTATCCGCAGCTCCTTCACCTTTGCCCGGCACTGCAGGGTGTCTCGCTCGTACCCCTTTTCGGTCATGGCTTTTGAAATTTGACCGAAAATGTCAAAATTCCTCCGGCTGCCCCGTAACTGTGACTGCACGGCGGACTCTCCCCAGATGCCTATCAGGTCCATCACCTCTGCTGCTGTCCAGGCTGGAGCTCGTTTGCTGCGGCGCGACGACATTGCAAGCTAAGCACACAGAGGCAGCAGCACTGAACAGCGAGGCAGAAGGGAGAGTGGTGAATTCAAAAATTCGCGGGACAGAAGAGGAGGTCGGGAAAAATGACGTCACGGCGATAGAGTACAGGCGGAAGTGCAGAAGGGAGGGAATTTGAATTGTGGGCCATTTCCGGAATTTTCACATTGCGCGAGAAGCGTACACACACGGGCCATCGCGCAACAACTATTCCGCGTTAGCAGCAACCACGCTCGTTTAGGTGGTTTACATTTTGCGCAAAAAGAAGGGACTTAACGCGGAATAACAGTAAGTTGTGTGTGTACGCTCTGTTTGTTATTGCGCGATAAAGGGCTTTATCGCGCAATAACTTTGTAGTGTGTACAAGGCCTGAGCTTGCCAGGGGATAGTGAGAAAGAGGTGTATTGTATCATACTGCATAAATGCTGTTATTTCAATCACAATAATGCTTCTGTCCATTGTTTATTGTGCTGCTTCAGATGTGCCCTTGATGCCAAAACATCCCACTCCTGCAAAGTGTCTATGACTGATAAGAAAATGACCTTGCTCCAGGACTCTTAGCCTGGAAAAAGAAAGAAAAGGGCATGGAGGTACGCTGTGTCTGAAAGTCAGATAATTAAGAGGCAGAAGAGAAAGGAAAACAATGATGAAATACTAGCAGATGAGTGCATTTTTAAAGCCATAGATGAGCAAACAGAGCTGCTAAAGACAGTCATTACACTGCAGACAGAGTTCATGAGTGCTCGCCTCCCCCTTGCAGCCAATTCAGAACTGCTTTCCATACCCTCCCCAAACTCACCCCATGTGCTCCTTCAAAACTCCTGAACCATCTAAATACCCACCTTCACGCCACCCATTCAAACAGCTACAAGAGCAATAGCAGGACATAACCCAGCTGTCATAGTTCTCACTGACCTGCACTGCTTACTCTCATCCAGCACAGTGTTTTCTGTTTGTAATTACTCTCTTTTATTTAAGAAAGACATGCTGTGTGAAAAAATAAACACTCTTTATTTGTGTGTTGCAAATGGATGTTGCACCGCTCGGCTCAAGTTGGATGGCAGTCTGCACTGTTTACACAGACAATTTATTGGTGCTTCCTTTCAAAACAATCCCTCAAGGCATCCATAATTTGAATACTACTCCCCCTTCCCTGTTGTGCCCCTGTAGTAACCCTAATATCTGGTTACTCATATTCAGATGCAGCTTGCTGCTCCACCCTGCGGGAAACTTTTTACTCTCACATATATTAGGGAGAACACAGCAGGCAGCTATCATACTGTCTTCCTTTAGATCCAACGTCATAAAGGCATCGCCAGCGGGCCTTTAATCTGCCAAATGCATGTTCAACTGTTAATTGGCACCTGCTGAGCCTGTTATTAAAGCGCTCCTTGCTGCTATCCAGGTTGCCCATATAAGGCTTCATAAGCCATGGCATTAGGGGCATAGGCTGGGTCCCCCAGTAGCAAAATAGGCATTTCAACATCCCCCATATGAAACTTTTGATCTGGAAAGAAAGTCCCCGCTTGCAGCTTTCTGTACAAGCCAGTGTTCCTGAAGATGCATGCGTCATACACTTTCCCTGACCTGCACTGATGTCAGTGAAACAGCCATGATGATCCACAAGCATCTGTAGTACCATAAAGAAGTACTCCTTTCTACTGATGTTCTCCATTAAAAGACGGTCAGGGGACAAAACTGGAGTGTATATGACAACTATCACCCCACCACAGTTAGGGAACCCCAACACTGTGAAGCCATCCACTATTTCACTCACATTCCCCAAACTCACAGTCCTTCCCAGCAAAATGCGATTAATGGCTCTGCACATGTGAGATAATACAGTTACAGTAGGGGACTTCCCAATTCTAAACTGATTAGCGACCAACTAGTAGCAAGCTGGAGTTGCCAGCTTCCACACAATGATCGCCATGTGCTTGTCCACTAAGAGGACAGCTCTCATTCTGGTGTCCTTACGCTGCATAGCAGCAGTGAGCGTCGCACAGAGTTCCATGAAGGTAGTGTGAAAATTCAATAGTTCTGCAGTCACTGCTTACCACTCAGTCCTTGTTTCATGCACCCAAAAGCTCTGGTGAACTGTGTGCAGATGCTCCATGAATGAAAACAAGTAATGTGGTGCTGTTTGTTCGCATGTCACACAGCAGGTCAAGCACCTTGGATTCCTGTTCCAGTTCAGAGATTATGATATACTGCATAACCAGCCGTGATTGTTCAGAACATTGATAGCAACAGTGGAGTGCAGGATCCATCCGTTCAGACAGAGATGGAACCCACAGAATGATGGGGCACGAAATCACTGCATCATGGGACATTGAACCCGTACCCATGATGCACACCGATCCTCTCCACCTTCCCTCAAGGTCTAGCAGCACAAGGTGCCGAGTTGCACAATGGGATAGCTTTCCACAGTTCACTGCTCTCACTGTCACCACTCTAGTCCCTAACAATCTATGCTTGGCTTGCATGCATGTATCCATCTATATATCATAAATGCCTCTTTCTTTATAGGTTTAAGGAATCTTCTTATAGATTTATAGACTTAGCCTAAGTTCCTAAATTAGTATAATCATTGTTACATTAATAGCTGGAACACAAGGTACCTTACAGGCCTGTGTAGAAATTATACAGAGCTTGTATGAAACAGCTAAGGGCATAGTTATAAGATAGGACAAAAATTTAGAAGATAGCCTAAAAGAGCATTACAAAACCCACAAGAGTATCTAGAAATAATAAAGGGGAAGATAGAACATAATTCTGGAAGGAGGACATGCATCAATCATAGACATAAACCCATTAACCAATAGAATAGATGTAACCCTACAATTTTGGGGGTGAAGGCCCCGTATTTGGGTAGAAAAGGAGGATCTAATCTGCCCTTTGTTGGGCTGTGTATAAAGGGACCAACCCTTTCTTTCTTTCTTTCTTTCTTTCTTTCCAGGTTTTAGCTTAAGAAATAATGACAGCCTGATTTCTTTCAATCTATTAGCTATTTAGATTTTGCTTTAACAGTCCAAAAATATATTAGCTCTAGTTATTTACTATTGCCAAGGCCTCCACCCCTTCTGTCAAGTTGAAAAACTGGACATCTCTCTCTCGACCAAGCTGTTTGATACAGGTGTGAGTATATTAACCTAAGGTATCTAACATAAATCTTAGTATAGTTTAAAATCATAAACCACATGATATTTCCTGTATTTATCAAAATAGAAGTTGTTTGTAATTTGGTTATTCATTTGTTCATGTAACCTTTTCTCAATTCTCTGCTTATCATTTATGCTTCTTGCAATAAAAGGTTTTTTATAAAATACTTTGAAGAATCTGTGTGACAATTCCTGTTGGGCATCCTCCCAGGGGGTCCCTTGTTCTAAATTTTATCTGTGGTTGGATTCAGGCAAGAACCCAAATTCCCTGATAAGATTTCTTGGCAAACAAATCCAAATTCCAAATCATAAAGAATCAGACTACAAAACTGGAGCACCAAGTGTGGGTGTACTTTGGTGACACATTGAATACTGTATGGATGGGCAAAAGCTCTGTAATTACACTGCTTTTTTATCATTGCTGTAAATTGCATCAACAAAACTGTCTGGTATAGACAAGGCCTTAGAGAAGAGCAAAAATATATTTCTTTCTCATAATTAGCACCATTGCTGGCAGTCTTTAGAATGGCCCAAAACTGAACAGGCAGGGAGACTTAATTAATATAGCTGGTCAGGAGAAGAAATATGGACATTTCATTAAAAACAACAAAACAAAAACAATAAATCCCACGCATAGAAAAAAACAACTCAGGGGTTTTTTTGGCTGAAAACTTGACATTTTTGACCAAGATAAATGTTTAAGTGGCAAGCAAACACTTTCACTAAAACTTTTATCTAGTTGAAAACCCAATTTTTATAGAAAAACAGCAAGTCCTTTTAATTATCCTCTTACATTTAACGCTAAATGCTTTCACTTCCAGCCTTCAGAACATCCAGCATGGAAACTTGAATTGTTCCTGTCTGTGTAACACCTATAATGGAATTCAGGCTACAATGCCATCAACCTACTACTTGTCACAAGCAATAAATTTGTCATCTTTTACTTTTTTGAAAAAGGGGGAAAAGGAACTGGCTTAGAACTGTTGGATTCTTTTATCCTTAAAACTTAGAAAAATGTTTGAAAATTGTTTCAAGAAGTTTCTACAACCTGAGTGATACTTTCATTATTTACTAACAATCTAAGGCCTTTTCTACACTAGAAGCACAGGTATACAGGTTGTAACTGCATTCACACTGAACTTTTAAAAGCATTGGTTAAAAAAAGCCACTCCTCTAACTGACATAGCTATGCTGGTAAACTTTATGTGTACACTAGATTTAAACAAGCTGATACGAATGCTGCTGGGTTATCACAGTGACAAGCACCTTAGATAATGACAGAAAGACAGACATGCTGCTCCTGCTGAGACCATTACGCAATAAGTAGGAGAGAAAGACTATTACATTTTCTCCTCTCCTTCCCAAAGCTGGTCTATTTGCATTAATGATCTTCAGTCTGTATAATCAAATTCAATATAGTTTCTTAGAATTAAATAGCTACAGTTAAGTACAAAATTAATTGCTTCCAAGAGCTACACTGTTACATCAACAGTGCAGAATAATTAATAAGCATTATAGAGGGAACAAAAACCCCAAAGCAACCCCTCATACTGTATTGATTTAACTAAACTGTTCTGCAAACCTGCAGTAAAATGCAGATCCACAGGGCCAATGTTCTAAAATTGGAGGAAGGTTAAAGTAGTGCCAAAATCTCTAAAATACGCATCCCCAACAATCTAGATAATTACTCTCCTGTCAATGTTCCTTCAGTTCCAGGCAAAATATGACATTAATATGATAAGGGCGCCAATCTGTAGGCAGATGGATTAAAGGAATATAAGAAATAATGGGCATCAATGTTTTCTTTAGGCCCTAAATCGTGATAAATGTTTTCAGTAAAATTACAGATTTGGAGAGCAATGGGAATACAGTGTACACAGTTTTGGTTGCCTCATAGGAAAACTATAGAGAAAATGAAGTAGTAGTATTATCCGGCTAAGGATACATATAGGATCATTTTTTAAAAATGGCCAGCAAAACAAACAGGTAGTTATGAATAGAGTAACTCTGAAATGAAGAAAGTCAGTCACAACACTACCTTTTAAAATAATGTGGTGAGAGTATGAAACCCTCTTGTGAAAGTGGGACATCAGGTTAGATTTTTGTCTTTGCACAACTTTTCCATCAGTTTAGTTCCAGAGGTAATAGCAACACTGGAAACCATTCCATAGAAAGGGGTTGCTGGCTGTTGCCATATTTATGTAAGCAATGCATCATCTAATCCTGCTCAGTGCAGGTTTAATTGAAACCGTGCTTATATACTGGGAACAGCTGAGAAACATTCAACATTGCTAACACCAACTGAACTGACTATGCTGTTAGCAACAATAATAGATGTTTGAAAACTTGCCTAGTGTGGACAGAGCTAGAGCTGGCTGATCTAAGCAAAAAGTTAGGCCAGGTCATTTGTACTGAAGCCAAGTGGGAATAAGATCTCTATGCCTGAGTCTACTATAGAGCAATAAGATCTCTAGTATGAAAAAGGGTTACAAGTTCTTTAGACTCAAGGATCAATAAGAGAGCCTTTTAATCTGATTAATATCGCATCAGAGGCACTTGCCAGGAAAAAGGGAGTGAGATAATTCAGAATTACTATCAGTGAAGCTGAACTAATACCCCCTGACTGGGATAATGCTTCCTAGAGAATGGAGGCAGATGAGACTTAAATAGTCTGATGGGAGAATTCTGCATGGCTATGGTCTAATTTTCAGAGGTTTCAAGATACACGGTAACAGCCAGCATTGAATGAATATGGATTTGAGGCATTCAGGACAGAAGCCTACAACAGTTAACATACCTTTTTTTTTTTTTTTTTTTGGTTGTAGTGTAACAGAGTTAAGGGTTCTTCTGAACTGAAAGGCAGTGTAGGAGTAGGAAATGTTAACTATGAGAAGGTTTACAAAGGTAAATACCTAAAATCCAAATGGACATGAACAACAAGATGCACACACCTGCAAACACATTTATCTGATTGTGATGCTTCACAGGGGTGTGCCTCACCACCACCTGCTGGTAGCGTGAGGAAGTCTTGTCTGTGCTTGCTGTGGATCAGCTCCCTGCCAACTCTTCATCAGCCTTCAGCAATATAAGCACTACCTTCCAGGTCTCTGCAGGCCTTGCTTTCTCTGTATAGGTTAGCAATGCGCTTTCGCTATCCTTCAAGCATTCCAGGCAGTGTTCAGACCTTTATCCATGAAACGTCACAGAATTACCAGCCCTGCTGTTCCCAAAGGGGTAGTACACTGCCACTTAGTAGTTACATCTTGCACTTATAGGCTATGTCTACACTTGCAAGTTAGTTCGAATTAAGGAAGCTTAATTCGAACTAACTTAAGCCTTGGCCACATAGGCTTTCATTAGTTCGAATTAAGGGCTTCCTTAATTCGAATTAATAAATTTGATTGCTTAGTTCGAATTAACGATTAATTCGATCTGTTAATTCGAACTAAATCAAATGTGGCCATATTAGTTCGAACTAACTGCTTAGTTTGAACTAATCGGCAGATTGAACTTCCTGCAACTGACTAATTCAAACTAAGCAAGTGCCCTGCATGGCCATGGCTAATTTGAACTAGCATTCTAGTGGGGCTATGCTAGTTTGAATTAAGTTAATTCGAACTAACTAAAATTAGCTCGAATGATTTAGTGCGAATTAATTAATTCAAACTAGCTTTTGTAAATGTAGACACAGCCTTAGATATGTATAGTTAAAACAAGATTAAGTTTATCAGAGAACAGAGATTCAAGTGAGAGTGAGTAAGAATATTGGAAACATATAAAACAACATAACACACTTTCTAGAGCATATTTAACTAACAAGGCTTCCCCATCTCCTACAAGATTGCTTATCCCAAGTTCCTTCT
>ML685769.1:27056596-27220188 GCA_007922175.1 Pelusios castaneus | reverse complement strand
TCCTTCTCCCCAGGGTCCGTAGTCCAGCTGCCGAGCAGCTGGAGCGCAGGTCCTGGGGAGAAGGAAGCGAGCCCCGCGGTCCCTTCTTGCTGGGACCTGAGTGGTCCTGGCGAGAAGGGACCCATGCCCTAAGTTGACTAAGTCGACTTAGGGCTATCCCACGCCTACACTGGCTTAAGTCGACTTAAATAGTCGACTTAAGCCTCAAAGTCGAGTTTATAACAGGTGTTATAAAGTTGACTTAGAATTTCCTTAAGTCGACTTAAGGAAACTGTAGTGTAGGCGTAGGGTAATTAAGTCGACTTAAGCAAGCTTAAGTCGACTTAATTTTCAAGTGTAGACGCACCCTTTTAGACTCCACATCTTTTTTGTCCGCATTTCCTAAAGTGTGGCACACAGAATTGGGCACAGTACTACAGCTGAGGCCTCACCAGTACCAAACAAAGTGGGACAATTACCTCCTATGTCTTAAATACAACACTCCTGCAAACACAGTTCAGTATATTAGCCGTTTTGGCAGCTGTATCACATTGTTGACTTATATTCAATTTGCGATCAACTGTAATCTTCAGAGCCTTTTCAGCAGTACCACCACTATGCCAATTGCCATTTTGTAATTATGCATTTGATTTGTTCCTAAATGTAGTATTTGTAGTATTTGCATTTGTCTTTACTGTTGAATTCAGAAAAATTCAACAATTTTTCAAGGTTGTTTTGAATTCTAATGCTGACTTCCAGAATGCTTGCAACCTCTTCCAGCTGGGTGTCACTGGCAAATTTTAAAAGCATATTCTCCACTCCATGATCCAAATCATTAATGAAAATACTGAATAGTATCAGACCCAGGACTGATCCCTGTGGGACCCCACAGGATACACCCTCCCAGCTTGATAACAAACCACTGGTAACTACTCTTTGAGAACGGTCTTTCAACCAGTTGTACACCCACCTTATAGCAATTTAATCTAGACCACATTTTCCCAGTTTACTTATTAGAATGTCATGTGGGACTGTGTCAAATAGCCTTCCTAAAATCAAAATATATCACATCTAGTGCTTCCCCCCCCATTCAAGAGGCCAATGACCCTGTCAAAGAAGGAAATTAGGTTGGTTTGGCATGATCTGATTCTTGACAAATCCATATTGGCTATTTCATATAAACATATTATCCTCTAGGTGCTTACAAACAGATTATTTAATACTTCTTTCCAGTATCTTTCCAGGTAACAAAGTTAGGCTGACTGGTCTAAAATTTACCAGGTGGTCTATGTTTCCCTTTTTAAAGATAGGTATATGTTTGCCCTTCTTCAGTCCTCTGAAACATTACCTGTCCTTTAGGAATTCTCAAAGGTAATTGCTAATGGTTTTGAGATTGCTTCCGCTACTTCCTGATGTACCTTTGGATTAATTTCATCAATCCGTGATGACCTGAATACTCCTAATTTATCTAAATATTTTTCAACCTGTTCTTTCTCTATTGTGGCTTCCATTCCTTATCTGCTGCTATTCATATTAATTATGTTGAGTATCTGGTCACCATCAACTTTTTTAGTGAAGACTGAATCAAAATAGGCATCAAATACCTCTTTCTGGGTGTTATTAATTTTAAATTCTCCTTGATCACTAAGTAGTAATCTTTTGTGTTTCTTATGCTCCTAATGTATTTAAATAACCTTTTCTTATTGCCTTTTATATCCCTTGCTAGGTGTAATTCATTTTGTGCCTTATGCTTTCTGATTTTGTTCTTAGAATCATAAAACTGTAAGGGTCCATGAGAGATCATCGAGTCCAGTCCCCTTACACTCATGACAGGAGCAAGTATCATCTTAAATCATCCCTGACAGGTGTTTGTCTAACCAGCTCTTAAAAATTTCTAATGATGGAGATTCCGCAACCTCCCTGGATAACTTATTCTAGTGGTTAATCACTCTGAGAGCTAGGATTTTTTTCCCTAATGTTGAACCTAAACCTCCTTGTGTAATTTAAGCCCATTTTCCCCTGTCCTATCATCAATGGTTAAGGAGAGTAATTTTTCTCCCTCCTCTTACATGCTTGTGCTATTCTTTTGTATTCCAATTGAGCAATTTGTCCATATTTCCACTTTTTATAGAATTCCTTTTTTGATTTCCAGGCCATTAAAGAACTCCAGTGAGGCATATTGACCTCTTATTATTCCTCCTATCTTTCCTTTGCATAGAGATACTTTGCAATGGTGCGTTCACAAGTTCCAAAGGGGTAGCTGTGTTAGTCTAGGTAAGCAAAACAAACGAGGAGTCTTGCAGAATTGGAACGTATATGTAAATTCAACTTTGTTGCCTCAGGGTTAAACAGGGACTATGGATTTTTTTTCTTATTACAACAGGTGATTAGACCTCACCTTCCTCTATATGCTGTCCTCCAGTGTTTGAATCCCAACACCTATTTAGATTTGCTGTTACAGCCTGACCTGATCCTGTGTAATACATTTCCCTGCATGTAATTTCCTCCCATTCTATAAGTTCCCCATCTTCAAAGCATCTGATGAAGTCAGATTTTCTCCCACAAAAGCTCATGCGATAAATAAATGTGTTAGTCTTTAAAACTGTCACAGGACTCGTTTGTTTTGCAATTGTGCCTTTAATACTATTTGTTGAGAAAGGGCCACCTTTCCTGAACTCCTTTTTCTCTTAGTTCTTCTTTGCTTGGGATCTTACCTACCAGTTTCTTGATAATGCTGTAATATGCTTTTTTGAAGCCCATTGTGCTTATTTTGCTGCTCTCACTCCTTCAATTTCCCTACAGTCATGAAAGCTATAATTTCACACTCACTATAACCCAAATTCCTTCCACTTTCATATTTGCTAAGAATTCTTCCCTGCTGGTCAGAATGGCCACCTTACTGGTTTCTTCCTCTGCTTTCTAGAACAAAAAGTTGTTCCCAGTACATTCCAAGAACTTACTGCAAATATGGTGTTTTGCCATATTCTCCAACAGTTGTCTGGATACTTAAAGTCCTCCATTACTACCAGGGTTTATGTTTTGGATATGTCTGTTACTTGTTCTAGAAATGCCTCATCCACTGCCTCTTTCTGATTTAGTGGCCTATAATAAATACTTATGGTGTCATCCCAATTTTTAATTTATTTTATTTTTAACTAGAGTCTGACTAATGGTCTGTCTCCCAATTCCTTCTGGCCCTCAGAACATGTGTATATTTTCTTGATATATAATGCAGCAACTCCTCCCTTTTACCTCATCTCCCCTTCCTATAAAAAGCCATACCTTTCTATACCAATATTTCAGATGAGACTTACTCTACATGTACTAGTACAAATACACACACACACTCTATTACAAATGCAGTCATATATATTGTTTCTGTCAGATCTGACAAAAACCATTTTATATATATATATATTTCAGTAAGTGCCTTTCCTCTTTGGTATAAACAAAATCGAAACAATATCAGGATTTAATCATCATAATTAGCAGTAAAATCTATTTGTAATTCAAAATTCAATTTTTTTTAACAGCAAACACAGTAAACAGACTGGTCCTTTCTTAAAAATATCTGTATATTAGGCACATATTTTTGTGTTTGTTCTAGTTAGATATCTTGAAAAAGTGTTTTTAATAATCCATTGTAGCAGCAATCAGGATATTGCATTTTATGACAAACTACTGCAATAATGAATTGGTTTATATCTATATTTTGAAACAGGTTTGAATATTTTTAATAAGTAAACACTTACGAAGCAAGTTTTGCTGCATAGATTCAGATCGGTACAAGTTCGCATGGCTCTTCTTAAAGACATTCTTCAATAGCTGAGCTCTTTCAGTTAAGCTAGAAAGAAAGTGAAAACTTTTGAAATATATTAGTGCCTCAATGACAAAGTATAGTTTGCCCATGGGACATTAAATAAGGGTTAACAAACAAATAAAAGCAAACCATTGTATGGTAGGTAAAAAATTAGTGATCAATCTTTCTTTAGGTTGTACCTGACTTAATTATTATTGGACACATGATTAAAATGGTGGCAAACTAAAGTAATTCAGATACTAGGTTCATGCCTGTAAGTTTTCTGGGCCATGGGCACGGAATACATTTGAATTTGTGAGGGGATACTTGTGCAACTCCTAATGGACTTAGCTCTTCAACAATGCTCAGAGTCTCTGAAGGGCCGGTAGTAAGGGATGTTATTTTGACAACAGGGCCATGTCTATATCGGGGGCACCAAAGTTGATGTTAACACATCGACATAACAAAACCGGAGGAGGGTGTACAAAGGACACTCCTGCTCCAGCTCCTTTGGTTGCCAGAGTAGACACTGCCCCCGGATCCTACAACCTCCCACAGCCCCGCTGCCGGCTCAGCAGCTGCAGCCCCCGTCGGAGCTGCCGAGCCTACAATGGGGCTGCGGGAGCCAGCAGCAGCCCTGGCTGTGGGGCTGTGGAGCCAGCTATGGGGTCCCGGGGCCAGTGGCAGCCCTGGTGGGGGCTGCCAGCTGGCAGAGGCGCCACAGTGGGGCTGCAGGGCGGTGGAGACCATCCACATTGCATTTAAGGTGAATTACTAAATTTGCCTTATATGCTATGCTTCTTAGGGGGGTGGACTTATAAGGTCGACTTTTAACAGCACTTACTTTGACCTTGCAGCTGCGTCAGTGTGCACGCAGGCTGTAGAAGGTCTTAGGAAGCACCGTTATAGCAACCTAAGCCCTCAGTGTAGACCAGGCCTAGGTATATACAGAGCCCACGCTAAAAATAAATTCTCTCTCTCCTTTTCCTTTCCAGCAACCCTGCACCAATGTGATGCACAACGCCACATTCTATACAGGCCTCTAACCGTGGTCACTAGAACCCATGAAGTGTATGTATTCTTGAATAACTTCTATCTTGTATCGTTTAAAGTTTTTAATATACTAGTAATAAAATGTAATTTAAGATGAGCAAGAACAGATTAAATTTTTAAACATTTAAAATGCTTAAATAATTTTCTAATTTAAGAATGTTTAAAAGTGGTTTAGTTAAAAAAGATAATATGCATATAAAAAGAGAAAGCACTTGTGATATACAGGTATCTCAGTACACCTGCAAATGTCACCGTAATTAGTCATGTTACTATTCCCATATCCCCAATTTAGCGTCAGTAAATGTGTACTGTTTCAGCATCAACATTTAATGTTAATATTTACATTCAGCATTAGGAATTTAAAAAAAATGTTAATGCTGAAATAGTACACATTTTTAAGAGTTGTGTATGAGGTGGGGAAATTTTTTTCCTCACAATGAAGGTATGAAATAATGGTTTATTTTTAAAGCACTTACCCTTTAATCTTTAGTCATTTCAGTTTAGACACAAGGGGCTTCTTGATATATCAGTTACAATGGCTCTGATAACAAAATCAAGTCTTCTGTGGTACAAACTATGTGTTTTATTATTGGGCAGTTACATATTTTAGGCTCACACAGGCTTCTCTGGTCAGTGATGTTCAAACATTCAACTTCTCTTTCAATTAGAAAAGAGACCATGTAATAATGACACCTTCTTGCTCAATATATTTTCTTACTTTGCTGACAAAAATGTATTTGTTCTACTGTTAGGTGTATTGCCTATTGAAGAACAAAACAAAATCTTATTTGATAGTTGGGCAGAAAAATTCTGATTGCAGAATCATTATTATTCGGAGTAATGTAAGATTTAATAAGAATACTCATATTGAATTTGCACTGATAACAATTAAAAATATCCGTTGACTTCAAACCTAAGAAATATGATATTGAAATCACAGAAGAAGAAATATGAAATTTCTAGAAAGTAATTTTTAGAATTAATTTTCATGCTATGGCCACATTTTGAATTACATTATATGTACAATTCAAACATTATTTTCAAAAAGATCTGTTTTGTTTCATAAAAGTAAAAAGTAAAAATTGGTGAGAAATTTTTGCAACTTCTTTGAGGATTTCCTCTTAAGTGTGCACAAATCAAAAGAGGATGAGGATATGACTGAAAATATGATGAACAGCCCTAGAGATTATTTATTTCATTCTTATAGGCCTTTCTTTTATAATACACAATATTAAAATGTAAAAAGTGGTGAAGGTGACAAAAATAACACATTTTAGACAATGCCTTTCTAAATGGCATTGTAATCCCGATTTTTAAAGACAATTGCAAAGATCATATCAGAGTATTCAAAAGAATGTTCAACAGGAAATATACCATTTCTATAACTTTGCAGTTTTATTCCTATAAAATATTATTCAAATATTTGTAATGTCAGGACAAGAAAAGAATTACAAACTATATTGGACAAATATGACAATTGGTTTCTATTTGAACAAGTAGCAGTGAAACAATTAACATTTTTGGAATTGAAATAGTTAACATCTAATTAGAATAAATCCTAGACTTTCAAATAGAAGGTCAAATCCTGAACTATTTATATTTGTGAGGTGGTATTTTTAGTATCTATTTTGTTATTTTGCAGACAAGGGGAAACAAATTTGTCAGTTCTCTCCCCCACATCTTTAGTTGTCTCTTGACCAGGCAGTGCTTCATATTCCCTCAGAGTGAAAGTTAGTGTGGAATTTTATGTGAACAAACACATTTTCCAAATTGCACTAAAGCAGAACACTAAGACACCAAAGGTGGGCTACAGCACAAATAGAAAAAAAATAACAGAATGCCAAATAAACTGTTGAAGAATATACAAGAAATGTGCCAGAAATAACTGGTCAGTCTCGTGTCAGATATTATATTAACAAGAGTAAAAATCCTGCAAGATGTTATTTTTAAAATCAGCGGAATTGTAAGTAAGTAGTCATCACAGAATTAGCATTCTTGGGTCTTAAGCCTACAATGAAATGAGAAGCAAGCCTGGAGACATGACACACAAGACTGAGAATTGTATGAGAGATTATTTTTAGAGAAGCAGAATTATGCATAAGTAATCTTCCATTTTGGAGTCAGTTTCATTTCTCCTCTGTCTTTCAGGACACCATGGGAATCTATAGAAAAGGTTATAATCAAAAGGAACAAATTGTATTAATACTTGTAGGGTAAAAATATTTTGCAGTGGTGACTCATGGCAAACTAATTATTATTGGAGTTCTCCACACCCGTCAAAATTGGTGAAATATTTGTTGACTGAGGCTACATTCCCCTGGAATGGCTGTGGCAATTAATATTGAATATCCTGAATATGAGGATTACTTTGACAGCTTTGTGATTCTTTTTAGTCCTTTTTAAGATGGGTAATGCCTGCCTATCGAGGGAAAATTTTTTTGTCCCTTCATAGCAATTACTACTGTATTTTCTGGATAAACTAGAAACAGATTCGGTAGAATACATAGATTTTTATTTTCAGACTGTTGATGTTAAATTGTTCCTACTATTTAATCACTTGCTCTACACAGTGCATATAGGCTGCTACAACATAGGATATTTATAGTTGGTTATTATAATGGTCCAATGTAAATTGTTAATGAAATTCCCTGAAGAGATAAGCAGATTGATCCACCAGATCAGGGACTCCTGACTGCCACTGTCTCAAACGATGAGTTTCTTCTACAGAGAGTAGTCTTTTCACCATGTAATGTGAGTAGATATTAATATAAGGAGCAGCTATGTAGCCAGAATTAAGGGACCAAATTAAACCAAGAAATCATTATACCAAAGAACTAAACAACTTGTTTGGAGGATGAATGGGTCCAACGAGGATGTCCTGACAGTTAGTGAAACAATTTTCTTAAGTCTTTTTGTGAGGCCTCCTTAAAACCAATACAAATTCACAGATGAACTAGATTGTGAGATGGTTCCAGAGCACTCTTACAGATTCATGATAATCTTCAATGATAAAAGAAAATGTATCTCTGTGTGAAAACATTACCCTAATAATAGACAATGAAGAAGAAAATTCTTTCAGACACAGAGATGTACTTTGAGGATGATATGGTTGACTGGAGAGGAGGAATGGAACTTTTGCGAGCAGAACACTAGTTGATATCAATCACATGCTCACATAGGGCAAAATGATTGCTAGTTGCTGGAAGCATAGTGAGGCTCACCTGAGCTATAACAAGTATTGGGGACTTGGAAGGAGATTCAGTGTAATGGAGAGGTGTCTGTTTCCCAGACAACTGAACTGAAATCAGCAGTCTGGGAACACAGGAGAGAAGGGAACAGTGCTGCAAGACTCAGCAGCAAAAGAGGCACACTGATTTACTTTCTCCCAGACCCCCTAAGAAGGTATTCCTTTCATCATTCTTTCTGCTACTACTTTAAAATGTTCTTGTCTGTTCTTTTCAATCTCTTCAGCATAATTCTTTGCCATTCTTCTCTAACTTTTGAATAAGCTTTTATTTCTCCAAATCTCCTGAAATAATATTCCATCCTCCTTTTCAAACACACATGCCTGCCACTGGAAAGAGTATAAGTAACCGGGGCAGTACACTTTGTGAAGATTTAAGTTTAATTTATTTCTTACCTGTTTTAGGCTTGTCTAGTGCATTTTCCATTATTAATATAAGAAGTAAGAGAGGTTCTTTGGATGGGTGTTATATAACCAAGTCAATTTGTTTTCTTAAATATCAGCAAAGCATGCAGAGATTTTGCTATTTTCTTTTAGTGCCTTTATCTCAAAGGCTTTTGATTGAGTTTAACAATTGTCCTTAGGTAAAGTTTATAAATGTAGCTGTGAATGAATCAAGTTCTAACTTGTCTTAACTGTGAACACTGCCAAAGTGGTAAAACAAGGTTCTAAAACCAGGTTCTAGTAGAATTTGTTTTAATACACGACTAGCCAAAATGTGACAGAACTTGGTTATGCCGCAAATGAAAAAATTCAGTTTAAAACCTCTTGTAAATAATACCTTAGTTCCCCAACTTTCAAGAAGATGCATACAGATGCATCCTCTTACCTACAGAGAGCACCACCCATGTAGATGCGAGTGTCTGCTTGCATCTTACTGCAAGATCAGAGTCTTAGTGTCTTGATAGTTTGAATGATGTGACTATGAACATACAACATAAATTATTTTTTAAAAGAAATCACAATCTACAGGTATTTTACTGTACCTCTTGCCATGCACAACTGCCCCTGGATCTTGAGATTTTGCTTCCAACTCCTGAACTTCATCTACCAGTGTCTTAAAAGTAGCTCTCTTGATTCTGCAATATGAAATGCTTTCAGATTTACTCTTGTTGGAACCCTAACGTACATACTTTTCAAGACTAAAATAGAAATTTACAAATTCATTTTTGCCAAGTAATTTCAATTTAAATCTTGTTACAGATGCATCAGTTCGAAATAATACACTTTGTCACCTGGTATGCTAAGCACAAACAACATAAATTCTGATTAACAAAAATAATAAAAAACTAATAAAGTAGTGATACTTTTGTGGCAAGATTTGTAAACTATAAACAAAATGAGTCATAATTTGAAACATTTGATGAAGTTCTTTGTTTATATTTTCTTAAACAAATTGGCCAATACTTAGAAGAATTAAAACTTGACAGTCAACAATTTTCCCTCTAAATTTTAACAGTACTATACTTACACTTTGTACACTACATCAAAAAGCAAGGCTGTCATAGGAATACATAACAGTCCCATCCAAAAGACTCCAGAGCTGAACAACATAACTGCCTGGATAGATAAATCACAAAGTGATACCGTTATGAAAAGAAATTAGCAAAACATTTAGGCATCTCAGAATTTGCTTAGTTTGAAGCATCAAAATCAATTTCATCTAAACTTTGCTGGGCTCTCTAATGCAATATAAAAAATACTGGGCCCCCTTCTGCAAGGCTTACTCACAGGAGTTGTCCTTACTCATTCGGGTGAAAGTCCCTCAAATACTTAATATGTAAGTAAATGTTATTCATGTTAAAACCTTGATGGAAAGTTCAAAGTGTTCAATACTTTAAAAAAAACAAAAAACCAAAACAAAACAGCACAATCACATTTCTAATACTAATAAAAGATATTAAAATAAGATACAACAATTTAAAATATTGCTAAATTTTTAGTACATGTTTTGATAGCACTCCTATCTACAGTCAACCCTAATATTAGGAAATGGATACTGAAAAAGATATTTGTCCTTACAATTATCTTGTCATACATCTCCCACCAAAGAGTATTGTGAATCTCCTAGTAGAAATCACTATGGTAAACACTACTGTTTAAATAATGTTTTGTTTATAATTCAGATATGCAAAAATAAAGAGAAATTATATGTTTCATCTGCTTTTCTGTAATCTTTTAACATAACAGCTAAACAAAAGTTGTTTTAAAATAAAGCCCATACTTTACTAGCAACAACTTTCTGGTTTTTAGTTAGATGTATAATTTAGTCTTTATTTTTACTGTCAGACTGGAAATCAGAATTTCGTCTATTCATGTTACTTAACTTGCTTCTGCACACCTGTTACAACCAAAACCAAAACAAGCAACACTGTCCATGCAATATTTGTATAAAGAGCATTAAAATAACCTTAATTTGCCTTTTTAACAGAAGCCAAGCCTCTGCACATTATTATAGCTGTATTATGATGGTAAAAAAAATGATCTAGTATTAATACATTGCTGTTAGTTGTTTGTAATTAGAATATTAAAAATGCCTTTGTAATATAATTAGATTTCACAAAGATTAAAAGTACCATTGCTATTCTACAGCATATGAATTCTTTGATTTCATTTCTTGAAGTCTAATTGCTTCTGAAGGTTAAATTTGCAGTATCTAACTGAAATAATAAACAAACTGTGAAATTTTACTAATATTAGCAATACAAATTAGGAGAGAATTCCAGACATTTTGAATAAATAGACTAAATACTATTTTTTTTAGTACACAAATTAAAGTTTCTTTCAGATCCATATGTAATATAATACTTATGAAAGAGCAAGTCATTTTCACAAAGTCTTCTTATAAGTTAGGTAGCTTATCTAACCCAATTTATTTTTAGAGTGCCTGCAGATACATATATATTTTAGAAATCCTAAAATTTTATACAAACTGCAAAGTTAGTAAAAAATATCTTTTTAAAATCCACATCCATGTTTTGTACATATAGTAGTTATTACAAGTGACTGAGGCTGCCCTGGACACTTTATTTTTTAACCAGAATAATTATAAACAAATTTATAAACTCTGAACAATAATGCTAGGTTTAAAATAACTTTACAATTCACAACTTCAACCAAAAAGTCATTTTTTAGATGTTTGTAACAAAATGGAGAAAATGTATTCACATAAAAGTCACTTGATATTATAAGCAAAACATGACCTTTGGCATGCTTAGTGACACGCTCAATTCTTAAAACCAATACTAATAGGAAATGCCTATCAAAACTACATTTTGGAAAAGCTTTTAAAGTTTAAGTAACAATTATACAGATCAACAGTTTCCTAAACAAAAATTGGTAGAGAAAAAATACAATTTGATTTGATCTGAATGTCACCCTCACTTTATGTTATTAATTTTAATAATATTTTTAGGTTAGGGTACAGCAAAGAACTATACTTGCATTAGCTAGCTAGCCTATTAAATGTTTTCTAGTGAAACAGCAAAAGTGATAATGTAGGTCTTTGGATGTTAATTCTGACCATTGTAATGCTAACTATGAATGAAGCAACAACTGGCGCCTACTATTCAGTCCATCCAGCCTTTGGCTTTACAAATGAACAACACGAATTGAGAAAAAAAACTTTTTCTGCGTCATATTTGAAAGCCTGTCAGATTTTTTTTTCTTTTGCAGAGTTAATCCAAACCTAAAAGATTTAAAGCCGACATTCGCATTAAAGACAGAGGGCCTCTTTGTATTTTTTGGATGAAGAGGGAAAAAATAAAATCCCACAGAGGTATTTCCTTCCTTTCTGTACAAGAAAGCTCCCCCCGCACTCTGTAGAAACTATTTTTGTCTCTAACTTTTCACATCTCTCTACACATAGGCAGGTCATCTGGGAAATGGCAAACCAATCCTTTTCAGACAATGGCACTAACAGGAGCAGCCTGTTCTGGGGATGGACTCTGACTGCCTCTGTTCGTGGTTTACAAATTGTTCCTAATGTGTGAGATTTGTGGTCTATGCCAAGTTTTTTTTTTCCCCTTTAGGCCTTGTGAAACTAAATGGAATCTTCCACAAAAGTGGCTCCCAGGGGAATTCAGAAATAATCTAAAGTAAGAGTTAGAAAGCCTACTAAATTGTAGTACTAACAGGTCCCAGGGGAAAAACAAATAATTGTTGTCAATGTAGCATGGATACTCTGCCAGTTTTGACTCTTAAAATTAAGACTTTCTAAAATAAATTATTTTTACTCATAAATGTAGCTTTTACAGAATTTCTCCTGCTGTGTTTGTTTGGGTTTTGTTTGAAGAAAAAAAATTGCTGACGGTTGTTACTCTATAGCTTTTTCATGCAGTAGCATTATGAAAGCTTTGTCTATTGGACTTTTTAAATGCACTGAAGGATGTTTACTATCAGAAAATTACATATCAAGTTGAAATGATTAGATAAGAATAATCCCCTTCTTTTTACTATATTTATGAAACATTACAGCTACATTTAGACAAATCATTTTTAAGGATGAGGATATCAGTTCAGATAAGAAAGGCAACAAAGTTGGAAAGAGCAATAAAACCATTCCATGGAAAGACTTATAAAGCCTTTTCAGGTTATCTAATCTAGCTATCATCACTGTAATACCAGTATATGAATGCCTCCCGAGTATTTAAGAATAGAAATAACAACAGTTTTTCCCTCTTTCTTCCTTCTCAGTCTACAGAGAAATAACATGATTAATTTGTAGGTTCCCCTCCCCCTCCCCAATTTGGCATATGTGTGAGTTAAAGAGCTAACTGAGGCAAAATTAAGCTGAAGAGAGTTTTGCATTTAGTTCTCAATGCAGTGAGGTTAGAGGTCATTTTTATCTTTTTTGGTGGTTAGTTCTATAGTCTTGGAATAGCCCTTTATATTTACAGCTTAAAAAAATAGAACTCCCATTAAGGAAACCATATTAAATATATACATAAAACTCCTAAGCCCGGTGATACATAATATAATGTAGAGGCCAACTATAATGTGAGGAGAGCACCAGGAATGAAATATTAGGCTGAAGGTAAGCAAGTGATGAAAGCAGAAAAGACCACTATTATCTCAAATAAAAAGAAACCCCTGTAAAATTAATAAGAATTTGCCAAAGGACTGAATAAAAACTTCAGGATTTTGTCCACAATTCATATTAATGGTATTTGATATTGTCAGCACTTGATATTTTTAAAGCTGAATTGCAAAGGGTTATTTATAAATAGCTACCCAAACATAACTATGATTAAGAACACAGTTTTGTGTGTTCCCCTCCCCCGCCTAATGAATTAAACATACAGATTCAAAAGGACATAGTGTTGAGTAAGACTTGGAGCACAAATAGTTCAGTGTCTCATTTAATAGCTGTTCCTCAAAATCTTGTTCTTCTTTGAGTGATTGTCTATATTTGCCCCATGCGCTCAAGATTGCAATGTTTTGGCCAGAAGTACTGACTGGGATTCACTTTCACCCTTAGTTGAGTCCCCCACATTCAAAGATGAACTTCAGATACTGTACAGATGAGTAACTTCCCTTTTCCAGGAATATTTGTATGGAGGTCCAGGCCATTCACATGATGGTCCTGTAATGGTCTGCACCTTGGTTCTGGCTCCTAGCAACCCCCTTCAGTCTATAGCAGCATAGGTACATTATGCTAAAATTTAAAATAGGATTTGGAGGAATAGTGAAGCTGTCTACACCTATAATTAATGTATATAAAGTAAACAAACTGGAAAATCAGAAAAAGTATTTTATTTTGCTAAATTCTTTCATTTACAGTAATACCATGTTAACTGCAACTGTAGCAGGTACAGAAAAAAAAGCTCCTTTATCACAAAATACCTTTAATCACAAATAACTTTTCCACTGAAAAGTGATTTTAATATTCAGATGAAATGCTTAATAAGAAACCACAGTGTTACAGTAATTACAACAAGAGTACCTACTGTGTTTGCCCAATAACACAGCTATGTTGCCTAGTCCTAATAAGTAATAAGTAAATGTAACATTGGGTTAAAATTGGATAAAACTAATATTTCCTTCTTCAGTGCATAGGGAAGACATTTTGATTTTTAACTTAAAGAAATAGAAACAGTCAATTTGATGCTACCTGAAAATGGGTTCTCTGTCCAGCTATATTAATGGAAGTTAACTACATAAATGGAAGTTTGTATCTAACGTAGATCACATGTCCATGCAATGATACAGAAACACCTCTCAAGGAATTTAGTTTCAGAGGGGTAGCCATGTTAGTCTGTTTCAGCAAAACAAACTAGAAGTTCTGTGGCATCTTAAAGACTAGAAACCACTTCGTCAGATGCATGAAGTAGAAACTAAGTGGAAACTGCATGAAGTTCTAGCCCACAAAAGCTTATGTCCAAATAAAATTGGTTAGTCTTTAAGGTGCCACAGGACTCCTCATTTATTTTTCTCAGGGAATTAAAACTGTAAAAGAGAATAGACTCTCTTGCCCACCTTTGATAGTTTTCCTTGAAGGTAAAGAGATAGTGCACACAAATAAGAGGAGAAAGCAGGTCTTTTCCTTCTATTAATATTCAAATATTTCTACCTTTTTTTCTGTCATGGACTGCTATACAGACCTATGCTCAGATTTGCTGACACCAGCAAAACACCTGTTGTCTAACAGATGGAAAAACACTAATGGAAATGGCCACAAAGATTGGACTGCAATGACTATGGAAAAGCTATAACTGTAGAAATAATATAATATACTGATTCTATAACATTACAATCACACAGACACAGATAGTCTGCTCAAGCTAAGCTGCACCAGCCTTACAATATGATCTATAGGTTACTGCTCTCTCACCTATATACATACAAAATGTTAAAACAAATTGTGATCTACATCATTTGTTGAAAAACAAATTTATCCAGACTGGTAACATTTTTTATTTAACTCATTTGTGCTGTTTTTGCCTTGTTAGTTGCTATAAGATGCTATAAGATGTTAGGTGTTATAAGAAATTCCACATCATGCCATACATTGTAACTGTCACACACCATATTTTGTATTTTGTATTTGATTCAATAAAATATTTGAAAGGTAAAGAAAGATATCAATTCTGTGGTTTTTTCTAACCTGAGGAATAAGAAATCATTAATCTGCACATTTTGGGGGTTTGCAGATGTTCTCAAAACCTGACTTGCTGCAGTAAATTATGTATCTTTTCTTTCGCCAGCAATATTTAGGAAAAATACTGTGAAGATATTTCCTAAAGCTAAAGTGTTATAAGTGTGACTTTTATTTAGCCTATATTCCTGAAGTGTGATATTTTAATAATGTCCCTAAATGTTTTTAAAAATGCTAGGTACAGTAGAAATATCAACTAACAGCATCTTTTGTTAGTCTGAATGTTGTGCTTTGGTTTATTAAAGAAAAACCTGAGACGGCAAGCAAGTTCTTCTCTCAGAGGTATGCATCTAAGTACTTTAACCTTTGATAAACATCTACTTTTTTTCCCTCAAGAAGTTTTATTTCTTTATCAATAAAATAAAAATTAAAAGACAAATACTGAATATTTTAACAGTACCATTCCATATGTATAATAATTTATTAAGTTGAGTAATACAGGCTGAAGCAATAATTCAGAAACTAGTACTGTTAATATGGTATATTAATACCTTTCATAGAGGGTGCAGCTAAAATGTCACACAAAGAGTTTTATTGTTTTTCACAGGGATTCTACAAACCTCAATCAAATGATTTGAAATTCTGTAAAACACATGCTTGTTCCTTAACTTCAATTTCCTTCAGTAGTTTTATAGATCCCTTAGGCCAGTAGGAGCAGAAACAGATGGTGTTCTGGAGAACTTTACAGTGCACGTCTACAGTACCACAATAAATTTAAAAGTTCTTCGGATACTGAGCTTTTGTTACTAATTTCAATATAAACTGTTTCTTGTTGCAGTAAGTTTTATATTTTTAATCTTGTTTACAAATCACAATGGTAAATATAAAAACCCTCAATCCTCACTTTAAAAATACATAAGCACCCAACAGTATCATTCAGACAAGTATGAAAGGCAGTCAGCATAAGTTTATACAGCACAGTACTTTCCCTGGAGCATGCCTTGCCTCATAAATTGTTGTACCGGTGTGAAAAAATACAAGTCAGGTTTTAAAAAAAGGTCTCCTTTTCTTAAATCACATCCATATTTGTTTGAAGAGAGGGAGACCACTATACTAGGTAACTATATCAAAGCAAGGTTTTCCCATTCTAAGATTCTTAAGTCAAACTTTTTTCTTCTTTTAGTGCTCCTTTAAACAAAATAAAGTATTATCTGTATGTGATCTATAGAACCTTTCAGTTACAAAATGTCTGTCTCATATCATCTTTATAGTCTACTGAAACATGAACAACCTATAACTACTTTGATTAGAATAATATATGCTATAGAAAACTTTACATGTAGAGGTTTATTGCAACAGAACTGGATTAATCACAGAAATGTGCCACAAATAAATTAACACAAGATCAGTTATGTCTCCCTGATATGTATAATATGGAATACAGAAAAACACCGATAGCATTTCACCAGGCAGTACACTATCGTAGATTAAAATGCTTTTCACTTGACACTGTTATAATGTCGTTTTCTGACTTTCAGAGAATCTAGCAAAGGAAAAATATTTCTACAAATTCATTTGGTAAAGGAAAAATCATTAAACAAAATAAATAAAATGCCACAACAAATATGAAGACTTTCAGATGTTTAAGCAAGCCAGATTTGCTGCTTAAGGTTATAGAATTAGAAAATACTGCGCTTTTAAAATACAATGCAAGCACTTGTTCCTATTACCTTTGTTAACATTAGCATGCTTCCATATATACTTTATAATACTGGATTCAGGTAGAAAACCAAACAGAGTAGTAAAGAATGTTGGGTAAAGAAGAGGTATCAGACTCAAAGAGAAAAATGGGGAAATCACTCATAATTCTGATCTTCTGAAGATATTATTCCAACTGAATTTTTACCCTTCAGTCTGAGTTCCTCAGTATAAGGACTTGTCTACATAGATCCAGGAATCAAAATAATTACATTGGTTTTATTCATGCCTTTAGTTATTCTGGTGCAAGTTTGTATATGGATACTCTAATTTTTGAAATAAGAGTGCCATATTTTGGTTTAATTTAAGTCAGTCAAAATAGATTTACAGAGGTATGTGATAAAAATATTCATGCAGTAGGCTGTGGTTAACTTTGTGAACATTGACCTAGTCTTCTAGCTTTAGACTAGGCAGATAATTAAAATATGAAATTCAATCAGACAGCTATTTGAACATGGTCATCTTATTAACAGGATTATCAAGTGAACTGTTGCAGAAGAAACAAAAAGTTTGGTGGACCTTCTAAAGGCTTGAGTATGCCCCAAGCAGAACACTGACTTTTTAATGTCAAGTGTATGGACAAAGATTTCAGTGGCATGATGCAAAGGTGGCAAGGATGTTGAAATGATAAGCTCATTAAAGTGAAAAACAGTAACCACATTGGAGAGGAATCTCTGATTAGTTTGCAGCATCACACTAACCCTGTAAAAGCTAAATCAGCCTCTAGAGCTTTAAATTTACTTGCTCAACCTTAAACTTACTGCCACAGGAAAAAAAAAACATTGTGTAAGAAATTTAAGCTCAAAGAAACTGAGGTTTTTATCATGAGGGAGTTATGCTTATGGTGGGATACAGAATAATGGATGATAGATGCTGGAAGTGGAAACAAGAAGGTTTAGCTAAAAAGATGTCCAGGGTTTTCTGGGGTCCAGTGAGTGGGAGCTACATGGAGCTGTGGGTGGGATTCTAGATGAGTGATGGAAGGGAGTAAAGGACTAGGGAGATTGAGTATTGGAAAGGGGTAGGAAAATGAGCATGAGAGCGTGAGTGGGAGTAGGGGAAAGGAGAGAATGGGCAATGAGGGAGTGGAGGCAGGGGCAGTAAGCAGAGATGGCTGATCTGAATAAGGTTAGAGAAGAAGGTGTGCATGGATGCTGCTCTAAGTAAGTTAATTGTTTAAAGCTGCAAGAGGTGAGCTGAGGGTGGAGCTCTAAAAGAAAGAGGTCAGAGTTCTGTGCAAATTGGAAAGGGAAGAGGTTCTGATTGCTGGAGGGTCAGAGGAGCAATTAAGGGGGTGGAGTTTCAAGTAACAGGGAGAGTAGGTAGTGGAGGTGCTGGTGACTCTGCAAGAGGTGTAGAGATTGAGCACTCAAGACTGCTGCTGGAAGGCAGAGAGCAGCAATGCCTTGAGAAGCTGCTGGTTCAGACAGCTGATAGGGAGGCTGTGAGCAGCAGACCCTTCCAACATGTCCCCATAACAAAAGATCCTTTCCCATGCCCATCTATGCTTCTGGGGTTATCAAGGTCAAGATAAAAGCTTTGGGGAAGCAATTATATGGTCTAAAATTAAATACCTGTAAATTACAAGAGATTACAAGAATTAGGCATCTAAAGAGTCTCACTCTCCTCCTCCCGACCTTTTTTCTCCCTTCTCTTTTCTAGGTGGGACGAAGTGAAAATCCCAGGATATGTCTGGTTTCTCTGAAGTGGTGTTAAACAGATCATCTCCCTAATAAATCTAACCACAAGTGACTACAAAGAATTGTGTTTTCTTTCTGATAATTTATAAAAACACAATGCTGTCAGGCAAAATTTCAGGAAAATAATCTGTAAAACAGATTGTTAGTGTGGAATTATTCATTCAGTGCTTATGAGCAACAAATACAGTGAAGCCCACTGAAAGGTTTATTGTTACTGCAGTTAAACACTGTACTGTAATACAGATCACATTACTCAGACTGGAAAGTTACTGTGAAGTCACAGGAAACTTTGAAATGTTTCCCACATTTTCTTTCATACATTATATGTCAAAGTTCCTTTAGCTGAAATCATAAGGTTTTCTGCTATTTCTATAATCCCTCATGGTAGAAAAGAGATCTTGTGACAATTTCCTGTGAACACTTAATATTTCAAATTCTACCATGTTAGAATCTGTGACTAAAACTGTAGTTGCTTTACTGCTAGAATAGATTCAAGAAGTTGAAAATGAAATTTAATTTGCTTAATTGTAAAGAGTCAAAATAAAATAAAGTGCATAAAGAATGCCAAAGACAAATTTAGTTTAAATTATAGTACATTAACTAAATATGGAAAATGGGATATAGTAAAATGATTTGGGAGAATCAATAGACCCAATCATTAAATTCTTGACCTATTGTGCAGATATAGAAGAGAGGCTAACACAATATTAACTTAGATAAAAGAGTGGTATATATTACTATATATGCCCAAGGATATTGTGCTATAACATTATAAGACACTACTTAGATTGCATTTGGAATACTGTCTTCAATTTGGATAAGCCAATTTGAAGAAAAAGATAATTGGAACGAGCATGACAACTAGAATGATAAATGGAACGATCAGATTTTCATGAATAGATATTCACAAAAGTGTGATAATTTCATTTTGAGAGGTGACATATGAGAATTGATATACCTAAATATTTAAACTAGTTAAGATTATGATATAATTAAGCGTATCACCCTGGCTGCGTCTACACTGGTAAATTAAGTCGACTTAATTTACCCTGCGTCTACACTACAGTTTCCTTAACTCGACTTAAGCAGCTTGCTTAAGTTGACTTAAGGAAAATAAAGTCGACTTAATTAAAATTAAGTCGACTTTATAACACCACCTTTCAATTAGACCTAAGGATTAAGTCGACTCTCTAGAGTCGACTTAAGCCAGTGTAGATGGGGGGTAGCCCTAAGTTGACTTAGGGCTACCCCAGGGCTACACCAATGCCCTCCCTGCTGGGGGAGGAGGGGGCACAGGGGAAGCCTGGCATGCCCCCCCACAGGGCAGGGCAGAGCCCTGTCCACCCTGCCCCTATGCCCTGCCAGGATCCCTGTCCCCCTTTGCCCCATTGTACTTAGGTACAATGGGGCAAAGGCTGAACACTCTGGCATTGGGCAAGGGGTGCCCCCCCGCCTCTGTGGACCTCCCCTAGGTCCCCCTAAGCCCTAGAAGTTGACCTAGGCGTCCATTGTGAACGCTCTAGGTCGACTTTTTAAGTTCCTCTTTAAGTCGACTTTATTTTTAAGTGTAGACACACTAAGTCGACTTAACTAAGTCGACTTAAAGTCGACTTAAATTAACAAGTGTAGACATAGCCCCTGTGTGTACTCCTCTTTCATATCCCTTGTCCATCATTTAGTGTACCTCTTTATCCTTTGAATATGATCACAGAATCATAGAATATTAGGGCTGGAAGGGACTTCAGGAGATCATCTAGTCCAGTGGTTTTCAAACTTTTTTTCTCAGGACCCAGGTGAAAAGAATCATTTATGCTCACGCATCTTTGAGCAATGCATTCCAGTCTTTTGGCGGTGGAAGCAGGGGGTGCTGTAACCTAGTGCCTGAGGGTCTGCAACCCAGTACTAGGTCCTGACCCTAAGTTTCAAAACCACTGAACTAGTCCGACCCCCTGCTGAAAGCAGGACTACTTCCACTAAATCATCCCAGCCAGGGTTTTGTCTAACCGGGCCTTAAAAGTTTCCAAAGATGGACATTCCACCCCCTCCCTAGATAACCCATTCCAGTGCTTTACCACCCTCCTTGTGAGAAACGTTATCCTAATATCCAACCTAGATCTTCTCTTCAACCTCCTCCATATGTCCCCTTGTTTCCTTCTTTTCATTTTTTGGGCCCCCCTTCAAACTCCAGGCCACAGCTCTGCAGACAGTCTTTCTTATCGTTGCCCCATGCTTGAGTCAAGAGGTGTTCTCATGAATCTCATCCGCCAGGGTGAAGTGCCAGACTCCATGAAGTCTGCTAGGGACTTTCCTACTGCTATTAATTTTAAGTGGAAGGCACTCTTGGACTATTATAATGGGTGGCAGTATAAAACTCTAAGATAGATAAATTAATCTTGGTTTGGGCTATGTAGCATGCCAGGCACTGCAGCTCCCACCCTAATCAATAGGTGAAAGGACAAAGTGGAGAGGAAGAATTGCTGAGTGGTTGCAGCACAGCGAGTGCTACTTGGCCCAGACCAGGATGCTGAAGGTTTGAGGAGGGGGACGCAAATTCTTTTATGTCTAGATGTTCCTCCTGTCAGCAATTCTACCTATACCAAAGATAGACTTGCCAGGATCCACTTTTAATCCTGTATTCACAAACCTCACCACTTTTTGCTCCAAGTACAAGACAATTTCTTTGATCATCCCTCCTCTAATATTAAAAACACAGCAATACATACCTAAGAGAAAACAAAACCATCAACTCCATGAACCAAAATATAAACTTCACTGCACACACAATTCCGTTCCCCCCTCACCTCCCCACCTTGAGGAGAGAATGAGAAAAGGAACAAAACACTCTGACAGATGTTAGTCAGTTGACTCAATGCATTACTGAGAGGCACTCAGATGCTGTGGTGATGAGTGGAAACCTATATAGACAAGGCCAGTCCATTCCAAGAGTTATGAACTTTCCCAATGGAAGTGTTTTCTATTGTGTGAATTTTTCAATGTTCTACGGAATACAACTTTCTATCAGCTATCAAACTGAACACACGTAGCAGTTATCACACACATCATAAAACACTTCAAAGAGTGGAAAACTTAAGTTTGTTAATATCAAATGTAAATGTCAAAAGCCCACAAATGAAGATAAAATATGAGGTCTTAATTGGTTGTCATAATTAGCATATTAACCCACAACAAGTTTTAAGTATTAAGGTTAGTTGCTCCTTGTACCAGCCATTAAAATAGACTTTTTACTTACTTGTAATTCTGCTTTTCTGAAGATATTACCTTGCAGGAGTCCCAGTTCTAGTGTGAGGCAGACAGAACGACTATAACTCTAAAGGTATTTTGTAAAGCTGGTTGAAAATTTTAAAAATTCATATTTTTTGGTGAAAAACTAAGGGACAAATTTTTCATAATTCTTCATCCCATTCCTCCAATTTTCAACTAGCTCTAATGTTTTGGTTCTTGGGGGAAATATCAGCAGGTAGGAGCATGAGCCTCCTCCTCTTCATAGTGGTGGTGATAGGATATCTTGGTGTTAAACTGCCACACTAAGAACCTTCTAGTAAATCCTTTATGACCATAGTCAATGAAAGAACTTTTGCAGAAGCTGCACCTCTTCATCAGGATAAGAATGAGAGTGTGGGAAGAATGCCAACAGGATTATAGGCTCATTAAAATGAAACTCTGTCAATCAAGTTGAAAACTAATTTTAGGATGGCACCTATTTATCCTTGTAACACTTGGTATACGGTGAATCACTCTGACGCCAAATCACTCTACAAACTGAAGATGGTGCTACTAGAAAAATGACCTTCCATGCACACTTGAATTTCAGAAGTACTTAGTCACTCAAGTATTCATCAGCTTTGTCAAGAGTATAATTGGTAAAACTCATTTAGAAATTCACAGTTTCTAAAAAGAAGTGACCATTTTTATAAAAACTTTTGTGAAAATCATGTCTTCATCACATCTTCATTTTTTGACTAGCTCAAGCCCCATGAAAAACAGAGGACAAAAGACTGGAAACATTGGTCTGCCTTTGACTTATTCATGAAATAGCTGCCAAATGTATGTCAACAGAGTTAGTCTTTAAGGTAAATTCAGACAGGTAAAGAAAGTTGTGAAACAGCATTTGTGCAGGCAAACAAAGGTGTCCATACATGTTTGCCTGCATCACACCACATCATATACCCCAATTACAATTATGATATTTTATTAAATGGCTTATTCAAGGCCAGGAAGTTTCAAGCTACCTACTTTGATATATTAAAACACCAGAATTCCACTCTGTTAGGAATCACTATCTCAGTTAGAAGTCTTCCAGATTAGGATGGAATGAAGTGCTGTTGTGACAATTGGGACTAAAAACTTATCCTAATTGTGAGCTCAACTGTAAAAGGTGAGCATAAATTCATAAAGTGTCAAAATATAACAACAAACATTGAAGGGAAATGGTGCACAGAAAGACTGAATCAGTCCAAACGAAAAGGACTATTAATATAACTCAAGGACTACGTTAAGATCATGCTTGGTAAACAAGAAACTGTGGAACTGAAAAATCAGTGATTCAAAAGTGATATGTTGGAAAGTAGGCCTAACTGGTGGAGTAAATAATGAGAGGACAGGCTATTTTGCTCATCACTCCCCCTTTGGAGTCCTTTGGAAAAAAAAAATTGAGAGGCAAATACAGATGAACAGATGGTGGCAACTGTGATGTTGGCTGATTGAAAGACAAAAGCAGGGGAAGGAATGCACTTCACCATAATGGCTGCCAAGCCCACTATCTCCAGGGACCCCAGACCTTCATCCTAATTCTGAAAGAAGAAAAATGTTCTGATCAGAGCAGGCAAGGGAGTCCGATGACGTCATTACTTTCACTGGCTCTGGAAAAATCCTGAATACCATCTGCGATGTAAGACTTTCTAATACCCTACACCTTTGTATATCATTTTCCTTCCCCATGAGCTTTTCCTCATGACCATAGCTAAAGCCATGGTTCATGCAGCGGAATCTAACACATCCAATGCCACTTACAGTGATGCGTTAGCCACTGCTCTGCCTTTCTTTACCAGAGCCAAGAACTCAGCCCTCTGCTCCTGTAGTAGCAACTTCTTGAACTTAGAAAAAATGGTTATAAACTGTCCATCAGGAAGTTTAGGCTTGAAATTAGATGCAGGTTTCTAACCATTAGAGGACTAAAGTTCTGGAACAGCCTTCCAAGGGGAGTTGTGGGGACAAAAACCATAATTGCTTTCAAAACTGAGCTTGATAAATTTATGGAGGGGATGGTATGATTAGCCTATTTTGGAAATTGACTGATATTTGGCTATGGGTGGTGGATATACAAGTGGCCTAAGAGGGGAGAGTACATGGGGTGGGTTCTGAGTTATTACAGAGAATTGTTTCTTGGGTAGCTGGCTGTTGAGACTTGCCCACGTGCTCAGGGTTTAACTGATCACCATATTTGGGGTCGGGAAGGAATTTTCCCCCAGGGCTGATTGGCCTGGGCTCTGGGGGTTTTTCACCTTCCTCTGAAGCACAGGGCATGGCTCACCTACCGGTGAATTCTCTGTATCTTAATTCATGATTTAATTAGTCCTTAATTCATGATTTAAGGAGGTAAATAACTCAGTCATAGGTTGGTGGCCTACTGCTGGAGTGGGTGGGTGAGGTCTTGCGGCCTGCATTTTGCAAGAGGTCAGACTAGATGATCGTACTGGTCCCTTCTGACCTTACAGTCTATGAGTCTATTGTGCCCCAAGAGTTAAAGTCATAATTCCTCAGGAGTGTCTATTGGTTGGTGATCCAAAGTTGGAGCCCTCCCCCAGGCCCAAGAGTAGATCTTTCTGCCACAGAGGACTAGCTTTTTGGCATCTTGGGTCATTGGGACAGATCCTTGCTCTTTTGTTGGCCACTGACACCACCAACGACCCTGGAGAAGGATGGGTGTATAAGTATTCAAACTCTTGTGGAGGAACAAAATGCATTTCCTCCATCTTCTTTCAGGAGGTTGGAGTCTGCCATAGCGCCTTAATGAATTCCAGAATGGCACTGTTCATGGGCAAAACCACTCACGATGGCCCTGAAGAGGCCAAGATGTCCACTAGGGTATGGGAGGATTCTGAAATTTTATTTGCCTGGATCCCCAGATTTTGGGCTATCCTTCTGAGGAACTCCTGGTGTACCCTGTAGTTATCCTGACTCAGTGCAACTGAAGTCCCTGGTACTGGGTCATCAGGGGAAGAAGAGGAGGATGTTTGGATAGATGCAGGTCCCTATTCCTGTCCTTCTGCATCTGAAGGATCCTGCAGTACTGGATCCTGAAGTTTAGCGCTGGTCTTGGTACTGGATCATGGTTTCTGTACTGAGGGAGTTGGTGGGGGAGCGCTACACTTTGACACAACAGAGTAAGATCTGATGATGTGTCATCATCACTGGTTTTTCTTTTCGTGGCAGGTGGGGCCTCGATGCCAAGGCAGCTCTTGCTTCCAATTCTTATTCATGCCTGATGGGGGATGACAGGACCAGAAGAGACAGTAGGTCCCATGCTGCCTCAAACACCTCTGGTATGGATAGAAATGCCAGGGATGCACTAAGAAGGCTCTCCCTTGGAAAAGAGTAAAATGGTTCCAGACTCAATAATCCCCTTTCCTGGGCTGCAGTCAATGGTACTAGGTGGCAGTTACTGAATCTGAGAGGCCTGGTACAAGTCTCTCTGTGCTGGCTTCTCTGTGGCTGGCAGACCCTTGGAGTTGGGGGATGCGGTCTGTTATTTTCTTTTGCTCCTTCCTTGGAACCAGTGACTGGAAACAATGATGAGCGCCTTGCTGAGGTGCAGACCTCCTCTGCACTGGAGAACCCCGATGGTGCCAAGAGCCCTGGCACATAGATGCGGAATACTTCCTAGGTGCTGAAGAGGCTGATTTATGCTGCCTGTCTCTCAGAGAAGCCAGTGCGTTGCTCACCGAGGTTGAGGTGCTCAATGTCAAGTCAACGTGACTTAGTTCTGAGGGGGGATGGAAAGCTGCCTTTGTAAGAAGTAATTTAAGCCTCTGGTCTCTGTACTTTTTGGTACTGAGTTTGAAACCCATATGAATCCAGCAACACTCCTGCAGGTGGGACTCCTCCAAGCACTTAAGCAGGTAGAGTGGAGAGGGCGTTAATTGACATGGGCATATGGCATGTTCCGGTGCTGGGGAAGAAGTAACCCCAGTAAGCGGGTTCTAATCTATTAACTATGAACTAACAATAAATTAAACAATAAATCTAACTACCACCGTTAACTATATACAGGAAAAAAGAAACCAAGTCCACTGAGAAGAGTACTTGTGCGAATGCAAGGATGAACAGAAGTTCTATGGTTCATCAGAATGAACTGCGGGATTGGTGGTTTGGCAGGGCCCTATCAGGGGTTAAAGTAAGGGGGAACGCACTGGAATGCAGTTCCGGGACCCCCAAATTTGAGGGGCCAAAGTTCCAGGGCTCCTAAAAATAGAAAAATCTGGCAGAACATATGTTCTGCCCTGCCCTGGCTGCTGGCAGGTCCTATGCCCCACTGTTGTTGATCACAATAATTATTGTGTTATGCAGTGTTCGCTAGTTTGTGACAATAATTGCTATTGACATAAACACCATATAAAATTATAAATATTTTAATGGAGCGATAACTGATGCATGTGGTACTGAGAAGTGGTTGCAAATGCCTACCTGGGCTGGGGCCCACACATGCATGAAGGGGGCCCAGAAATACAGGAAGGAGGCCCGGAGATTAGGAGGGTTCCGGGGCCCGTCAAATTATACTTTAACCACTGGGACCTATATTCCGACCCTATAAGTGTGTGATTCCAGTGGGCACCAGAGTCAACCTGACAGATACCACTGAGGGAAAAGCTTTCTAGCTGTGATGTTCAGGGAGACCTACTTTGGAATGGACATATGCAAGCAGTCGAAGAAGAAATGTGGGTTTGTAGGTAAAGATGCTTTGGAATTGTCAAGAGCCAATAAGAAGGAACATTTTTAAGAAAGGGAGCATTTCCATTTTTGGAAATCTATCTCCCAAATACTTCATCTCTCTCAGTATTTTGTTTCATCCAAAATTTTATCTCAACCTTTCCAGAAAATAAAAAATGTCCTCATTTTATAGGAAGAGTCCCAATATTTGGAGCTTTGTTTAACACAGGCACCATCTACCCCTTATTTTTCACACTTGCTATCTGGTCACCCTACTCTGGTGTAACACTGGACTCGTGGAATTAGTAGTGTGGCTATCTAAAGTGCATAGCTGTATGATAAATTACATTTTCTTGAGCAAAAGCTCATGCTCATAGCTGCACAAGCCTCCCCAGAGGAGACTGGGCACAGAGAAAAAGCATGCTGTTTCTTTTACAGGGGATCACAATGCCCACACGTTTTTTGTATCAAAGACTACAATACCCACTTCAGTTTCCATTGTACTAGTGTTATCTTCCCACCCCCACTCAATGCCATTCTCCCTTAAAGTGACAACCAAATCCAAAATGTAAAACACAACAAAAAACCCTGTAAAATATTTGTAAAAATATATTTTCTGTAAAATGCGGCACTTACAGAATATATGATGATCTATGATAGTTTCAATGGAATTTGTTTGGGATGATTTGCTTGATTATTTGTGAGCAATGGGGTCCTCCAAAACTTCTGCTGATAAAACTTTTGGAGCATACTACCTTCTCTCTCTCTCTCTCTCTCTCTCTCTCTCAGATACTAAAAATGTTTAAATGAGTTATTTGGGTGGTTCAAAGGTTAGAAAAATTTAGATTTAAGGTTGTCCATGCAATCGTAATTTGCCCTATTGTGTGCAGGCAGTCTTTAATTACACAATTGCATATTATTTTTCTATAGGATCCTTGATTCATTCGGTGCACAAATCAACTTCTTTCAAAAGTTTTAAATAAATAACTTCAATTTAACAGGGTTTTCCTGTATTTACTTCCTAGTTTTCAAAAAAGAAAAAAGGCAAGCCAAATTCTATTATGTGTTATTGTAACAAATCACCAGTGTGCAACATTATCAATAGGATTTGAACACAAACCTGTTCAAGTACTACAGCACAGACTGCTACACTATTTTTATCTAAAGAATTAACTAGCAGAAGGGAAAAAATTGTGTGCGATTTGCAGGATTGGACCAATCTGAAAAATATTCATCAACATATATATGAAAGAGTAATACAAAATTTCAGTCAAAATGTTTTAAAGATGGAATACCAAAAATGCATTCTAAGGAGAAACTAACAGACAGGAGAACATTTGGGGCATGAAAGTCAGTAGAGTCTGTGATTATGATCCCTGAGTTTTTCTGAGTGTTTAACAGTTTCTGCAAAATTTAGGATTTTGTTTAAAAAATATATGTTTGCTCTTCTTCTGTTACAAAGAAAGACTTTTTAATATTAACAAATGTACTACTTCAATTATCACCATATATGAGAACACAGTCCTCACAGAAAAAATTCGAGTTCAAAAATTGTGAATTCATTTCTCAATGAAAATTAAAACTTGCCAAGATACTATCCTCAATCCTACAATTAAGTTAAGTATTGGTCTCCCACTCTTTTGCATGATATAGCCACAGAGGACCCTTTCCTGCTGCTTTGTTGAACTAATTTCTGTTTAAGTATATAAACCTATGTTACTTTAATGATAACATAACTACACAGCAATTAGATTTAGATAAACCTATACATATGTGAAAAGTCTGCTCAATACACTGTGACAGTGTTAAAAATCCTCTGAAATACTGAGAAAAATCCTCACAATTCTCTACTGTCTCTGCAGCAAATAGCGCAATTCAATAATGATCAGGCCTTAACTGAACATTTAAACCATATATTATGCAAAGATTTGAAGATTATTCAAAAGACATACATTACCTCCCCAGACATGTCAGGTGCTATAGGAATGAGAGGCCACAAAGATGAGTAGATTCCAAAAAATAGAACCCAAAGTGCAATGCTTCCCCATATTGCTATATGGCTAAACTGAAAAACAAAATGAAAAATGAAAACATATTTAATATTTACTCAGAATTGATAATGAGCTCAGTAAAAATGAGAGTCCTGTGGCACTTTATAGACTAACAGATTTCTTCGGGCATAAGCTTTCGTGGGCTATAACCCAGTTCGTCAGATGCATGAGCTCAGTGCCACCCGGAACACTCTAAGAGAGATTATTTTTATCTTTGGAAGTTCACAGTGCAGTTCTGATCTGTAAAGTAGGATTTCAGAAGGGCTCAGAATTGGCCCAACTAGTTCCTGCTAAGCCAATGGTAAAATTTTTATTGCCCTTTAGTTGGAGCAAGATATTTTTTTTTAAATTTTTTTTTTAAAATACTCCCATACAGCTTAGTGATTATATCCAACTTGTGTCTTACTACATAACCATGCGATATTATTCTAATCCTTGTCCTAAGTCTCTCCTCTTCATTGCTTTTCTTTTGTTTTTGACTGAAAATAGTTTATCTTTTCAGAGCATATGTAAGCTCTTTGAGGCATGGACTATATGTTTACTTGGTATTGTAAAGTGCCTAGCATACTTTGAGTAATGAATATAATAATTATTTATGTCAGTTAACAATAATGTAGTATGGAAAGTTCATTATTATACATTTCTGTAGTGCACTTGAATGCATAAATAATAATTTTCTTACCAACGTCCAATATGAAGTCTCTAATCCAGCTTTTAAACACACTGTTATCACCACAAACTATTAAAAAAAGGAGAGAAATCTGTTATTTTTCTTTTGTAAGTCTGATTGCCTGAAAATTATTAATGGAACCCAGGAATTCAAAATAAAAGGATCCACAAAAGGCTTATATTCAGCATTTAAAGGTAATACACATGAAAAAAATCATGTGCATTATTATAGAGCTTATGCTCCATTATACAGAAATCATGCATAAAACATGACTTTCATTCCTTATTATTTTATTACTATTTCAAGTATTATTTCATGTTATTGTAAGTGGTATAACCAATATGTTCAGTTAAGACTATATGTATCTATGATTTTTAATTTAGACTTCTCTTATGGTCTTTTACCTAAAGCACTGTAAACTTCATTGCACCCAGTAGGCTAATGAGTTCCTTACATGAACTGTTCATTTATGATCTAATGCAAAGCCCATTGAAGTCAAAGGGACTCTTCCATTGACTTCAATCGGCTTTGGAGCATTTCCTCACGTTAATGGAGTCTGCTTCAAAAACATAGTGGTATAGACTATGTAGCACCATAGAAGGCAAGTTAATTGAAGGATAAGTTTAAAAGTTGTGGTTGGTTATTTTTGTTTGCATTCCCAGATAGGAGTAAAAGATTCCATTTAAAATCAACACAGATATTGATACAGCCAGGACAGTTAGTTTATTAAATAAGTATTAGTAATGATCACCACCCATGAGAACTGTAGAACTTTATTCTTCTGAGATATTTCTTTAGTTTCAGAAATTCTAGGACTCTTTTTTGGAATTAAGAAAAGTTCCCTGGAAACTTCAGTTTTTTGTTAACCAAAGAAACACATGGTACATGTAATTTGTAATCCACCGGTAAGTGTGTGTTATAGGTCTCTTTCTGTGACCAATCAGCAAAGTCTATGAGTTTGTTACACGCCCAGCTAGAGAGCCTTAGCTACAGCTGTAACAACTATTGCATTTCGCTCTGGAGGTCCTGAGTTCATTTCCCATAGGATCAGTAAAGTTGGCAGCTGTCACAGTTACATAACTCCAATATCAAAAGGATTATGCAATTTAAGTTTCATAGAACTTAAGCTCAATGATGTTGCATTTGAGGATCGACTGATTAAATCGATGGAAGACAGGCATCCCTTGGGATATCTAGGTTCTTCCATTGATAGTATCACAGCTGTTAAATCCAGTAATAAGGTGTGGCCAGCCGAGTGCCATGTCTGTACCAGATGGAGAACCACTCTGAACAGGGAATCCCAGATACTGTCTTTGAGGTCACTCTCTGATGGCAGGACAGAGGGATCTCTGCTTGATGCTGGTGAGAAGTAATATGTTGGAAATGTAAAGAAGGCATCTATCTTCTTATTGAAAGGTGATGCCAAGGGATAAAACTGGGCTGAGACCAGACCTCTAGGCTGGTATTGGTTGTGAGAACCAGAGGATCTATAAGGCAGACGGCATGTCTGCAGACATTGTCCTGGGCTGCTCACCACTGCAGAAAGTTGAACACCTGTGTCTGAACGCATTCTGGATCTTTTATGTGTTCTGAGGAGTGGTTCCACACCTTGGGATGAAGGCTTGAAGATGCCTGCTGGGCCTGTGGAATGATCCCTACACATGACACCAGGAGGCCTCTCTGGAATCCTTCATCCGCTGTAGCCACCGTAAGGGGGCATGGTCGGTGACAACGGTGAAGGGCTTACCCAGGAGGTAGTACCGGAGGGCTTCCGTGGCCCATTTTATGGCGAGGGCCTCCTTCTCAATGACAGAATAATTCCGCTCGTGGGGAAATAGCTTCCTGCTGAGGTACAGTACCGGGTGTTCCTCATCGCCCAGGGTCTGCGAGAGGACCGCGCCGAGGCCCATTGCCGATGCGTCCGTCTGCAGGGTGAAGGGACGGCCAAAATCGGGGGTGTACAAGATGGGATCTTGACAAAGCTTGGCCTTCAGTGCTCGGAAGGCCTCCTCACAGTCGGTCGTCCACCGCACCTGGGTCGGCCTGTTTTTAGTGAGGAGGTCCGTCAGGGGTGCTGCAATCGTTGCGAAGTGGGGGATGAACCTCAGGTAGTAGCCCACTAGTCCCAGAAATTGTCGGACTTGCTTCTTTGTGGTCGGGGCCGGTTGGTCCTGCACAGCCTGAACCTTCTCTATGAGCGGCTTCATCATCCCGCGGCCTAGGCGGTACCCCAAGTAGGTGGTCTCCCTCCAGCTGAGGCGACATTTTTTTGGGTTGGCTGTCAGCCCGGCATCTCGGAGCGCCCTCAAGACAGCCGCCAGGTGCTGGAGGTGGTCTTCCCAGTGTCGGCTGTAGACCACAATGTCATCGATATAGGCGGCCGCGTATTCCAGGTGGGGGCGTAGGAGCTGGTCCATGAGCCTCTGGAAGGTTGCCGGGGCTCCGTGCAGGCCAAATGGCATTTTCGTGAATTGATACAGCCCGCTGGGTGCTGCGAAGGCTGTCTTGGCCTTTGACCTCGCCTCCAGCGGGATCTGCCAGTAGCCTTTCGTTAAATCCAGAGTGGATATGTACTGGGCTTCCCCCAATCGGTCCAGCAGTTCATCCACCCTCGGCATGGGGTACGCATCAAATTGGGAGATCTGGTTCACTCGTCGAAAGTCTATGCAAAATTGGCGAGTACCGTCAGGCTTGGGAACCAGCACAATTGGGCTCCGCCACTCACTCTTGGAGGGTTCAATCACCCCCAGCTCGAGCATAGCTCGGACTTCTTGGTCCACCGCCTCCTTGGTGCTCCAGGGCAGGCGGCGAGTGGGGGTTCGGATGACTTCCCCCGGGGCTGTTGCTATTGTGTGGTGTACTAGGTTGGTCTGTCCGGGTGTAGGGGAGAAGGTCTTTGGGAAGGCGTCCACCAGTTCACGCATCTGTTCTACCTGAGCCGGGGTCAGGGTCTCCCCCAGCTGTGGTGCCGGAGTGTCATCCGTTGTCGGGACTTGGGGTCCAAGTTCGGGTTCCGGGGGGTAGGGTGCAATCAGCAGGGTCTCTCGCTCCTTCCAAGATTTCAGTAAATTTATATGGTATTGCTGCAGGGGTTTTCGGCGGTCCGGCTGGCGTACCTCGTAGGTGACGGGGCCGAGCTTATGCACCACTTCATAGGGGCCCTGCCATCGTCCCAGCATCTTGGACTCCGAGGTAGGCAGGAGCACCAGCACCCGGTCACCAGGTTGGAAGGTTCTCAGCTGGGCCCCCCGGTTGTAGGACCGAGCTTGGGCCCGCTGGGCCTCCTGGAGGTTTTCCGTCGCCAAGGCCCCAGCCTGCGTCAGGCGGTCCCGCATCGCAAGGACGTACTGGAGTAACCCCTGCGAGGGCGAGGGGCTTTGTTCCCAGGTCTCCCTCAGCAGATCCAGTATCCCGCGGGGTCGCCGGCCGTACAGGAGCTCGAAGGGGGAGAACTTCGTGGACGCTTGGGGTACCTCTCGAATTGCGAGGAGCAGCGGGGGAAGGAGTAAGTCCCAGTGTCGGAGTTCCTCCGCAGAGAACTTCCTCAACATCGCCTTCAGGGTTCGGTTAAATCGCTCGACGAGGCCATCGGTTTGGGGGTGGTAGACCGAGGTCTGGAGCTTCTTAATGCCAAGGAGCCCGCATACCTGCTGCAGCAGCCGGGAGGTGAAGTTTGTGCCCTGGTCCGTAAGGATCTCTCGGGGAAGGCCCACCCTGGCAAAGATCTTCATTAGCTCGGTTGCGATGGTTCGGGCCGTGATGTTTCTCAGGGGGACTGCCTCGGGGAACCGGGTGGCATAGTCCATCACGACTAGCACGAAGCGGAAACCAGCGGTACTGCGGCTTAACGGACCGATCAGATCCATCCCAATCCTCTCGAAAGGAGTCCCCACTAGAGGTAAGGGGATGAGTGGGGCCTTTGCCACTCCCGGCGTGGCCGTCAGCTGACACTCTGGGCATGAGGTGCAGTATTCCTGTACCTCGCGGCGTATCCCTGGCCAATAAAAGCGGGTGAGGATCCGGGCCAACGTCTTCTCGAGGCCCAGATGGCCCGCAGCGGGGACATCATGGGCCAGCTTCAGGACTGCTCGCCTGTGACATTGGGGAACCAGTAACTGGGCCTGGACTTCCTGGGTCTGCGGATGCTTTTCCACCCGGTATATTCGGTCCCCACGGAGCTCAGAGCGAGGCCATTGCTCGGGGCTCGCCCTCCGAGTGGCCACCCCATCTACAAAGGCCAGCTGGTCATATGCGTGGGCCAACGTGGGGTCTTCCCGTTGGTCCTGACAAAAATCCCGAGGTGGGGTAGGCGCCCGGAACTCCTCGCCTCCGGGATGTGACGGGGAAGGGGTCGTCGCCGGTGGTGGGTGATTTTTTGGGTTCGGGATTCGGTCTTGGGGATTTTGGGGTGGCAGGTTCTCTCGTCGTTCCACTGGTTGTGGACCGACCTCGCCCTTCGGGGTCTCCGCGACCTGGCGCCCTGCTTCTCTCGGGACTCCCTGTTTGGCGACGGCCTGGAGGACATCCTGGAAGTCGGGCCAGTCTTGTCCCAGAATGACGGGAAACGGCAGACTAGGGGCTACCCCCACGGGTACGGATCGAGTCACGCCGCCAACGGTCAGTGGGACTTGCACTGTGGGATACTCCTTTATGTCCCCGTGTACACACCGCAGGTGTACGGACCCAGTCGTTGGTCCACCGGGGGGCTTTAGATCCTGCCGCATCAAGGTCTGGCCACAGCCGGAATCCACGAGAGCCCGCACAGGCCGACCGGCCAGACATATGGGTACCGTCAGCGGGGTCTTTGGGGGCTTCCGGGCTCGACCCTCCCCCGTGCAGACGAGTCCAAAGGAGCAGTCTCTCAGGGGGCAGTGCCTCCGGGTATGTCCGTATCGGCCGCAGGTATAGCAGGGCCCGGCCGGGAATCCTTGTCTCCTCGTCGACTCCGTCCGGGGCCAGGTAGATTCTCCCAAGGGAGCGGTCGGTGCGGAGGGAGGTGAAAGTCGGGGCTGTTGAGGGATAGTTGCCGGCTGGGCACTCGGGGTCTGCCGTGGTTGCTGTTGTCGGGTCTAGTGGGTAGGCGGTTGCTGCTGCGGCGCCTCTGTCCCCCACCTAGTCAACAGGTCTCGCTCCATTTTGGCCCTAGACGGCCCGGTGAGGATGCCCCCTTTCATCAAGGGGCGTTTAGGTCCAAAATTCAGCGGGCCCCCTCCTCCGGTCAGGGGGGTGGTGCCCGCACTCTCCACCATGTGTAGGCGGCCCGCTGTTCGGGCGGGCGCAGAGGGCGCCCCCTTCTGCTGCCTCTGGGGAATTAGCAGCGGTGGGGCGCCCCGTTTGGCCCACATTCTGTCAGCCCGTCCCTCAGGCAGGGCAGGCAGGCAGCAGTCTCTAGCCCAGGGAAGGGCGAGTCTCTATACACAGGCCTGGCCGGCCCTCAGGCGGGGCAGGGCAGGCAGCAGTCTCTAGCCCAGGGAAGGGCGAGTCTCTATACACAGGCCTGGCCGGCCCTCAGGCAGGGCGGGGCAGGCAGCACAAAGCACAGGATCAGTGGCCTCCGGCCCTCCGGCAGGGCAGGCAGGCCCAACAGCAAAGAGTCAGCTGCCTCCGCCCTTAGGCAGGGCGAGGCACAACAGCACAGAGTCAGTGGCCCAGCCCTCAGGCAGGGCAGGGTAGCAGAAAGTCAGTTGCCTCCGGCCCTTAGGCAGGGCGAGGCACAACACACAGACCTCTGCAGGGGGCTGCTGAGGTTTGAGTTGCTACAGGTGGCTCGGGTAAAGGGGTGTGGGAGGGGGACGCAGGCCCACCCACTCCACTGCGTCCCAGCCCAGGGCCCTATTCAGTGGCAGAGGCGTCTGCCACTGTGGTCAGCGGGGCTCCGGCCGAAACACGCTGACCTGCGGTGGTCCTGCCACTCACTACGCGGGAGCCAACCGCCCTGGGCTGCTTCCTCCCACCCTTGAGTTTGGGGTACCTGGATCTCCACTCTCAGTAGACGCCAGGGTATTCCGCCATGGGGAAGTTCCCAAAGCCGTCCAACTCATCGGGGGGTGGCAAGGCCAGCAGAGTCTCGTCCAGCTCCTCAGGGAAGGGCAGCTCCTCTAGGTCACAGGGGCCGTCGGGGGGTTCTGGTCCGTAGGGCTCCGGGGCAGCGGGTGGTTCCCGGAGGTCCTCAGCCAGGGGCAGCTCCTCCAGGTCACAGGAACGGTCTGGGGGGTCTGAAGCCAAAGGTAGCTCCTCCAGGTCACAGGGCCCGTCCTGTGTCTCCACACCCCAGGGCTCAGGGCCAGAGGCTTGGGGGGCTGGGATCTCTGGAGACGAGGGATCGATCTGCTCCCGGGAGGCAGGCGCCTCCTCTGCCCGCCTGGGTCTATGCCACCGGGGCCGGTCCTCGGGGCCCCAGGCAGTGGGAAGCCGAGGCCAAGACTTCTCCTGCCCTGGGCCTAGTGCCTGGTTCCTGAGCAGTGAAGCCTGGTGCTTCCCTGCTGGTGTCTGGGCCCTGACTGAGGGTGAGGGCTGCCTTCTTATACTGCTGGGCCGGGTCCCGCTCCCTGGCTTCCTGTCAGCCTGGATTGGTGGACCCGGCCCCTCCCCTCTGACGGGGGTTGGCTCAGGGGTCCTGTCTGTCTCCCCGGGCGGCCATGTTCCCTGGCCCTTCCTCTGTCCCTTACAAACACGGTAAGTGGTTCCTGAGTGAAGGGTGTCCTTGCTGTGATATTGGATGGATCTGTCCACCAGGTTAGTAATTGTTTGACTGATTGGGGCATTACTACCCTTCTGAACAGATTGTGTCTGTGCAGTTTGTAGACAGATGTGAACCATGCCTGGAGAGCATGCACATGGAGGCGGGCATGGTGGACTACTGTGGTCATTGCCGCCCTGCGTCCCAATAACTGTAGGCACGTGTGGGCTGTCAGTGTAGGACTGCCCATTACTGACGTAACTAGGGTTGTTATTGTCGCAAACCTTTTTGGTGGAAGCGAAGCCCTTGTGCTTAATGCATCCAGATAAGTCCCAATGAATTCTATTTGTTGTTTTGGGTTTAGTATGGATTTGTGTTGATTTATCCTTAAGTCTAATTTGCTGAATAAACTTGTAGTTTGTTGGGTTGCTTTTTCTGCCTCGGCTTGGCTGTTTGCTTTTATTAGACAGTTGTCTAGGTATGGATAGATGACAATGCCTTGTTTGCGTAGATAGGCAGTGACTACTGCTAGTTATCTCTGAGAACACTCTAGGTGCCATAGAAAGGTCAAAGGGTAGTACTGTGTTTTGATAACAATTTTGTCCTAGTTCAAAATGGAGAAACCTCCTGTACTCTGGATGTATTGTTACATGGAAAAAGGTGTCTTGGAGATTGAGAAATGAAAACCAATCTCTTTATTCTAGCGTTGGAATGACAGTTGCTAACGTGACCATCTAGAACTTGTGCTTCATAACAAATTTGTTTAACCCCCTTCGGTCTAATATGGATCTCCAACCCCTGTTCTTCTGTGTTAGAAAATATCAGGAATAGAATCCCTTCCTTTTTTGTTGGGTGGGTACTGGTTCTATTGCTCCAATGGATAGTAGGTGATCTATTTCCATTTGAAGGAGCTGTACATATGTCCCTGAAGAGGGATGGGGAAGGGAGATGTGTGTGGGGGGGTATAGAGGTGAAGGGGCTAGAGTAACCTTGTTGAATGATTTCGATGACCCGTTTGCCTGATGTTATGACTTTCCAGTTGTTTAGGTAAGGTTGTAAATGGTGTCCAAAGATGGTTGTAATAGCTTCTGGTGCTAGGTCGGGGAGGTCATTCATACCCTCGACCAAACCCTCAACATTGTTGTTGGAGGAAGATGGTTGTTGCGCCGCAGACTGGTTGTTGCTGGGTTGGCGTCGTCATTGTGACCTTTGTCTGTTCCTGTCTTGCTGCCTCTTTTGAAGGTATTGTTGGTAGTGCCTCTGATACAGCTGGTATCTATGCTAACTTCTTTGGGTGGCTGGTGTGTATATGCCCAATGTGCATAGTGTAGCCTGGGAGTCTATTATAGTATGCATCACCTCATTGGTTTTTGCCCTGAATAGTTTGATCTCATCAAACAGTAGGTCTTTAATTGTCAATTGCAGTTCTCTGGGGAGGGCTGCAGAATGGAGCCAAGATGCGCGATGCATTACTATCATGGTTGCTACTGTTCTGGCGGCTGTGTCAGCTGCATCTAGGGCCGCCTGAAGGGCCATTCTTGAGATGAGCTGTCCTTTGTTAATCAGGGAGCAAAATTGTTCTCTTCTCTCTTTGGGAATTATATCCATGAAGGTGGTGAATTTGGAATAAGTATTGTGGTCATAATTCGAAAGTAGAGCAGCGTCGTTTGCTATCCTAACCTGTAATGTGGATGAGGAATAAGTTTTCCTTCCGAATAGATCCACACTCCTCCACTCCTTATCCTATGCTGTGTTTTTGCTGCATGTTTATTTGTTCCTGTGTTCTGCAACTTCCACGACCAATGAATTTGGTGCAGGATGTGTAAAAATGTATTTGTTGTTCTTTGAAGGAATATAATATTTCTTGTCTGCTCGTTTGCATGTTGGGACAATTGTTGCCGGTGTTTGCCAGGTAATATTGGCAGCCTTGATGACACGTGTGGAGAGAAGCCTGGAGAGTCTGTATTGTTGTTGTCAGTGTAGGCGAGTGGAGAGAGAGGTGATGAAAAGTTCTTTCTGTGTGGTGAATACGGTGGGGAAGGTGATTGTTCGGGCTCTATAGGGCGAGTCTTTTGTTTTCTTTTGCCTGATGTTCTAGCAGGCTGCGAGTCAGTGATCTCCGGCACTGAGGTAGGTGGCGCTGTGGAGTGACTCGGTGCTGTTGCTATGGTTGGTGCCAGGAGTGTAGGCATCAGGACTGTCGTAGGTGTTGGTGCTAGTTCCTGCGGCCCCCTCAATCAACTGGGGCTGTTTGCTTTGGTGCCAGTTTGCCTCATGGTGCTATGTTCCCTGCCAGCTCTGAGAGTGTTACCGGCGCCATTTCTGAGGAGGAGACTTAACTCCTTGTGTCTTGACCCTGCGCCATTGTTCAGTGCTTGTGTAGTCACTGTATCGAGAGGTTTGTGTAACGCAGCTGGTTTTGGCAGAGCAAATCTCCTTCTCAGGGGACTCCCCGAGGGAATCAAAGATCTTTTTCTGTCATCTCTCCCCTGCGGCTTCGGGGAGGATCTATGACCTGGATCAGAGGCTGGCCACAGTGATTTTTCTAGTAGTATCATCTTGAGGTGCAGCTCTCTGTCCTTTGGCCAGGATTTCAGTTTTTGACAGTGGGGGCATTTCAAGGATACGTGCTCTTCCCCAAAGCATCGGATGCACTGTGAGTGGCTGTCTGATGCGGGCATGGCATCCTGACAGCGGGAGCACCTTCTAAAGCCAGATGAACCAGACATATTTCCATTAACAATCTCGGTTGGAGCGAGAGATTTTTTTTTTTTTTAAAAAAAACAATGAACTAAGCCTAAATAGAACTGTCTTAACTATGAGGAAAGAAAAGAGCTAACTTTCACTATTTTTAAACAGGAGTGCGGGGAGAGGTTGCGGACTCTGTCTCGAGCTGTTGACGGTTGAGAAGGAGCAGAGGGAGACCCCTGTGCTCGCATTCCTCGGAACGCCAATGGCGTTGGGAGACAGCTCGCACAAGTACGGCAGGAGTGGGGACACCTTGAGTGTAGCACCCCTACAGGGACACCACTTGCTGAAGAAGCCAAAGAACTATTCTTCTGTGGAAACACTCTCCATCACTCTCATACCCAGAAGATGAGATATTTTGTTCTGGATCAGACTGTGTTTTACAGGGTCTATGGAAATTGACAACTGGATGATGAATCAATGGGGTGGAACCTGTAGATTGAAGGAGAATCCCTGGCTCACTATCTCCCTGATCCACTTATTTGTGGTCAATGATTTGATAACCATTCCTCTAAGAAATGGGAAATTCTATTCCCTTGCCTCAGCTCTGGGAGGAAACCTATGCAACTTGTGTTAAAATGGAAATTGGTGAGGGCTGAGGCCTCTCTGGACTTTTCCTCCAAACCTTGATTCTGCTCTTTTCTTTTGGAGAATCTGTTGTCCCTTTGATGGTATCTCTGAGAAGATGAAGGATAAAAGGAGTGCCTTTGTTTGAAGGCTAGTTTATATTCTCTCCTGAGGGTACTGAGTGGAGAAGGGGGATTTGTTTGGATTTTGCCACACTGCCAGCCACCACCATATCCAGCTTTTTTCCAAACGGGAGGCAGCCTGTAAACTTGGCTGAGCAGATGACCTGTTCTTGAGAGAATATCCACCTTCCAAGATTGAAGCTGCATCAACCTCCATTATCTGACCAATAGATCCCTTTGGATTCTGCATGTTATAGGGTGTGAGGTTGCTCTTAATGTCCGTATCAGGCTTATTCCATTAGTTCCTAATTAATTCCTTGAAGGAAGAGTGACGGGGTATCACAGCCTCAGATGAGGATTTTGAGGGGAGAAATTTACTCTAAGGCTTCTTCTCAGGAGTATGATCAGATTGGATTTGAATCACGGAGACAACCTTGTTGCAACTTCTCAAGGGAACAAAAATATTTGCTGTAATATTTCCTGATTCTGATCAGACTCAGAGTTCAATAGCTCACCATTCTCAATAGATGAGGAGAAAGAGAAGGAAGACGACTCAGAGAACTCTCATCTCCTGGATATTTTGAGCTTTTTCCCTTTTTGGCCTTCTTTGATTTTTTTTAACCCTTTTTTCACACTTTGGGAACATGGACACTCTTTTGCAGCTCTGGTGAGGCCTTTTACAAGCTTGCCTTTTTTAGGGCTTGAAGCCCTCTGAAGAGATCTGTCTATGAATCATCCCCAACCACGTCCCATTCCTTCTGGGAGGGAGGAGGGAACTGAGTGTCAGAGCCCTCCTTGTTGACCTGAGCGGGAAGAGGTTATTTAGAAGTCCTTCTTTTTAACCCAGAGCACTCAGGACTCACTTTAAGACATGTGGAGGAGAGAACTCGTGGCTCTGCAAGTCTCCTTTTCTGTTCAGTAGGGGTCCCTTGGGACTTACGGCCCTAAACTGAGTGGTCAGGGTCCTCTTCACTTTTGGAACCTCTCCTTGCTCTGCATTGGGATTCCTGATCCTTTATTCACCTGCTGAGTTGAGGCTGCATTGGTGGGCAGGGGACTCCATTTGTGTCTCTGACTCATAGCCTCAGACCTAAGTCAGTTAGAGTCAGTTGGATGGGTGCAGGTAAGGCACACCTGGCTGTCTTCCAGGCCTAGAAAGGAAGGCTCACATATAGAGCACCACTTGGATTTGAGCTGATGCTTTCTTGGCTGCTTTGCCATGCCCACATAGGCATAGAGGAGCTGTCAGGGAGATGGTGCATAGACTCAGACTCTCAGGTCAAAAGGGACCGTTATGATCATCTAGTCTGACCTCCTGCATAATGCAGGCCACAGAACCTCACTCTGCCTATTACTCCTGTAATAGACCCCCTAACCTGTGACTGAGTTATTGAAGTCTTGAAATAATGGTTTAAAGAATTCAAGATACAAAGAATCCATCAGCAAGTGACTCATGCCCCATGCTGCAGAGGAAAGCAAAAAAACCCCTAGGGCCTCTACCTATCTGCCTGTGGGGAAATTTCTTCACAACCCCAAATATGGCAAATCAGCTAAAGCTTGAGCACATAGGCAGGATTCATCAGTCAGACACCGAGAAAGAATTATCTGTGGTAACAGAGAACCCACCACATATAATATCCCATCACAGGCTACTGGGCATATTTACTGCTAGTAACAAAGCTGAGGGTTGGTTAAACTCCCGGAGGGTTAACTGACCGAAGGAGGAGGAGGAGGACTGCAGTAATGAAAGAACACTGTTTCCAGATGCTCAAGAATGGCTTTTTTTTTTTTTAAATAAAGGTGAAGGCAGGAACAACTGAAGCAGTCAATCTGTTTGCTGCCAGGGAGGCAGACACTCTGGTGGCAAGTGGGGGAAAAGGGGACGTGGCCAGTATATGTGTTGCAAACATGCTGATCCACCTCCAGTGAGCTGCGGAACGAGGAAAGCAAACCAGATATTCAGAACTGCGGGAGATGCTGGGCTGGTATTGGCTGTGTCTGCCTATGATGGGGATCAGTCAACTGCAGGAGGCCAGGTGTGCACCCTGAGGGCTTGGACTTCCTCATAAGATGTGGTAGTTGGTATGAAGTGACTTGCGTCTTTATAGAGGATGAAACTGTGTACACAGTGACTGATAGATTTTTCTCTCACCAAATGGGTTGAAAGTACTGTTTTAAGGTCTCTGAAGTGAAGGCTGGGACTTGCTGGATTCTGTCTCGCTGCCATGGGCAATAAAAGGGAATTGAGAAAGGGATTCAGTCACTTTGTCCTTTATGTGCTTTCATGAGAACACAGAGGTACAGGGAGCACCTATGGTTTTAACAGATACTGCCATTCAAAAAAATCCAATCTTGCATGCATGAAGTGCATACATCTAGATAGTGAGGTCCATGCTGACACAGACTTGAAGAAGAATGGACTATTATGGACTATTTCCTCCTGTTTTAGTTCAGATCTCTCCCACTTCACAAAGGAGATGAGCCTGATAAGGATGTATGCTTGTACTTCTGTGGTGAGATTTCTTCTTATATTTTGTTCTGTGCATATGGAGACAGGAAAATTCTTTAAGAAATGTATCTTAAGAGAGGAAGGGAAAAAGAGGTACAAGTAACGGTGTGAGAATGATGCTTTTAGTGACCTAAGGAGGCTCTCAGTTTCTGGTTGAGGGAGGCATTTAAGAAAGTAAAATACATGTTTTTATTTCATTACCTAATTAGAGGGTATAGAAAAGTAAAGAAAAGAACAAAGAATAAATAGTAAACAAAAAGAAAGTAACATGTGAGCTAGATTTCCCACCATACGGTTACCTGTGACAACTTGGATGTCTCCATGGGGAGCATTTAACAGGTCCTTGATATTGACCTTGGGTCCTGGGGCACTGTCCTCTCCAATATGTCATCCCATACTGAAGAGGAAGAGAGAGCAGGGCCCCAAACAGTTCCACTGAGGAATCAGCTGGAGTCTGTCCCACAGAGATTTACATGTATCATGGAAGATGCCAGGAAATTACAATCCTCACTTTCCATAGGGGGTAGCCATGATAGTCTGTGTACAGCAAAAACAATGAGCATCCTTTGGCACCTTAAAGCCTAGCAAATTTCTTCGGGCATGAGCTTTCATGGGCTCCAGCCCACTTCATCAGATGCAATCCTCACTCTGTCTTTAGCAAAAAAGATGGTACCCTGTGAAAAGGACATATAGGCCTGTCTTTTTCTCTCCCTTGTTTTGGTAGCGTGCTGACAGGGAACAAAAGTCTGTAAATCATGCACCTCATAGAATTTATCAGATCATCCAATTTGTCCATTTATTCTCAAGTAACCATACTGTTTTCTACGTGGAGGAGTTGACACAAAGAATGAAAAAATATAAATAATTTTAGAAACATATTTAGTATATAGGTATTTTATATATAATTATTAAGTGTATATATACACATATATATGCAAAGAACTGGCAAAGTTAAAAGAGAAAGAGATTAGAAAAAATAGGTAATAGAACACCAGACAATTGCAGCAAGACTTACAGTGTAAACAATGTTTCCCAACAGCAGATAGTCTGAAGTTTTACCATTGCCAAATACAGTACCTATAGGAAAAACAGAATGGTCTTGTTTAAAAAAAGATTTTATTTATGGACAATTACCTGCAATACTATTTTTTGTAAAAGTATAGGCTAACAGGACTCTTACTATTGGATGATGGGTCTGGTACTCCCAACACAAGAAATGGTAGAACTTCCTAAAATGAAAGCCTTTTAGGTCAAGTTAAAGTAGTGGTGACCAGTAAGTGGCAGAGCAAGGAGAGAAATTGTTAATGTCTTAGCACTCCAGAACTTATCAGGAAGGAATTACGCAGGACATAAGAGCTTCCCACAAAAGTTAAATACAAACATCATAACCTCGCTCAAGGAAGGAAGGAAGGAAGGAAGAAAGGAAGGTCCGTCCATCCGTCTCACTCCATCCCATCCACCCATCTTATTCCATCCCATCCACCAATCTATAATTATATCATGTCCAAGGCAGGCAACTTTCTGTGTCAGTTCAGACTATATTTGAAAGAGCTATATGATATCCTCATTACGCTTTCACAAATTGTTATTGCTTATTCCACTTTGTAGAGAAGAGTCCTGATTCAAAGTCACAGTGCTGTAATACATGTTTCCAGTACATGGATAGCCAATTATTTTGCCCTAGCTTTTTAATTCTTTTTTGGGATGTTTCTTATTTGAGTTGACTAAAATTGGAAAGCACTGTGAATTTATATATTAAATGTGTAGGTATATAAGTTTGTGTGTGGACACACACACTTTATATACATTAACTCATACACAAACACAAGTATGTGTATATATATAAAACCACATTTGCAAGGCTTCCTGAAACATGAATTTTGAATCATTTACCCTTGTTTATACAGAACATACTTGATTTTCTGCTTCTTTCAGGATCAGAGTTTTCTGAAGGGTCTTAATACCTAGGACAACTGTGGTCTCCAGAATACTTATGCACTGTTGTTTCTGGAAAGATCAAATTGACTGAAGCATCTCTGAGTGGATTCTTCATCCTAATTTGAATGTACAGGTGCTCACTAAAATTTGGGTATGTTCAATTTAGAAGTATAGAATCACAGAATCATAGAATCTTAGGGTTGGAAGGGACCTCATGAGGTCATCTAGTCTAACTCCCTGCTAACAGCAGGACCACTCCCACTAAATCATCCCAGACAGGGGTTTGTCTAAATGGCCCTTAAATGTTTCCAAAGATAGAAATTCCACCACCTCCCTAGCTAACCCAGTCCAATGCTTCACCCTCCTAGTAGCCAACCTTGACATCCCCAGCTGCAACTCGAAACCATTGCTCCTTGTTCTGTCCTCCGTTACTACTGAGAACAGCCTAGCTCCCTCCTCTTTGGAGCACCCCTTCAAGTAGTTGAGGTTTGCTTCAAATCCCCCTTCAGTCTTCTCTTCTGCGGACTAAATAAACCTAGTTTCTTCAGTCTCTCCTTGTAAGTCATGTGCCCCAGTCTCTCAATCATTTTTGTTGCTGGACTCTTTCTAATTTGTCCACATCCTTTTGGTAGTGGGGAGGCCAAAACTGGACTCAGTAATCCAGATGCGGCCACTCCAGTGCCGAATACCGGGAAATAATCACATACCTCAATCTGCTGGCAACACTCCTACTGATGCAGCCCAATATGCCATTGGCCTTTTTGGCAACAAGAGCACATTGTTGACTCATATCCAGCTTTCCGTCCACCATAACCCCCAGGTCCTTTTCTACAGTGCTGCTACTTAGCCAATCGGTCCCCAGCCTGTAGCAGTACATGGGATTTTTCCATCCTAAATGCAGGACTTTGCAGTTGTCCTTGTTGAACCTCATGCGATTTCTTTTGGCCCAATGCTCCAATTTGTCTAGATCTCCCTGAATCCTGTCCCTGTCCTCCAGCATGTCTACCATTCTCCCCAGCTTAGTGTCATCTGCGAATTTACTGAGCGTGCAATCTACCCCATCATCCAGATCATTACTGAAGATGTTGAACAGAACCGGCCCCACGACCGACCCCTGGGGCACTACACTCATTACTGGTTGCCAACTAGATACTCAACCATTGATTCCTACCCACTGATAGGATTAACTGTACTGCAATATAGTATAGTATAGTATAAACTGCACCTTACACTGCAGTCAAACCAAGAAGTTTATTATGTTGTAATCATTACCTCCGCCAACCCCCAAGAACCAACAAACTTGTGTGCCAGATAATTCTTAATACTGGTCTTTTGTAGCTGTGCACTTCCTATTTATGTACCTATTCTCCCTGTCTCTTTCTTTTAGCCATCTTGCTCTTATCTCCTAATCTGATAAAGAAATTACTATACTGAACGAAGGGAGCTGAACTGAAAGAATTGAGAGCTTGGCTTCATGCTTTCAGCAGAGAAGGTAAATAAATAAATAAATGAGAGGTTGGGGGTGAAAGGCTGCACTGTCAAAGGTAAGGACCTGGATGGTCTGTTGGACCCCTGTCAAGAGGCCAGAAGATTGGAGCCATGATGCCCTCCTCATTGACATTTGAGAACGCATAGTTCAGGCCACCGAATCAGCCATATCTGTGCTGCCTGAAGGGAGGCCCTGGCTACCATCTACCCTTCCTCTATGATAACCTGGAATTCCTATGTGGAGTTCTGAGACAGGGAGTCTGAAAATTTTTCCAACACAGCCAGATGTTAAATTCATATCGACTTAACAGGGCTTGTTGGTTAGATATATGTAATTGCAGGCTTGCTATGGAAGAAATCTTTAAAGGACCAGCTTTTTAGCTTCCTTGATTTTTGGGTGGAACTTGCCTGCCCCTGCCAGTCCTTTTCATTGGTTGCTGTCAAAACGATCTCAGTGAGAGGTATTCAAACCTTTTCACTGGTATGCAATATTTCTTCTCTGCCTGCTTAGATGTTGGAGGCAGGGAGGCTGTGGTCTCCCGCAGGGCCTTTGCCAATTTTACCACTATCTCATAGACCAGGAGGGGTCCTGGATGTGGCTGCTGCTGCCACAATACCAAACAGATCCTTGGCAGTTTTTAGTTCCTCCAATTTGAAACCCAGGTTTAATGCCATCTGGCATCTGTGTATGTGGCACACATACTTCTAAATGGGAATGGAAATATGGCACACATACTTCTAAATGGGAATGACAGGCACTTGAAGAAGAAAACTTTACATGGGAGCACAGCCAATTTTAAGATGCTTTGGTTGCATTTTTAGATGTCCAAAGCTTTCTAGGTCTGATTTTCAGCATTTTACCAAATGCCCATAACCCCAGTTTGCGCATATCTGGCTACATGACCACTTGTAAAGCCCATGTACATGTACAAGTGAAGATATTTACAAATGCCCATTTATCAGGTCACTTAAAATCGAGCTCGCTGATGAATATCCAGAATATTTAGAAAGTATAAATAGCTATAACAATAACACCAGTTACTGTCAGTTTTGTGGCAACCTCAGACTGTAGATGCTAGAGCACTCCCATAAAATTTCAGCAAGGCTGCCTGAACTCCTCGACTCTCATAGAACCTTTATCCTATATATCCTATGTCCCAGTGTGCCCACTAAAACATTTCCCCCTTGCATCATAGAATCTGAGTAGATGGCCTAGCGCAGTGGTTTTCAAACTTCTTTCCTCGGGACCCAGTTGAAAACAACAATTTATGCCTGCGACACAACAATTACATCTTTGAGGAATGCACTGTAGTCTTTTGGCGGCGGCAGTAGAGGGCACCACGACCCACTACCTGAGGGTCTGCGACCCAGCACTGGGTCCTGACCCTAAGTTTCAAAACCACTGGCCTACCTCTCACTTTCCTCCATCAGTAACCCTATCCTGGCTGCTGAAGCTCTCCTGAGGTATTTGATCCCAATATTTGTGGCTCTTCCATTTCTGAATATCGGAACCTGTTTACATCCTCAAAACATCCACCCAACTATCACAACTCTCCTTCTCCTTTTCTGAAATATGCAAAATATGGTAACCAAACTCAGCCAAATTCAGCTGTCCTCCTGGAGGTGTCCCCCAACTTCACCTCATTGCCCACCCAGTTGCCACTGCCCTCCCATAGTCCTCTACACACTGATGAGGTACCATACCCCTGAAAAATAGAGGAGTGAAAAGACTAATATGGTATACACTCTTACAAATTGCAAGAAGTACTTAAGGCAAAGGGGCAGTCAAACCTGTAATATAAACACATGATACTACTGACTATTACCTAAACCGTAGCAAGTATCAAATCATATGGATGTACAAAAAATGTGAACTGAATTAATATGACAACAAATTTTATTTCCTATACCTGTACATAAAAAGTAATAAATTATGAAAACCACATTCTTTCTTCCCCACAATTTGAATCAAAATCTTTAGATTACATATGCTGCTTTAGTTCTAGAAATAATACATAAAATGGAATAGTGTAATGTTGTTAGTATTTATTAGTGTAACCTTGGAAATTATAATTTTTCAAATAAGGTAATATAGTACTTTTCAGAGTTTGTATTTGTTTTACTTACTTACCATACTGGAAGGCTTTTAGTGGAAACCAAAACAGAATAACTGAGTGGAAGAGGCCATTTAAACAATGAACCCAGAAAACCTAAGGGAAAACAAAAATCCATGAGAACCATTTGCGATAAACTAGCTCTGTGAACCATGACCCTTCTTTTTATCTTTGAGTTAGATTCACAAAAGATGTTTTTGTCAGGCCACCACTGAGAACTGATATAACTGACAGGCACTTTCTACCTCTTTAGTCCTTCATGGGTCATGTGTTTATTTTTATGTTTCAGAAAAGGTGCTTACTGTTACTTTAAAATTTCACAATTATCTGTAAAATGTTAAACTATATACAAAACATCATAATTTGATTATGAAAAATACACAACAGACTACTAAAAAAATTACTAGATTTCTTGGATAATGCAATAAAAATTCTTTTAGCATTTGAGTTTCATTTTATCTTTCTTACATGATACAAAATTTGGATAATAAAACAGTTAACCCCAAATTTCTATACAACTAGTTTATGTATTTCAGATACAAAATAAAATGAAAATTGAAATAAAAAAGCATCTTCCTCATATTTCTTCTTACTGTACTCTAATTCATAATAAGTTTTCTATAGTGCTTTCTTATTTGACATGAGACAAGTTATTAAACGTGTAAGAAACTGTTACATTTGTGCTAAAAGGCCCTAATTTTACTAACAAATTTACTTTAATTTGTGTAAGAAAAATACTGTTCAAAGAAATTACATTATAGTAAGTATAAACATAAATACACTATTAGTGCTTTCTATAGTAAATTGTATAGAGGCATGAAAGACTTGACTGAGGTATAGAGAAAAATGGATTTTGAACCCTTGTATCCTTCAGGACAAGCAATCACATTTTGTCATTAGCAATGCTTTTAACAAACATAACATTTATGTATAAAGCTGACATGTATTAATAGTTTTATATTGTTCAAACAATAGAAATTAAGTTGCCTGCCTCACAAATTTTCCACTATGTCTCAATGTCCTTTGTTAGCTTACCCAGCTACATTGGGTTATATGATCCAATTTATGCTTCAATACTTAGCACATTTGACCTTGTGTTACTCATTAACCTTTGTCTCTCCTTCTTGCCATGTCATTACCACAAGTTTTTATTTGACAGAAAGCACAGGTGGGTGCAAGAAAAATTAGTTCTACTTTTCCATTTTCCTGACCAATACTTATTGTCTGATGCTAATCCTTTAACCTCTGTCATGACCTCATAACCCCTGACCCTTTTTACCATAATAAACCTATGCATCATCATTCAGTGCAACAATGATGCCAATTCTTCCACACTCAGAACCCACACCAACTGTTCTGCTTATAGTTAGGTATTTTGTATACATTTGCTCAATAACATTTCAAAGACTTCAAGAGACATAGCCACCCAATTTCCACTAAAGTCGGTGAGAGCTACACATTTAACTTCCAGAAAACTGATTAAATAAGAAATAAAGAAATTTTGATTTTTTTTTCTGAGGAAAACACCACATATGGACATAACTGACCTAATTTAAGTGTCTTTCTGGATTAATTAACTTAAAATTCAGGAGGCATTACTTAGTGTGTCGATTTTTCAAGGCAACTTTTATAAGGATTCTTTCTGGATTTGTCTTATATGTCTCAAGTAATACGAACTACTGGGAAATGATTTACTAATACAAAAAATATGCACAGACTCATTAGAGTATGTGGAAAGGGAGTAAATACAAACTTATTATTTACTTACTTTGTAATTAGAAATTTCATAACATTCATAAAATTACAATTTCAAACATGTATTTCAGTTTGCTTTTCTTTTCTTTATATTATTTTTATACTTGTGTAAATCTATAAGAAATTATATTTATTCTAAAACCAAGCCTAACTTTCAGTTTAAATTTTATCATTTTAAAAAAATTAGTCTTTGAAATACAGGTGCCATGTATTTTCTACCAATATTATCCTTAGATTTCTTTCAATCTAACTCTAAACACACAATTTAAATTTGTTGTCAAAACAGAACTATGTTTTTTTCACAGCTCAAAATTAATGAAGAATGGGGTAAGTCTCCTCTGCCTACCAATTTAATGACAGCTCTTATTGTCCTTTGTTCTACTTCTTCACATGGGTGAGTAATCCATTTCCACACAACAGTTCAAGTACATAAGATTTGAGGACCAAAAGGACAAATCACTTCTGCCTGAAGGAGACAGCTTTATTACCAGCACCAAAACACACAGTTTTTTAAAATAATGCTTGCCAATACATCAAAAACTGGATAAATATGATTTGTGCTTTTCATGGACAATGATTTCCAGTCACTGACGACTGACCAAAATATTAAAAAACAACATTTTTAACTTTATGAGAACATATGGTGCAGGAATAAAATGGGTAATCACACTATATTACATTTAAGTTTGTTCTAATTTTAATTCAATTGTCTTCTACCTTTGTATTAAAATCCAGCGCATTTTGAGAAGTCTTGTATAATTCTGGATATTTCAGCATATTTTCCTTTCGGCAGGATTTCTCAAATATTCCAAGAGTCAGCGGTGGCATAGCTGTAAACATCTAATATATAAATTAAAAAAATGTATGTTAGAGCTTGAAAACTAGAAATTTCAATAAAAAATGTCAAACAAATAGGGATTAAATGCATTAAATAACCCCAAACCTTACCACATTGTAAAGACCTATACACCATCGTTCAAAAAGAATTTGTCCAGAAAATCCATTAACAAATGCAAACCAGATCTGAAAATGAAGAGAGATATGTGACTTAGTTTTCTTATAAAGTGTTTTAAAATACATTTTAGCTCTGCTTCATTAAAAGTCTGTTTTTTGGAAGTTTGCTATATAGGTCTGAAAATGTTAATGTTTTTTAACCTTGAAAATTATTGATGTATTTCAAGAGATATTTTGTTCACAGTAGTATGACAGGTAATGAATAGTCACATATGTTAGCAATTCTGTTTCAGAAACATTGATTTGCCCCACATAGAATGAGACTGATTAATGTAACTGCGCTTATATCATATTTCAATCTTAATGAAATTTTAATTTGCTAGCTTTAATACTGAAATTCAAATTCACTTCAAAGAACATCTACAACTAAATGTAACTTTTTTTTTTATGAATAACTGTAAAGAACATAACATACTGAAATATTTTGGTGCAAATAATTTTGCCGTATAATTTTGTATTTAAGCCCTGATTTTGCACTACAAACTGCATATGAACCATTCAGCAAAGAAATTCAGAACTGAAGAAAGTAAGACATTTAAACTAAAACTATCTTTAACATATTTACTAGTTGCTACAAATATGTAGCCAGGCTGGCCTCCAGATGACCAGTTCTTGTGAATAAACTAGTCTTTTTTTTTTTAAATCATGAGAAGTTTGATGCTTGAACACACAAAAAGCAGCGGCATCACTGGGCACTGGCCCATGGGGCTTGTGCCCTAAAGCAATTTGGTAGAGCCCTGAGCTGGAGGAACAGCCTCTTTGTTCTCCCTCTCCCCCCGCCACTGCGCTGGTGCCAACCTCTCCCAGGCCATCTCCTGTGGGGGTGGAGTGGGGTGGGTTGAGCCAGAGAGTGGGTGTGGCCAGTCCACTTCATTCCCAAACTGCACTGGTCCTGTGGTCGCACCGTCCACAACACCGTCTGCTCCTGAGCGCCAGCCCTGTCCCCCCTACTGGGGAGGGAGTGGTTCCTCAAGTAGCCAGCCCTGCTCTCTGGCCCACCCCACCTCGCCCCGCCCCCCTCTTGTGGATAGAGGGGCTAGTCCTGCCCTTGCCCTGCCTGCCTCCCTGCTGGGGATGATTTCCCCGGATTTTGTTTTTAGGTAGTAACACCCCTGATAAAAACAAGTATCTGCTACATGACATGGAAGAGAAAATAAAGTAGCAACTATTAGAATACAAAAATTAAATCTAAGTAATTTCTAAGTTGTAAACCATTCAGCAAAGAAATTCAGATTAAAACTGTTTTTAACTTATTTACTTGTGGTCAGTTATTGGCCAGTTTGCTAATTTTAATACTGATATTCCTTGCTTTTGTTAATTTGATTAATTAATGTCCTTAAACTTGCTGTATATGTGGTTAATATGTCAATCTAGTATTTGAAAACAAGCAAACAAACAAACTCATATCCTCAACAATAGTGCAGAATAGCTGACAATACAGTATCTGTTATATAGTATATTTTGACATTTGATTTTTCAGGTATATTTTTGTGAGTTTAAAAAACACGTATCAACAAGTAATTTTGAAGTAATGAAGGCTTCAAAGCCACTGTAGCTTACTGCATTAATAGATAAGGAGCTCTTTCTATTGTTCAACTATGCTGGAAGAAAGATAGGAGACACAGAGTGTGGCTTAATTAAGATGCAATTTGATTAACTGTCTGGGAGTACCCAGCAGATAAAAGTGTACAGTGCAGGTAATTCCATGATCATTTCATTATATGGCTGGGGGGCTCCTATCAGCCCTCCCACTTTTTGCATTCTGGTCCCCAGCCCACCTGCTGCTGGGGCCTTACATTATGTATGTCAATTTGTTGCCATGACACTCTTTCCAATCCCACGTCATCCAAATGAGAGTGAAGGTAGGCTATAAGAGGGCTGGGGGAGATGTTGGCCTTCTGATCTGTCAGTCATAGGAGCCCTGAACCCTTGAGTCCACTCCTTTAATGAATATTTCCTTTAAATCTTTTATCAATCCTTTTATTTAGTCACTGTATGCTTTCTCTATAGAGTACTTGCACTGGGTGTCTGCTCCATAGCAACATGAGTTGTGACATCATAGCCTATCTCCTGTTCCATGTTCGCCACCAACTAAGATACCCATCCTGAAAGCTGGTGTGCAGAAGGCAAAAATTCCCGCACACCACCTAGGCCAATCTGGTGGCAAGGAAAAAACTCTTTCCCAGTTCCCTAGGACTGGTCTACACGTAGGCGGAATTTTAGCAGCAATCAAAGGAAGATATGCAAAGAACTTAAAATACCTTTAAATGCCTTCCCTCCGACTCAGCGCTAGTCCTTCTGCAGGGGTGGTCTTACAGTGTCAGCTTCCTGATGGCTGAGTGGGCCTACACAGACCTGATCAGTCGATTCAGAAGAGCGATCTGATGGCGGCGAATTTGCCGCCGTCAGTGAAGACTTGCCCTGAGAAAGGAGCAATTAGCGCAGTGCCCATGGCAGATTCTGAACAAACTTGGAATTTAGCCACTTCCATATGTGGAAGGGTGGGTACTGCTCTGCTTGGTCCATGCAAAAGAAGGCTTCTACTGTCCTGCATATATTTAATATAACCTTCCACTCTCTTCCAGTCATGTAGGGGATGAGCCAATATCCCTATGCTGACCTGCTCTGCAGCTGTTGCAAAATCCTCCATCTTTCGCTATCCCTTAAAGAGGTAAACACCTTCACCCAGCAAGCCAGAAAATTATGCCTCCTACCCTTGCCTACAGCTTAATGTGCAGCATAGTCATTGTTGCAGTGTAATAAAAATATACACTAAAACCCTACATTAAAAGAATGATATTTGGGTTGAAAAAACAAGCATTTGAAAGTCAGGAAATGCCAGTGTTTAGGATGCCATGCAACCTTAATTCTCCTCCCTTGCGCATTAGTGTTATGACACAGTCTTTAACTATATGATTACATATTACTTTTTTCCCCCACACAGGATCCCTGTCTCATTCAGTGTACAGGAAAACTGTTATTTTCAAGTTCTCATGAAAACTGAATGGCATGTCACAGGACTAGGAAAAGATAGTTCTCTAGCTTCAAGGAATTCTCCTTCAAATTCCTGCTGCAAACAAAGGTATTTCAGTCCAAAAAAGTAGGAATGGAAAGCATTAGGCAGCCAAAATATATAAGTAGCTATTAGCTCCCTGACAGTCACGCACACAAAATTATGTTAAGGTTCCAAAATCAAATACTGAAAAATGATAGGAAATGTTAGAATAAAAGCTGCCTGTTCAAAAGTAATTTTGACATCTTACGTGTAGATATTGTAGCCTCAGTTAAGGGAAGCATGTGTATTCAAGAAAGGACTTAAGTGTGTTCTTAAGTCTCATTAAAGTCAGCAAATAGAGAAAAACTTCAGCTTTCTTGAAACAGGAGATTAGATAGTTTTGGTCAGAATCACACAGGAAGTTTGTGGCTGAGCCAAGAATGGAACTGAGTTCTCCTGATCCAATTCCAGTGCCTTAAACAACAAATAGTAACATTTTCCTTCCTATAACCCTCTGTGTCATTCACTATCCATCCTGTGTATGGAATAAGGCTGGGCTTTTGAAGAACAAATAGTATGTGATCATGTAAATACCATATCATAATGCATATGCCACATGTGTTATTTCTTAGATTTTTAAAGGAAATAACAACAACAAAGCCCTACCACAATAACTGTACACATGCCTTGTAACCTCTGTCGTCTCTCCCTTTTGCACACATCCTTTTACAAGATTATGTTGTCTCCAACAATCCGTATCTTCAGATGTTTGGTATAGTTGTGTTGAGAGGAACTAATCTGGTGAACAGGTGTGTACAAAAGAGCCATTAAATAGGGCAAATGAAGGCTCACATCTTTAGGAGGCAGAATTAAGAATTTTGTGCCTGGTCTGTGGTGTCTGATAGCTGTGTTACTAGTAATGGGGGTGATTTGTGAGGTAAGAATAGAGTATAAACTCCAAGTTGATTCACCTTTTCATTTCTTTGCTTTTGTGGATTTATGTCACGGCATGCTTTCTATGCAGCAACCGTAGCTACTTCCAAATGAGTTTTAAGTGTTAATTTCCTAGGGTTGTTTTAAGATTAATAGGAATAGAGAGTTGGGCAAAGTGAAGGTAGAAGTACAGCCACTAATGGAGAATATTTTATCAAGAGGCAGCAGTGTGTGAACCTTTGTGTGCCAGAAGCTATAAGTGAACCCTGGTCTGCTGTAGGATAAAATCTGACAAAAAAGTGCATCTCTTGAGGAAGAAGATACTATGCTCAGCTGCTTCCCTCCATCAACTATGCATGCAGCCCCAATCGAGAAGCAGGTTTGTGTTCACAGCACATAAACATTCAGTTATACCTTCATTACAGCTAAAAATGATCTTAAACCTATTTTTAGAACTGTTCCTGTTGCAGTAGATTTACTCTGGATTTGCTTCTCCACTAAGATACTGTTTTTAAGTGATATTAATCAACCATGAAAAGTAGAACTGACACGGAAAAACTTTAGACAGGGGCTGATTTCAAACATTTACTATTAAAAATTACGAAGAGACATCAAACAAACACAAAGAATTCAAAGGGCATTAAAAACTAATCCTGTGTGAAATTTCACATCAGTTGCCCCCTAACCTCTAGAGAAAAACAGGAATTTATGTCCCATTTTAAGTAAATTTTATAATAGAATTCCTACTATGAAGTTGTTGACACGTTCCTCTATAACAGAGGTGTCAAACATGTGTCCCACAGGCCATTTGTGGCCCACAATCTGCTCTGCTGTAGCCCGCACTGGTTGTACCAGCCCAGGATTTTCCCCACGTAAATCTGTTAAGAATGAGTTATATTTCATCATATCAAATGAAAGATACATAAAGACTTACCCTACTTCATTAGAGTAACTTTTTCTTTTTCATATCAGTGGTCAAGAAACTTCAGACCATGTATACAAGTAGTTTGCTCTGAGGTTTATTTTTAATTATATCATTTTGTGGCCTTCCAGACTGAGTTGCTGATAGAAATGGTCCTCAAGGGCAAATGATTTTGATACTGCTCTCTATAATGTAGGTACTTTTATTTCTTGAACATGTGAAATCCATTTTTAAGCTTTCAAATTAATATTGTTTCCTTGTAAAGTCTCTCTCAGAATTTTTTAAGGCCAGTTTCAATCCATAAAACCCCTAGCTTTTATTTAGGTTTAGAATAGAAGTATTAAGAGTTCTTTAAAAGGACATTATCATCTTGTTTAGGCCTTAGAATATACCATCTTTCAAGCCAGGTAAATACCATACTGTCCTTAAAAAAAACCTTAAAGGAAATAACAAATTGGGCCAGATCATGATCAAATCTCTATGGTTATGTCTACACTTGTAATTTTAAGTCGACTTTAGCTAAGTTGACTTAGTTAAGTCGACTTAGCATGTCCACACTTAAAATTAAAGTCGACTTTGGGGGGAACTTACAAAGTCAACCTAGACCGTCCACACTGGACGCCTAGGTCAACTTCTAGGGGCTAGGGGGACCTTGGGCAGGTCCACGGTGGCAGGGCGGCCACTCCTTGTGTACAATGGGGCAAAGGGGGACAGGGACCCTGGCAGGGCATAGGGGCAGGGTGTGATGCTGTCCGGATTTAGGGAACCATTTATGATATTATTTTCTATTAATATCTCATAAATGCTATAATCCATAGGAACTATGTCATGTTTGGCATCAATAAAAGGTAGTAATTTGCTGGGAATGATTATATAGTTTATGTATAGGAATTGTATTGGTATTAGAAGTTAGGAATATGGTTGTTATATCTATACTTTAACTTGTGTGATTCTGGGGAAACTCCCCAGACAGGCTGTCTACAACCATTGTCTCCTTAATGGCTCATCAGGTTTCTCCCTGGGCCCATTGTACCTGGGAACTTCCTTAACATTAAGGAGACAATGGTTGCAGACAGCCTGTCTGGGGAGTTTCCCCAGAATCACACAAGTTAAAGTATAGATATAATAACCATATTCCTAACTCTAATACAAATACAATTCCTATACATAAATTATATAATCATTCCCAGCAAATTACTACCTTTCTATTGATACCAAACATGACATAGTTCCTATGGATTATAGCATTTATGAGATATTAATAGAAAATAATATCATAAATGGTTCCCTAAATCCAGACAGCGTCACACAGGGCTCTGCCCTGCCCTTTGGGGGGGCATGCCAGGCTCCCCGTGTTCCCCCCCCCCGGCAGGGAGGGCATTGGTGTAGTTCTGGGATAGCCCTAAGTTGACTTAGGGCTACCCCACATCTACACTAGCTTAATTTGACTTTAAAAAGTCGAATTAAACCTTAAGTCGAAGTAATTCTAGGTTTAATAAAGTCAACTTAATTTTCATTAAGTCAACTTTATTTTCCTTAAGTCGACTTAAGCAAGCTTAAGTCGACTTAATTTACAAGTGTAGACGCAGCCTATGTGCAGTACAGATACGTCAGAAGTTCTGTGGCACCACAAGATTCCAAAGCTTTATCCATGGATATAGATTGGGTAGAGGACCCTTTTAAGGTATCATATAATTAGGCTGTTAAGAAACATCAAAACATAATTACGCTGTTAATGAACATCAAAACGGATGTTCCACTAATCAACATGCAACATCTTAAAAAATCGGGGAAAATCCAGGCCTTACTAAAATCAAAGGAAGTTTTGCCATTGACTTCAATTGAAGCAGGATTTAGTCCCATGTTTTGAAGTCTAGAAGCATAAAATTGTAGTATATCTTAAAAAAAATCTGAGCTGAGTTCTCAATCAGGTGTTAGGCCTAAACACATGCTAAACTTTAAGCATATCGGTAATCCTACCCATGTTTGTCACATAATTAAGTGGTTTATTGAATCAAGGACATTATAAGACAGTATTTTATATCCTGCACTAATGCATACTATGAAAATTTATATTTTGATTGTTAAAATTATTATTCTATAACAATCTTGATTATTGAATAGTAACAAATACAAAGGCAGATTTCACTGGATTATCTGTAAACCTCTCAGCAATCAAAAAACTTATTTTAAAGTAACTTTCAGAACTGCTTCTCATAGCATTATTTTTAAAGTTCCAAGACACAGAGGAGACGTGGCAGCAAAAGATTCACATTTTTTCCATATTAAACAGCAGCTTACAAATACTCATTGAGCTCCCTTCTCCCATGCCTGATCAGTACAAAAAACTGAAAAGAGATATTCAAGACTGGCAATTGTCCTTGCTGAGACATTCAATGATGTATTTTCTGTCTGCTCATTCACAGTATTGACATGAGCAATTAACATCTGCAAAAGTTATTTTAGCTGGCAAAAGCTGCATATATGGGAATTAATCTAAACGTCGTCTTGCCTTGCTTATAGTTTAATTATGTATTTTTAAAAATTATGTTGTATTATAATTAAAAATAAATATATAAAGTGTATTTAAAAGTTAGCATTGAATATTAAATAAAATATGTAAATTTTGTTCAACATTAACAGTCAGATATTAACAATGCATTTTCAAATTAAGACTTGAGACCTGCACAATTCTAGTACAAATCAGCAACTAATTTTCTCTGGAGTAAGAAATATTGTATGTAGAACTAATGTACTAAATAGCTTAACATTTTCAATTTTTACACATCAATATAGGCACCTAAATATATGGTCTGATTTTGATGCTAAGCACCCACAAGTCCCAAAGTACTTCAGTGAGCAACTCTAGCATTTTAAGCATATTTTATGCTTTTAATTTAAAAATATTTTATGGAATATTGCACCTAAGATGGTATTTAATATTTTCATTACAGGTTTCTTTTCTGATTCTTCTCCTTTTTTTCAATGCCCCTGAATTTTTCACTCTGTTCCCTTTTGTTATATTTTGTTGTACATAGAATACAATCCCAATTAAGTTTAAGGAAATGTTATAAAATAAAATCATAAAGTTAAAAAGCCCCCAACAATTGCATTATTTGTGACAAGCTCCAGCAAGGCTCCATCATAAAGATAAAAGTGGTGTGATTTTTTTTTGTTTTTTTTTACAAAAACAGAAATAAAGGCAATAATTCAAACTGAGGGGGCAAAACATTAAGCATCTAATTTAAGTGGTCTGATTTTAGCAGGTGATGCAGTTATTACTAAATCAGGTTTTTTTTTAAAAAAAAAAATAAAAACCTGATTAACCACACTCAACTCTTTATTAAAATAGTAATAATTTGTATTTTGCGTATATAAATGAAAAAACAAACAAGCTGTACTTTGGAATGGACACACTTGTTTTTCCTAATTTTGAATCCACGTATACATTGTGAATTCAGACGTTTGAACCAAAAATATACATCACTGGGTTTGCATTTTGTTTAAGAGAAAAATATAATGAAAGGGGCAGAAAGAGCCACAATGAAAAAGTAAGGCTTTGAAAAACAGAGGAGGAGGAGACAGAAAAATTCTAATAAAAACACTCTCAATACAATAATCCATATAAAAACATGTTAAAAGAATGGTAGGTTACACAGCTAAGCACTGGAGTCATAATGCCAAATTTAAAGTTGCACATTCAAGTGCAACTATCCCTAACAATATGTGTATATGTCATTAGATGAAGCTGGAAACATTTTTCCCATCCTGATAAAAATTTTTAGATTTTGAAAATTCTCCTGTTCTCCATCGGGATGAAACTGAGAGCTTTTACAATTTTTCATAAAAAATATATGAATGAGAGAGAGAGAGAGAGTAAGAGAGAGAGAGAGAGAGAGAGAGAGAGAGAGAGAGAGATGAAGGATATGTCTTTAGTTCAAACTGGGAGTGTAATTTCCAGCTTGAGCAGACATACCCATGCTAGTTCAGAGTGAATTAGAATGCTAAAAATAGAAATGGCATGGCAGCATGAGTCATGGTTGGAAGGGCTAGCCATCCCAAGTATATATGTAGGATCTTGGCGTGGTTACTCCAGTTACAAGTGTAAACATATCGAGAGCGAGCACGAGAGAGAGACCCAAGGAATGTCAATAGCTGGGGGAGAGAGAGAGAGAGAGAGAGAGACCCAGTGTCATTAGCTTGGTAGAGAGGATAGTCTTTAGTGGGGTACCGGCGACCTAGGTTCAAATCTTGCCTCTGTCCAATATGGAGCAGAGACTTGAACACAGGTTTTCCACATCCAAGGAGTGTGCCCATGTCACCTAACTTTTCTGGGGTAAGTCTCATTTGTTCATTCATTTTTATCAGAAATGCTAACCTAGACCTAAGAAACCTTCCCAACAAAAGGACAGTAAAAATCAACCTTTTCTACTAAAAGCTTTGGCTTTGATGAATTGGCTATTTATTGAACTACATTATCATGTGCTATTTTTTTTTTTTTTACAAGACTGCTGTCTCATTCAGGTACCAGAAAGAGACAAGGGTCCTGTTAAAAAAACAAAATGTGATGACAATAATTAAGCATGCACATAAAGTTAAGCATGTGCTTATATGCTGTTCTGAACAGAGATGGATCTAAGCACATGTTTAAATAGTTTTCTTTATTGGGACTCAGAACTTGAGCTGGATAGTACAGAATCAGGCCCCAATTCAACAAAGTGCTTAAACAGGTACTTAAGCTCCTTGCTTAATTGTTGACAATATGAACAATTTTTTTTACTCAGATAGGCAAGTAATTTTTTACACAGAGATAATTTTAATAGGAACAATGTAATAGTAATACCCATATATAAATGAAAACGTTTTTGCACTGAAAATATATTTTTTCACAACAAAATCAAATGGAATCCAGTTTAAAGCAAAATAAGGCATTAATTATTATTAAATATTTACTTAATGAGTGCTCATTTTGAAATGATTTTAAAATCTCTTAGAAAATCATGCAATACCTTTGAATGCTTAAGAAATATTCTAAAAACAAAGAGTTTGAAAAACTAATATGTTATATACTGTACCATTACCTCAATAATATAAAGGACTATATTCTTGTAGAAACAGTACAAGATGCATTTAGCTATTCTGCTATAGTTCCAAGCACCATGAACCAACAATAAATTCGCCAGATATCTGAACTGAAAACAATGAAAAGAAATATTTAGAAACATGCACATTCATCACTGTTACATGACATTAAAGTATTCTGATTTAATATGTTTGAAATCATAATGATGTACCTGTGCTATGGAGTAATCTGAAGAATTAGCTGCCTGTAGCCCTTCATTTCCACTAATACCAACGCCAACATGTGCCGTCTGTATCATACTAACATCATTTGCTCCATCACCAATTGCTAGTGTTACTACTTTAACCTGTTTCTTTACCATTTCTACCACTTCAGATTTCTGAAGAGGAGACACCCTTTTAAAAAAAGAACAAACCATGACATAGAAATTCTGAATGCATGAACTACATTTTTTGTTCTGTTAAAAGGTAATAAAATATGTTAAATTCAGCCTCTGTCACTGAAATTCTCTTTTTACCTCCCTCAGAGAAACATTAGATCACATTTCAAGCTTCATGTGAGCCCAAGATTTTTCAACAAGGTTAGAGTAGGACTGGATTTCCCATATATATACCAAACGTCACTAAAATATGTTATGAAATGCAGAAATCTGCATTAATATAGCATTAAGATGTGTATTTATAATATTAAAAAGTCAGAAAAGGTAAAAGGGAAAGTCCCAACAGCAATGTTAATAGATCCATTTTTATATTTGTTTTAGATTTTATTTATATATTTTAATGTGTTTATTTTACAGACAAAGAGAAATAAAATAGAATCACACATGTAACTAGAAAAACAGGAACAGACAATTAAAAGTGGGTAATATTGATGAATTAACAGAAATTGGAATCTTAACATTACAAAAAAGGCAAGGAATGTAAAATGTAACTGTGCATCTATACTGTTTGACTCTTTATTGCATTATCATTGCAATTACTGGCCTCTTCCTAAAGAACAAACTTAGGTATTGAGTTCTATTGTTTTCTGCTGACCTCTACAATGGGGGTTCAGGTGCTACCTTCTCTTCCAGGACCTTCAGGGTCTGATCTAGAAATAGTCTTAAAAGCAAAAAGGGGATTTGATGCTCGATGAGAGATAGGGTCTCTACAATAAAAACCCAGGACTGAGCTGCCTTCAGTGTGCCACCTATAGTCTTAGGCACCATAAAATTTCCTGCCAGGAAAGTTTTAAGTTTCTCTCTTGCCTTCTCTTTGGTAGTTTTTCAGTAAACTTGGATATTGCATCCTACCCTAAAGTCCTATTTAACTATCAGCAATTGGTGATTCACTATATGCAACTGGAAAGAGGAAGTAAAATAATTATAGTCTCCCAAATAAGCCAAGTCCCTTGGGCTCCTTTTCTTTGGGACTTATTTTAATATCCCTTGATGCAATCTCTCCTTAGTGGCTGTCACTACTAAAGAGTTTGGGGCAGGATGGGAATTAATATACTCAAAGCCTTGCCTAGAAAAAAGACAGCATTTATCTGTGTGCTTAGCTATAGAGGCAAGAGAGGCTGGCATATGCCATAAAGTGTTTGCCAGTGCTAGATAAGCCACATTAATAGGGAGTGGTAAAAGCCTGGAAAATGTCTAAAAGCTTGTGTTTTGCTGCACAAGGTCAGCTTGTATCCCCAAAGATGAAGCCATTCTTCTCAGAAGCTCCTGATGAGACTTAAAATCAATTGTCTGGGATCATTAAGACATTGGGCAAGGAGGAATACAGGTTAGCAAGAGGAGATAGTTTATCTTGCAATAAAATTGGTTCTTGGAGCAATGGTTCCTTCTGCAGCATGGGCTGCTCTAGGGGAACAGTATCTTTTCATACTTCCAACGCAGGTGGCTCTGGAAGGTTTGACACCATGTGCTCTGGTGTCCTTCTCCTACTCTGGCGTGGTGAGCATGATCTTGGGGAACAGGAGACATACCAAGGATCCTACAGTGGCCACTGAAGGAAAGTGTAAGGCATAGGTAGATACTAAGAACTGGGCCACTGTGATCTGTCCCTATTGTATGACTAGTCCTACTCTTAGGACCAATTCTCCCTTTCTGGAGGCAATGTGGAAAATTTGCTAGACCATCTGTGTCTAGCAGGGGATGGTAAACAACTTAAAGACTGAACCAGAATGCAAGGAGTCACTATAGGGGTCACTGGGCATTAGTGGTGCAATGCTTGTTGGGGCTATTAAGCAATCTGATAGATCTTTAGCCTTTTGCAAAATGGTTAACATCAGTACCAAGGCATATATGGAGTTGGTACCATAAAGGTTTCATAGAACACTGATGGAACAGCATCCTGAGATGGTTCTGGCAAAGATCTTCTAGTCAGTATGGTGGTAGAAAATTGCCACTGCGACCTAAGTCAATTTTTATCCCAGTACCAACACTTAGACCACATCTACACTGATGGTGGCAAAGTTGCCACAGTCAGATTGATCTTTCTGAACTGATCTTTCTTCATTGACATGACCGCTAAGTCGGTCCAGAAATTGACTTTGTAAAACTACCACTCAAGTGGAACATCACAGTGAACATGCCATTCTGAAGGAGAGTTAGGAACTTGAGGGGAGTTAAGCAAGCTACTCTTTATAGCTTGTGGAATTCCTGTCGATTGCTGGAAGAATTCTTCCAGCAGTGTAGACCAGGCCTTAGTGCTGATGTAGAGTCCAAGATTGAATGGTACCTGAAGATCATATTGGTGCCCTCACAGTGGGCATCAATAGCAAAGATGATACTGGAGAAGGAGCTGAATCCTTATACTCAGCTTATACTGGCATCAGTACCACTAAAAATCTCTGCACCAGAACTGAGGAGGCTAAAGATACCCATACGTAACAGAGGTGTCAACAAAGCAATGGACTACTGACCCACAAAAGAGTCTGGAATAGAGAGGTAGAGCAAAGCTTTTCCTCACTCCTAAGCTTGTGGAGTTGTCGTTATCAGAAATATTGCAGCTGAAACTGGACTCAATGTCCAGGCTGTATCAGAGTCCAGGGTACTGTATGAACATCTTCCTATTGCAATACTGGGAAATGTGGGCTGATGGTTCAGCTCTGCCCTGAGTGCCTGCTAAATTCTAATTGTGTTCTGAGTCCTTTTTCAAAGAAGACATTTTCTTCAACTTCAAGTCACCTTGGTCAGTCCTGTGTGTCATTTTTGGTAGAGGCCCAAAGACCTCTTCTTCTCCAAGGAAAGAGTACCATTTCAGGGGTTTGTCTGAGACAACCGCAGCTAGAAGGGCAGTCTGTGAAGAGGAGTATCATTGGTGATTACCAAAAGGGCCCAGAGCCGAGGGAAGTCTCATCCTCTGCATCATGAAGCGGTGTTCGAGGTGCAGGTGTTCCAAAATCTGCATTCTTATTCTGAATGAGTGGCAGATACTGCATCTTTCCTTAATGCAACTCTCACCATGGTACAAAGAGCAACAGACATGGGGATCACTATTTGGAAAAAAACACTTTATACAACAGGCAGTGCTTAAAACCTATCGAGTGCCACATACCAGTGATGTTTAGTATTAAAAACTAACTATAATATTAAAACACACTTTTATATATATAATAAAAAAATCTTATCAGGTACTAACAGCTGCTTACAGTTAAAGAGAAAACTAAACTAGTTATCTAAACAGAAGAAAAACTGTGAGGTAAATCACATGGGGGAGCCCTGACTCAGGCCATGGGTGATGAGAAGAAACAGGGATGTGGGACAGCATCTACTCTACCTGCTATAGGTTTGGGAAAGGACACAAGAAAATGCAGGGCACATGGGCCACTGCAAAAGGTATTGCTTCAGAAAACTCTGGTTCCATAGTGCTGAGTCTGTGCACACCTGAATGGAATACATATGTGAAATCATTTGGAAAAGAACCATTCTTTCTCAGAGTGCCTCTCTGAATTCCTACTCATGGGAGGTTGGTGAGTAATAGAACCCAGATGGAGTATGGAGTGAATTCTCAACCGAGTAAAGACTGTAGCACAAACTCACAAACCTAACACTGAAGTAAAATGCTAATTTTAAAAAAGTGCATCTCCTTATATAATACCAGGCACCAAAAGTTCAGTGTCACAATGGGCCTCGTGCAACCCTAAAAGGCACAATTTACTGAAGTTCTGGATGCTCAAATTACAGGGGCAGCATTCTTATGAGAATGGGAGTGTTGAGAGCCCCTCAAGAAAGAATTGTTCTTATTTATACAGGAAAAAATGATGACTTTATGGCTGTTAAAGAGATTTTTGGAAGAGCGGATTTCCTCTATTTCAACAGAATTTTAGTAAATCAGGTAAAATTGGTGAATTAAGGCAATGGAGGCACAATGCTATTTATATTAGTTAATTTACAAGAGTAGAAAGCGGTATTAATAGTGGTTAAAAATAGGAACTATCTATTACAAGTTTTTATGATTGCATGCACTAACCAAGTACTTTGCCAACACAAACTGCTGGTATTAATAAAATGTTCCCTCTGCTCAATTGGAAGCATGCCTCACAGCCAAGTCTAGAGAGTCTGTTTGTCCTGCCATGGAGTAGACTGATATAGAAGGTTAAAACAAGCTCCTTTTTACAGGAATATGACAGATGATTCATATTTTAGTTTCACAGAGGAAAAATTTTTCTTGCTGCCTCAGCATAGATGTTTCCTTCTTCTGTTATTGCTTTTTCAATCTGCTCTCTGAGAAAAATATTAAGAAACTAGTTACAATTCTCTAAAAAAAAAAAAAAACTTTTTAATATAAACCAAGATATAATTAAAACAACAAAAATAATTAATTGCTCTCCTTCATGTGGCTCACTCTCAATTTGCAGGAACTTTAGACATATTTTATGCTCCTGAGCCAAACTGTTATGTCCCAGTTTACAGTCCCTGCCATCTAAATTCTGATCACTTGGTGGATACCATTAACTATTCCATTCTGTCACTCTAGTGATTCACACACAGTGATTCACATTCCTAACAAAATGCTCATGTGAATTACATAATGAGTATTTTAGAGTTTCTTTACCCCTCATCTCCTACAGCTCCTGCTTGGGTGAAATATTCCTAATAAAGCTACTGATGTTACTCAAACACCTATGCTCATATTACTTCCAATCTTTGTATTCCTCAGCTTAAGAACATTAAGAAAATATGATAGAAATACCTTCAAGGAAGAAAAAAATACAAAATTCCATTTTATTCCTGGTGAATCTCAGGATTGTTTACAGTGTTAACTCTGATCTTTTTTCAACTACATAACATTACATACTTAACCAGAAAGTAAGAAGATCAATTGATCTTAGATTACATAAATTGTATTCATTAAATTCAAACACTGAACCTGGTAACATTTTGACACTTTTTTATTCTTAATGTATGTTGATAGCTGCTGGCAAGTGTCTCTTCAATCTATGGGTAACTAAAACCTCAGGGGATCTGATGGGAATGTTAGACATCTTTTATTTAGCCTAAGGGAGGGATCAGTTAATGCCTCTTTATTAATAGTCGAAATAATGGAATCCACCACCCAAGTCAACAGACCGGTAAGTTCAGGCTGGAATAGAAACCCAACCATATGAGCTAAGTGGGGTTTCCCCACACATGGATAGCAAACACAGGGATTGGTTGGATTGCAGCTGTCTGCATCTGTATCTAGGAATCAGAAAGAAGCCTGGAACCAGAGAAGCACTGGTAATGTGGCCCTTGGAAAAATCCATGAGAGAAAACTGTTCTTATCTATAGGTCAAGGCTTTGAAGTTCTCTGATCTTGAACAAGTCCCCCTGCTATGGTCGGCTCCTGTCTGTGATCAGGAGAATGGGGTCTGATTGAGAAGAAAAGGTCTTAACAAAAACTTTATTTCCTGTTTCCACCAAATAAAAGAATTGATCATGCAGGGCGGTATTTTACTTGCCTTTGCACTTTTTGTTGGGTATGAGTCCAGGCCTATAGGAAAAGTCTTAAAAACTCTTATGTAAATTCTTGCCTACAGAGTGATCTCAAAGCAAGGACCAGGAGCTGGAGTTAAAAGTGAGTAGACAACACTGTGGAGATCAGTGTCTGAATCCTGTTGACCCTGTCCTATATTGGGTAGACACGAGATGCCTTTAGCTAGATACTAGCTCCTGGTTTTGCTTGTTAATCACTCTGTGTGGTGGTATGGATTATAATTCCCTCTTCCATTACATAATCATATAATATTTCTCAAAAATAAATTATAATATCATACAATTTGTTTCTACAAAATCTTTATTGACTTTGACCTTTTATATACTATTTTCTCTAATGTTATTAAGCTATCTATCTAGCTGTATCTTCAATGAGTCTGTGCCAGAAGCAAATCTATTCCTGGATATTTTTTAATCACAAAGAAATAAAACCCCTTCAAATCTTACCTGCAACAAATAACAGCTTTACACGACAAAGCCAAATCCAGGAAATACTGTCTTACTCCAAATGTCAAGGCGTACTTCAGTGTTTTACCATCAATTATAAGAGCAAAATCATTTTCCTTCCTCAAGGCATCACCAAGATTACTGCAATGACGATTTAGGGTCTCTCTTGTTCCCTGTTACATACATACACACACACACACACACACAAAAGTTAATTATCTTCATTTTCATTTGTTGCTCCATTAAATATAGTTTGTACTTTTCAATGCAGCAGTAAACAGCACTTGAAGCTGTACTTCTATGAAGTACTTAATATGTTAGATTAGATATCTATTTTTATGTTTGCGGTTTCTGAAAACTATTGTGATTATTATTTCAGAAATATCTGGGGAAATATACTTGAGTCTTCAAATATTTTATATATTTGTCTAAGAATAAATACATACATTTCTGTGGTAGCCAATTGTGATGATTCTAAAGCTGCAAAATAGTTTCTAATATAATCTCATTTTTAAAATGGTCATAACTTTCCAAAACATTCATTTTTGGGGTTAAAGTTTTCTTTATCTCATTCTTGTTCTTTCCTGTATATATAATATTAAAAGGAAAATTTAAGCAAAATATTTTAGAACTTTGAATTATTGGATAGTGAAAATATCCCACTGTGGAAAATTTGAACTAAACATTATTTAAACATCCCCAGAAAAAAATTTAAATGTTGCTACATTTGGGATGAGAAAAAAACAAAAGTTAGAAACGATTAATGTTTTCTAGGTATGCTCATATTAAAGCAGATCTTAATGAAGCTCCAGTCCATTTGTAACAATAAGGCATTTTTCTTTGCCCAGCTTGGCAGGACCAATGACTATTACTTTCAAGGTGCATTCTGAAATATACTTCAGATTTAAAGCTTTCATTAAAACAAATAAACAAATAACTAACTAAACCTCTCTAGCTCTATGTTGCAAAGAAGCAGCCATCTAAATATTAAACATTGAACTACTGCCCTATTAATCTAGATTTACATATAACTGATGCCAACCAAAAAGCAGAAGTAAAGTCACTCTTCTCCAATGTTGTTCACCTCTGAAAGGTACTATTTAAATAATGAAACTATTAAGTGCATGCAATTATTTTCTTTTTTGAAAGACCCATGATATCAAATGCAAAAACTACACACAGTTACATGATTATTCTTTCTCCTTTTAGTTTCCTAGTCTTTCTTCCTCTGTTGACATTGCAATGAAAGGTAGACTTCACTCTGTCTACCATTACACTCTCCAGATACTAAGGCCTTGTACACACTACAAAGTTATTGCGCGATAAAGCCCTTTAATGCGCAATAACAAACAGAGCGTACACACACAACTTACAGTTATTCCGCGTTAAGTCCCTTCTTTTTGCGCAAAATGTAAACCACCTAAACGAGCGTGGTTGCTGCTAACGCGGAATAGTTGTTGCGCGATTGCCAGTGTGTGTACGCTTATCGCGCAATGTGAATATAACGGAAATGGCCCACAATTCAAATTCCATCCCTTCTGCACTTCCGCCTGTACTCTATCGTCGTGACGTCATTTTTCCCGACCTCCTCTTCTGTCCCGCGAATTTTTGAATTCACCACTCTCCCTTCTGCCTCGCTGTTCGGTGCTGCTGCCTCTGTGTGCTTCGCTCGCAATGTCGTCGCGCCGCAGCAAACGAGCTCCAGCCTGGACAGCAGCAGAGGTGATGGACTTGATCGGCATCTGGGGAGAGTCCGCCGTGCAGTCACAGTTACGTGGCAGCCGGAGGAATTTTGACATTTTCGGTCAAATATCCAAAGCCATGACCGAAAAGGGGTACGAGCGAGACACCCTGCAGTGCCGGGCAAAGGTGAAGGAGCTGCGGATAACATTTCACAGAGCCAGAGAGGCTAACCGGCGCTCTGGCTCCGCGCCAGCAACGTGCAAGTACTATAAGGAGCTGGAGGCGATCCTGGGCGGCGATCCCACAACCACCCCGAACTGCACGGTAGACACCTCGGAGACTGCACCCCAAACAGAGAAGGAAGCAGAAGGCGACGAGGCAATTGTGGACGAGGAATCAGAAGAAGAAGACTACGAGGACGGAGAGAACGGAGCCACTGACCCGGGGAGCCAGGAGTTATTTTCCACCCAGCCAGAAACAAGCTCCACTGATTCCTTCTCCACGCCTACCCAGGAATCATCAGAAGGCAGCTCTGGTAAGTCCCGTTCGCAATGTCCTCTATTCTAGGTGCTACAGCTCAGCGTAGACATGGTTTTTTTGCAAGGGGTTTTTGTTTTCGGTGTCCTCAGTTCTGTTCCTTACAGAACTGTAAAGGTGTTACTAGCATTACTTAAAAAGGTCATCGATGTATGCCTCGATTTCCAAGTAGTCGTTCCCTTTCAACTCACTGAACGCGTCATCCAAATATTTCCAGAGTCTTCTCTTGAGATTACATGGTAGAGCATTCCTTTGCACTCCACCATTCAGGGACACTCTTCCTTTCAGACTCGCAAGCACTCCTGCGGGCAACATTGCTGCGCACAGTCCTGCAGCGTAAGGTCCCGGCTTGAAGTCGGCAACATGAAGGAGATGCATTCTCGCTTGCAGAGGCACTCTAAGCAGTGTGAGATCTGCCTCTATTTCAGCCATCTCGGGCACGGGATCAGAACTTGGTGTGGCAATAGTCAACTCTCCGTTGTACTAGCTCCGCAACCCGTACCAAGCTTTGGGAAATCTGTTACCGCCCCCCCATAGGTCCCCTCTTGTGTATTGAAGGAATGTGTGGGGAGAACAACATCATTTGCTCCTGACCGTGGCGAGAACAATAGCGGCATTCTACATTTTTCATATCTGAACAGGAATGACCTTCGGTGGACAGTCTACAGCTGCAGCTGAGCGTCTGAGGAGGATAAGGCGGAGGCCTCGCAGGAGCAAGGAAGACGTCTTCCAGGAGCTCATGCAGTTCCATGAGGCTTCTGCGAGGGAGACAAGGCAATGGAGGAGGCAGTGCAGGCAGGACAGGAGACAGAGCAGTGCGAGGAGAGAGCAGCAGAAGGATGCCCTGATAGGCATCATGCAGGAGCAGACCAACCTCCTCAAGACCATGGTCGGTCTGCTACAGGCTCGCACCCCCCATCATCAGCCTCATATGCCTTTCAGTGCATCCACGCCACATTCCCCCCCCAGACAGTTTTTAGACCACCATGGACATCCATGGTGTAACCCTAACAGAACCCCTCCCCCAACATATGTAGTTGAGTCCCGCACCTACACCCACCTTTAGTCCCTACTCCCCTCAAACCCGAGTTTTGATCAATGTTAATTAAATAAAGTTGAATCCTTGTTAAACTTAATCAGACTTTCTTTATTTGTTTCATTAATTTAACATTAACGGTTTTTGATTCAATGAATGTTTACAGGGGAAAAACACAAAATTTCTAAAGCTTAATTTTTAACAGTTGAAACATATAGGAAATGGTTAGTAACTATATTCAAAGGTACAATTTTAACCAACAGTACTAAAATGGGTTTTTAACGCATCCCTTATGCGAACTGCCCTTAGCTGCGCCCCCCGGATACCCCTCGTGTCTGGTTGCTGGTAGGCATTTTCCAGACGTTGTGCCTCAGTGGTCCAAGAGTTCCTGAATCTCTCCCCCCGGCTTTCACATATATTGTGAAGAACACAGCAAGCCGAAATAACTAATGGGATCCTGTCCTCGTGGAGATCTAGCCTGCCATACAGCGCTCTCCAGCGCGCTTTTAAACGGCCAAAGGCACACTCCACAACCATTCTGCATCTACTTAACCGGTAATTGAAACGCTCCTTGTCAGGATCCAACTTCCCGGTGTACGGCTTCATGAGCCATGGCATCAGTGGGTAGGCGGGGTCCCCAAGTATCACCACTGGCATCTCTACACCGCCCACAATTATTTTCTCGTCTGGAAAAAATGTGCCAGCATGTAGCCTTCTGAATAGTCCAGAGTTTCTAAAGATGCGTGCATCGTGCACCTTTCCAGACCAGCCAGCATTAATGTCCATAAAGCGACCACGGTGGTCCACCAGTGCCTGTAGAACCATCGAAAAGTATCCTTTCCTGTTGATGTATTCAGAGGCAAGGTGGTCGGGAGCGAGAATAGGGATGTGAGTCCCATCTATTGCACCCCCACAGTTCGGGAAGCCCAACTCATTAAATCCTGCGATGATCTCCCTCACGTTTCCCGGGGTCACCATCCTCCTGAGCAGAATACGGTTGATGGCTCTGCATACTTGTGACAGTGCCACTCCAACGGTCGAGCGTCCAACCCCAAACTGGTTTGCGACCGAGCGGTAGCAGTCTGGAGTCGCCAGTTTCCAAAGTGCGATAGCCACACGCTTCTCCACGGTCATGGCGGGTCTCATCCTCGTGTCCTTGCATCGAAGGGCAGGGGCAAGCTCCTGGCATAGCTCCATAAATGTGGCTTTCCGCATTCTAAAGTTCTGTTGCCACTGATCATCATCCCACAGCTGAAGGACGATTCGTTCCCACCAGTCTGTGCTCGTCTGCCGGGACCAAACACGGCGGTTCAGGCTGTGTTGCTGGTCCGCGAAACTGATCAGAATGTCCGTTTGGTTTTCAATGCTGTCATCATCCGAGACCGAGTCATCCGTGTCATGCTCCGAATCATAGCCAAAGGCAAACCGCAACAGAATCTGGGCTGTGTTCACAATGCTGAAGGCAGCATTCAAGATCACAGCTGAATCCATGTTGATTCTGAAAAGGCAGTGCCGAGAAGAAGGTTGCTTCAATTTGAAATTCGCGCTCGTTGCTATTGGCAACCGCTGGGTAGCGTCAGTAGCGGAATGCACCACGGGAGATGATACTGGGGACTCTGGGATACGTACCCACAATCCCCTTCGCTTTCCTGGAGGACTGCGCTCAGAAGGGGGGGGGCTTTGTTCCGTTAGAGCAAGCATAGTGTGTACGCGATCTCGCGCAACAACAGCCACGGGAGAATTAATGCGGAAGAGGATTATTGCGCGTTAAAAATGGTAGTGTGTACATAGCCTAATACTGTGTCATGGCTATATACATTCTTAGACTGTTTAGTATAAGGTATATTCTGCTCTATGAACAATACATTAAATTACAGTTATATAAAAATGAAAGTCCATGGAAACAATTTATAATTAGGATTTACAATTGCAATAACAACTACCCATTTAAATTCCCTGCTGTGGTGGGGTGAGCCCACCCTGCACTGAGGAAGCCAAAAAAACTCTGTGGGTGGTGGAAACTCCGTCCCGTAAGCCCTGCTAGGCATGCTTGAGCTGCTGCCCCAGAATAAAAGGGAGTAGCTCAGCTCAGTTTGGGCTGACCAGTGAAGAGGGAAGACCTGCGCTTGAAGCTCCAGCTAGGATTGGTTTCAACCCCAGGCCGGGGGAGAGACCAACCCCGGAGAGAGCGACGGGGAGCAAGCAGACACTGACAGCTGCCCCAAGGCTGAAGCCCAAGTGTTGACTACTGTGGATTGACTCCAGGAATCTCTGGAGAAACTGCTGGCAGACGGAATAGGCGGTGAGGAGACCTGGATTGGGACTGCACTGGAGGATGGTGCCCTGCATTGGGTAGGAAGTAGCCCAGGGGGCGTGATTTGTGGAGCCAGGGGTGGTTTGGCTGAGGGTCAGCTTGTTGTGGTCTGGATCCACGCTGACTCGGTGCCCTAACCCTAGCACCAATAGGGCCCTGGGCTGGGGCTCAATGGAGCAGGAGGGCCTGAGACCCCCTACCCAAGCACCGTCCCCTGTGAGAACTCTGTACTGACTCTGAGGCCGCTAGGCCACACTGCCCTGAACCCAAGGGCCCGTGGACAGACTTTGAGGCTGAACCCAAAGGGTAGCGCACTGAGTTTGCAACATCACGGGGGCACCCTCCCTGCTTGTGCCCCCCCCCAGACTTTCCCCATCTGGGGGTACGTGGGAGGGCTTAGCCTGTGACACCTGCACAGTTACTTTTCAAAGCATGGGCTTTTGATTAACAAACTCTGAGAAATACTATGTATTATGGATATTTCTCCCCTCTTGCACATGTGGTGTGTTTAATTTTTAACTCTACTTTTATCAGATTTTGATATTGATTAAAGTTTATTTTTCACTTCATCTTCCATTGTTGTTCTTGATACAAGCAGCACAAAAACTGATTCTCTAAGTTACCCTTAATAAATTTCATTGCAAACTTAGCAAAACTGTCAACTATTTTTAAAAATTCTGATGGGGCTTTTAAAGAGTTGTATTTCAAAAAGTGATTTTGTGCAAATGACATCACAAGGTTCCATATTTATTTCTCAAGTACTTCCAAATCAAATAAGGCAGTATTCCAATTCAAAAGAAGATTTTCCAATTTCAGGTAAAGTATACAGAAGACGGCAGTTAGAAGAATCAACCTGTGTTCTTTCCTGCTCTGCGCCCTCACCAATGATAAGTATTGTACAGAAGCATAGATGATCATTTTGGTATTGATGTGTATGACAGAACTGAATCCAGCATGCTTTTCTACAGTTATTCTGGCTCTGCAGTGATACCTAGAGCCCTGAAAATCAGAGGATATCTGCTTTATAGCCAGAGACCATTTTTGTGGTTTCAGGATTGTATGTGGATGGTTATAGAGGTCACAGATTCCATGACATCTGTAACTTCTATGGAAGAGATGGAACAGCTGTCAGCCCTGGCTTCTGATGAATAACTGATCAGCAGGCCCCCTGGGGCGGCCTGGAGCTGGCTACCAATCAGCTGTTCAGCAGCCTCAGGAGTTCACCAGCTGATACCGGGGAGGGGAGAAGGTGTAGGAAGGGGAGAGGAAATCAGATGTTCAGTGGCGTTGGGCCAAACAGTTGATGTGAGTGGCCACTGGGCAGAACACCTGATGACAGTGGGGGAGATCAACTGTTGTCAGAGGCGCCGGGCATAAGAGGTGATCAGTGGTGTCCAGATGTTCTGTAGCACCAGGTAGAACTGCTGATGGGGGTGTGTGACTGGCCCAAACTGCTGATTGGCGGCTTGGTGCTGCTGCCGCCACTGTGGATGTTGGTATCCATAGAAGATGGAGTGAGGATCCAGAGTCAGATATAAATTTATTTTTGTGGATGTGGATGGGATGCAGATCCAAATGTATCTGTGCAGGACTCAAGTGAGAACAGGAATAAACTCTATTTGTGTCAACAAATTAAGCAGAATTACTGAAACAAACAGCAGCAGCACACTGAAGACATGCAGCATTCTCAAATGAGCTCTTCGGTGAAAGAGATTCCTTTAAGAAGCCAAAGAAAGAGAAACTTGGTTTACGTTAAAAAAACAGAGGAATTTCCTACCGCTTGGAGATAGCCTTGAAATTGTAAACCAGTCTGTAGGATTGAAAGGACCAAGAAGCTGGGTCAACTTACATCCCAAATTGTATGTAAAATGAGTAAATTACCTTCGGGATGGATTCCAAAGAGCCATTTTGCTAACTCTGCCCAAAATCCCTAGGTTGGGCCTGCATGTATGGTGTGAAAATGGGGGACAGAAATCAGAGTTTGGGGTTTTTGGGTTGAACATGTTAGCTAACAATTGTTTCACAAGTCTGCACAAAACTGCTAAGGTCAGCTTTGCTTGTTAAAATAATGTAGCTTTCCCTGAAGGCTGGAACGGAGACAGTTGCTGCTCAGCTTGAGCAGTCACCATGCAGTAGGTACACCCACCATTGCTCTGGCAGCTGATGCAAGGGCAACTTCCCTCTTCACCGGCCCCACTACGAACAGACAGGGAATGAAGCATGTAGTTCTTCCCGCCTTTTATCAGCTGCTCTAGTAGCTCACAAAAAGGAGGAAGAGAGGAGCTGGGGCCAAATATCTGTCAGTAACTCATCGCCATCCCACAAAATTTGAAAACCCAGTACTGACTTGATCAAACCATGAGAAATTGCTTGACCCACCTGATTTCTTCAAGTTAGTCAGGTAAAACCAGAAGCAATAGTGGGACATATTTTACTCAGAGAATATCATAGGCATCAACAACTGATGTAGTACATTTTTAAGAAAGCCTCTTATTAAAACATTGGGAGCACATCACTGACACACAAATAGCAATGCTAGATTCCACAAGAAGACAGAATTAATTTATTGAGCCACTGTTGCTTACAGTACATTATTCTACTCAGACTGTGATTTTGTTAGAAAATATTAAAACTCCTAATGTTTTTCATAAGATTCATCATCACCAAATCTGAAAATTGATATGGTTTTATTTTCTAATGAAAGCATTTTCAATTTTTATTTTAGGAATAAAAGAATCATCACAAAGGACAAAACCACTGTGTTTTATTCTTCAGATTTTGACCTATTTGAAGAAATACATATTATAGGTTAATCTTTTAAGATATTTTAAAATCTTGACTATAAGTACTGATACTCATTTTAAGCAGATAACTGAATATAAATTTTGTGATGTAGGGATATGCAACTCTGTAAAGTTTGAGTCTTGTTCACTTTTATTCTCTTATCTGATATAATTTGACAGTTCAGACATTTAAAATGAATTAGTTGGAATTCAAGAAGAATTTTTGGACAATCTAATATTTGTAAAAGAACATGTATTTATGCTAACAAAGGAATTAGTTTGTTAATAAAATGAAAATGAACATTTATATTTAAAATATAATTGTTCTGACTCTCTTCTCACTTACACTGATGTAAATTAGATGCAACTCCATAAATTAATGGAGTTACATTGTAAGGCCAGTGATAACAGAATTAGGATAATACTTGAAGTTAGTCATTTTGGATATATATATCTTGCTCAAAATCTCCTACAAGCATATACTATAGCATGTAAATTTCACAATCACCCTATACAAATTTATGTCTTCAGAAGCGCCTTAACTAGAGTAGGCAGTAAAGGAATATTTTAGTTTTGTGTCCATGATGTCATGAATTCTTGCTAGGCTCAATACCCTGAACTCACATCTTGAAAGGTAGGAATACATTTTTACTTCATTTTAAAAGGTTAAATAGATCTGCTTTATATGTTTATACACATTCAGTCACTAATTTTGGATCCTGAACATTTTTTCAGAAAACATTTTAGTTCACTTTCAACTGATAAAGGTGAGTAATACTCCAATGCTGATAATTTACAGCTTCATATAATTTAAAAAACGCACTTGAAGACTCTTTCATGTATTAAAGGATGATCATGGATCTCTTTTATTCTAACATTTAGCTTCACTATACCACCTGCCAAATCCAGAGGAACTTGACCAAGGCAACATGCCCAAGAACTTCTTCTCTCCCACTCCAAATGGGGAACAAAAGCAACAGCTCGGCGATCCTCTTAGTGGGTAGATTGGGAAAATCTGCAGACCCTTGAGCTTCTTCTCCAAAAAAGATAGGACCAGTTGCAGCCCAGGAGGGGCAGCAGCTAAGCCAAACCTTTGCAGGCCCTATTGGTACTGGACTCAGAGGAGTCCTCAGTTCTGTGGCCAGTAACACATGAAAAAGAACAAGATCAACAGGTGTGAGGAGCCTTCAGTCTCTTGACATAGCATTCACTCAAGTCTCAAACATGGATCTGAATTTTTTATTTTGTTTCTTTCACTGGATGCTGGGTCTCTTTCATCCAGCCCTTATACACTACCATTAAACCTTTCAGCTACCAAACATCATGCTCCATGCCAGTTATTCTTCTCATTCTCCTCTTGCTCCCTTTCCTTCTGCTTATTAACTCCCCCTCTCTTAGTTTTTCTATACCTTTACTCAACTTCCCTCTCATACCTCAATAATCCCTTCCTCTCCTCAACTTCAACCTCAAGTGGTCTAAACATAACTATATGGTAAATTAATCTTAATACTTCTGAGGTTTCCCCTTTAAGTCTTTAGAAGCCAAAGGTAACTTTCATGCAAAAGAAAGATTTATTTCCATCCTCTGGTTTTATTCAGGGATCCCTTGGAGGGAGATGATTGCTCCATTCCTTATCCCCTCCAAATCCCAGGAGATGTTCCCATTTAATGTCAATCTTTCTTGATCTAAAGACGCTCTTTTGGCATGTATGAAAAATGGTACATTGTTTAGAAAACTGAAGGGCAAAAAGTAGCTCCGAGGGATCAACCCTCCCTGGGAGTTTCTTTCAGCTAACACAACATTTTTATCTCTTTTAACTTAACCATGTTGTCAGAAAAGTTGTGTGCAGTAAATCTGAGATATAGAAAATGGTAACTGACACTATTATTATATATGGATTATTTTCAAAGTTTGGCAAAGATCCGCAGATCTGCATCTGATTATAACAGTGGTAAATTTAGCCCAATCACTTACTTCAATTTAAAAGATTAAAATGATTAATAAAATTAGTAAATTAAACTCTTATTGTTGACATTTCAGTATTTGCTTAGTTTAAGTTTTTTAACAATAATGTTAAAGAGGCATATTATTAATAGGTACTGATTAATGTTTTAACAAATATTAAATATTCCATATAAAAACAGACATGAATTAACGCTAGCCATTCAGCAGCCCTATGGCACAATGCTTTTACTATGCAGCTTTTTTGATGTATAGTAAGCAGTAAATTACTTTGGCTAGCTGACCAGAAACTCATTAAAACAAGACAAGGAATTCAACTATTGTAGTTTTAATAGTTCCTAGCAGAATTTTCTATACTAGACTAAAAGGATAGATCCTAAAGTTTCTTCTCTCATAAAGGAAAATTGGACATTTCAAGTTAAAAAAAAACCCCAACATTTCAATTAGAACAATTATTTATCATGTTGAAGAATTTATGTTTACTTACATCAAGAGAACATTCATTTATAACAATAAGTCCCATGTTCTTTTTCAGAAGTTTACACGAGTGACCTGTTTAAAAAAAAAATTGTTACCAAAATTGCTCTAAAGACTTTATAAATTAACCAAATATTTCTTCTTTAAACTAAACATGGAATTTTGAAAAATATTCAGTTTGCCTAACTCTGACCTATTGAGAAAAACGGCAAAACTTCTGACATTATAGTAATGCCATTTTGCTAAGATGATGAGAGTTAGTACATAGTTGTGCATAAATGTTTATAAATCCCATAACTTCCATGTACACAAACCAATGAGATTAGGCATACAAATACCTGAATTGCACAAATAGCCAAGTTGTGTGTGCTGAGATGTGCATAGGATATTGGTGCTTGTATGTTAGATGCATGCTAATACAGTGTACACAATTGTGTCTTCTGAAGACAAAGTCTGCTCTGTCCTTTACAGTACTTTTCAGTAGTAAAGAAAGGCAACTTTTAGAATATAAAATGTAAAAAGAGTGATGCCTCCAGAACTTCACAATATGAGTATGTCCGACGTGATCTACACCATATGAATGCATACCTACTTCAAAATACTTAGAAAATAAAATAAAAATCCTGTGCCATACATTTGTATTTCACCTGTTTTTCTTAATTTATTTTCTTGTAGACGTGGAAGGAAAATGTGAGCTTTTTTGCTACTGTATCTTTTTGGTAGAAGTTCAATAAGAGGCTTTGCAGGAGTTTTGTGGCTTGAGGCTGACCATACTTTGCAGCAGCAGCGCCTCCCAAACAAAACCTCAGGGAGAAATAGTTAAAAAATATAAGGAACTTCCAGGATCAAAGCTTTGTTAAGGTGAAGTTATGGACTGTCAATAAGTATCAATTATTTATGGATAAAATAAATAAAATCCTTCAAGACCTTTTTTCAAGTTAACAAGCAAGAAGAGGAAAGCCAGAAAATTCTAAATTAAGGTTGTATTATGAAAGAAATTGGTCTTAAGCTTTTTCCCCCCTCAAAAGACTGGATAATCAGCTTGCACTTAAATTCTGGAAAGACACTGATAGCATTTATGTTCTAATTCCTTCCCATCTTGGATGGTTTTTGTTACTAAAATTTAGAATGTTTAAAGAAGAATCTAAATACACTTCAAAATCAAACACGATACCAATGTTAATAGCAGTTTCTTGTTTGTCCCCAGTAAGAATCCAAATTTTGATGTCTGCTTTCATTAGAGTTTCTATGGTTTCAGGTACTTTATCTTGTAGCTTATCTTCAATGGCTGTAGCTCCAAGCAGCTGAAGATTCTGTGAAAACACAGAGTTAAAGACATAATTAAAGGACTTTTATTTGAAGTTACCTAGTGAAATTCCCAAGTTTTCACAAACAGTAATTTTAACATTTATTTTTCTGGACTCTTCACACACATCTTAAACTGTACTGATCACTCAGGCTATGTTGGTGAGTCTTGGAAGCTTCCTTTTTCAGTCTTTATAAGCTAGATCTAATCTGAAATCTATACAGTAGACCAGAGAATTTCACTGTTACCGATGTACTGAGCTGAATAACTTATGTCTGACTAAAGCATACCTTTCAGAAAGGTTTTCAGTCTTGATCTGAAGACTTGTAGAAATGGAGAAGCCACTACTTCCTTTGGTAGTTTGTTCCAATGATTAATCACCCTCAGTGTTAAAAAACTGTGCCTTATTTTTAATTTGAATGTGTCTGGTTTAACTTTTAACTACTGGGTTATATTAAGCCCTTTTCCATTAAGTTAATCCATATTTTTCAAGTGAGGTACTTATACGTTGTAAAATGTCATCTCAGTCTTATCTTTTTGATATGCTGAACACACCGAGCTCTTCAAGACCAATCTGTAATGACAGCGACAAATTTGCTGCCATCTGTTTGAATTCTCTGGTGCGACTGGGCGATCAGTCAAGACCCAGTCAATTGATCCGGAGTTCGACTCAGTAATTCCAAACCCATAAGAAGAGTAGCGCTGAGTCAAAGAGATGGCATTTACTTCGACTCAGCGCTGTGGAGCTATGGAGGTAACTGGGAGTTAGATAATCAAAGGGAGATACATAAGTTATTTTACGTAGCTTGTGTATCTCCCTTCAACTGCTGCCAAAAACAGCGGCAAGCATAGACCAGACCTAAGTATCTCATTGTGAATCATAGAATCATAGGGCTGGAAGGGACCGCATGAGGTCATCTAGTCCAACCCCCTGCTAAAAAGCAGGACCACACCCACTAAATCATCCCAGCAAGGGGTTTGTCTAACCGAACCTTAAATATCTCCAAAGATGGAGATTCCACCACCTCTTTAGGTAACCCATTCCAATGCTTCACCACCCTCCTAGTGAGAAAGATTTTCCTAATATCCAACCTTGACCTCCCCAGCTGTAATTTGAAACCATTGCTCCTTGTTCTGTCCTCTGTTACCACTGAGAACAGCCTAGCTCCCTCCTCTTTGGAGCACCCCTTCAAGAAGTTGACGGTTGCTATCAAATCCCCCCTCAGTCTTCTCTTCTACAGACTAAATAAGCCTACTTCCTTCAGTCTCTCCTCGTAAGTCATGTGCCCCAGCCCTCTAATAATTTTCGTTGCCTTCCACTGGACTCTTTCTAATTTGTCCACATCCTTTCTGTAGTAGGGAGCCCAAAACTGGACACAGTATTTCAGATGCGTCCTCACCGGTGCCGAATAGAGGGGAATTATCACATCCCGTGATCTGCTGGCAACACACCTGCTGATGCAGCCCAATATGCCATTGGCCTTTTTGGCAACAAGAGCACACTGTTGGGTCATATCCAGCTTCCTGTCCACCATAACCCCCAGGTCCTTTTCTACAGTGCTGCTACTTAACTGATTGATCCCCAGCCTATAGCAGTGCATGGCATTTTTCCATCCTAAGTGTAAAACTTTGCACTTGTTCTTCTTGAACCTCATGAGGTTTCTTTTGGCCCAGTTTTCCAATTTGTTTAAGTCTCTCTGGATCCTGTCCCTGCCCTCCAGTGTGTCTACCATTCCCCCCAGCTTGGTGTCATCCGCGAACTTACTAAGCACACAATCTATCCCATCATTGAGATCATGAATGAAGATGTTGAACAAAACCGGCCCCACGACCGACCCCTGGGGCACTCCACTCATTACTGGTTGCCAACTAGATATCGAGCCATTGATTCCTACCCGCTGAGCCCGTTGATCAAGCCAGTTTTCTATCCACCTTATGATCCACTCATGGAACCCATATATCCTTAACTTGCCGACGAGAATGCTGTGGGAAATCGTATCAAAAGCCTTCCTAAAGGTGAGGTATACCATGTCAACGGCTCTTCCTACATCCACAAATCCAGTCATCTCATCATAGAAGGCAATCAGGTTGGTCAGGCATGATTTGCCCTTGGTGAATCCATGTTGACTGTTCCTGATCACTCTATTTTCCTCCAAGTGTTTCAGAATGGATACTTTGAGGATCTGCTCCATAATTTTTCCAGGGATTGAGGTAAGGCTGACCGGTCTGTAGTTCCCCGGATCCTCCTTGTTCCCTTTCTTGAAGATAGGTACTATATTTGCCTTTTTCCAATCCTTCGGGACCTCCCCCATTTGCCACGAGTTCTCAAAGATAATGGCCAGTGGCTCTGCAATCACTTCGGACAACTCCCTCAGCACCCTCGGATGCAGTTCATCTGGCCCCATAGACTTGTGCATATCCAACTTCTTTAAGTAGTCCCTAACCTGACCTTCCATTACCAAGGGCCGCTCTTCTTTTGTCCATTCTGCGTTACCCAGCATAGTAGCCTGGGAGCTGGCCCTCCCTGTGAAGACTGAAGTAAAAAAAGCATTGAGCACTGGAGCCTTTTCCGCATCATCCACCACAAGGATGCCTGCCTCATTAAGGGACCCACACCATCCCTGATCCTCTTCTTGTTACTGACATACTTGTAGAACCCCTTTCTGTTATCCTTCACGTCCCTTGCTAGCTGCAACTCCAATTGCCCTTTGGCCTTTCTGATTTTATCCCTGCAGTCCCGAGCAATATCTTTATACGCCTCGCTTGTCATCTGTCCAAGCTTCCACTTCTTGTAAGCTTCCCTTTTATGTTTCACTTCACTGCAGAGTTCTCTGCTAAGCCACACTGGGCGCCTTCCACATTTGCTGTTCTTTCTGCACATTGGAATGGTATCTTCCTGTGCCTTTAACAGGGTTTCTTTAAAATACAGCCAGCTCTCCTGGATGCCTTTCCCCTTCATATCAGCCTCCCAAGGGATCCTGCCCATCAGTTACCTAAGGGAGCCAAAATCTGCTTTTCTGCAGTTCAGGATGTGTGTTCTGCTTCTTTCCTTCCTTCCATTGATCAAGATCCTGAACTCTACCATCTCATGTTCACTGCTGCCCAGATTGCCATTCACTTCTACTTCCCTTATCAATTCTTCTCTGTTTGTGAGCAGCAGGTCTATAGGTGCAAGGCCCCTAGTTGGTTCCTCCAGCATTTGTACCAGGAAGTTCTCCTCAACACTCTCCAAAAACTTCCTGGATTGCCTGTGCACTGCTGTATTGCCCTCCCAGCAGATGTCAGGATAACTGAAGTCAGTCATGAGAACCAGGGCCTGCAATCTGGAAACTTCTGCTAGTTGTCCATAGAACGCCTCATCCACTTCCTCCTTCTGGTCTGGTGGTCTGTAGCAGACACCCACCACGACATCCCCGTTGTTGCACTCTCCTCTAAACTTTACCCACAGACTTTCAACTGGCTTGTTTCCACTTTCATAGTGGAGCTCCGAGCAATCATACAACTCTTTTACATAAAGTGCTACTCCTCCACCTCTTCTTCCCTGCCTGCCCTTCCTGAACAATTTATACCCATCCATGGCAGCGCTCCAGTCATGCAAGTTATCCCAGCACGTTTCTGTTATTCCAATTACATTATAGTTCCTTGTCTGTGCCAGTACTACCAATTCTTCCTGCTTGTTTCCCAGGCTCCTCGCATTTGTGTACAAACACTTAAAATACCGGGCCGATTGCCCTACTTCTCCCTGTCAATTATCTCTCCTGTTGCATCTTCCTCCTTGCGATTTCTCCCGGTGACCTCCTTCCCCACTCACCTCAGATATTAGGGCTTCTTTAGGACACATAAGAGAATGATTTGATTTCCCCTCCCGGTTCCGATAACCCTCTCTTTTATCCCTGTTGTTACAGTGCTGGCACCCCCCTTGTTCCATCCCTTCCCCCATGTCTCCCTCAGTTTGACTTACCTGTGTGCTTTGGTCACCTTCTCCCTTCAAACCTAGTTTAAAGTCCTCCTCACTAGGTTAGCCAGTCTACTTCCAAATATGCTCTTCCCCTGCCTCGACAGGTGGAGTCCCTCCCTGCCTAGTAGTCCTTCTTCCTGAAACAGCACCCTATGATCGAGGAAGCCAAAGCCCTCCTGGTAACACCATCTTCGCAGCCAGGCATTCACCCGCAGGATGTATCTGTCTCTGCTCTGGTTCCTACCCTTGACCGGAAGGATCGAGGAGAACACCACCTGTGCACCAAACTCCTTCACCCGTGCTCCCAGAGCCTTGTAGTCAGTTTTGATCTGCTGAGGGTCACCTCTTGCGGTATCATTGGTTCCCACATGGATGAGTAGCATGGGGTAGTAGTCAGAGGGACGGATGATTCTCGACAATCCCTCTGTAACGTCTCGGATACGGGCCCCCGGAAGGCAGCATACCTCCCGAGAGGCTTTGTCAGGGCGACAGATGGGTGCCTCCGTCCCCCTCAGAAAAGAGTTCCCAACCACCACAACCCTACGTTTCCTCCTAGGTGTGACAGTTGTGATCCTCTCAACGTCGGGGGTGCATGGCTTCTCCTCTTCCACCTCATCACTCGTCTCTAGTGCCACATAACGGTTCTTCACCACAACGGAGGGTGGGATGGGAGCAGTGGTGGAGCACTGTCTGCTGCCAGAGGTAACCAACAGCCAGTGTCCTCCATGTACCAGAGCCATCTCATCCTTCTCCAATGGTGTGGCAGCAGTCTTCTGCACCTGGATAGTTTCCTCATCCTTGCATGTCTCCTCATGGATGCTATCTAGGAACTTCTCCAGGGCATGGATGCTCCTGAGCCTAGCCACCTCCTCCTGTAACTCTCTCACCTGCTTCCTGAGAGATTCCACCAGAAGGCACCTGTCACACTGACTGATCTCCCCAGCCTGATTGTCTGTGAGTGGGAAATGCAGGCCACAGTCCTTGCGAGTCCACACCAGGATCTGGGTAGAGATATCCATGGTCAGAATGTCTATCTGGATACAGGTGCTGGTGGAGGAGACAGAAGCAGTGCTGGCAGAAGTGGTGCAGCTCTTCTTCACCATAGTGGCCCCACAAACCACAAACTTCCCTCAAACTCCCCCTGGTCGCTCAGCCACTGACTTTTAAGGCTTTCTCTGCCTAGGTCAGCCTTTGCCCCTCATTAGGCACACAGGGGAAGGGTGATCACAAGGCTGATTGAGGCTGATCAAGGGTGAGCAGGGAACAATGGTGCAAACAGCCCCCAGACAATCACACAATCACAATCCTAAGTCACACAGGAACTGACAAACAACAGAAATCACCTGTAGGAAAAGACACAAGCACACAGTCAGCAATTCACTCACCCCAAGGTTCGCTCTCTCCCTTGCTTCTTCAGCAATGGGATCTCCTTCGCCTCCTTCTCAAGGTTTCTCCTTCTCCTTCCCTCTCAAACTCCCCTGTTTGCAGTCCCCTGTTTGCAAGCTCCCCCTGGTTGCTCAGCCACTGGCTTTTAAGGCCTTCTCTGCCTAGGTCAGCCCTTGCCCCTCGTTAGGTACACAGGGGAAGGGTGATCACAAGGCTGATTGAGGCATTTTCCCCCAGTTCTTAAACATTTTTTGTGGTGCTTCTCTGCACCTTCTCAAATGTTTTAAACATCCATTTAAAATTGTGGACACTGAACTAGGTGAACTATTTCAGTACCAGTTCCATCAGTGCCATATGTAGAAGTAATATTGCTTCCTACTACTTCCCTATTTATACACACAAGAATCACTTTTCACCTATTTGCCACAGCTTTGCACTGGGAGCTCATGTTCCGTTTGTTTGTATACTGTGACCCTTCTACCTTTTTCAGAGCCACTGCTTCACATAGTATAGTGTATGTATGACCTGCATTCTTTGTTCTTAGATGTAGGACCATGAATTTGGATATTTTAAAATGTATTTTGTTTCAATGGGCTCATCTTACCAAGCAATCCAAGTCACTCTATGTGACTACTCTGCCCTCATAATTTGCCACTACGCTAATCTTTGTGTTATCCACAGATGTTAACAAGATAATTAATTAAAATATTGAATAATATTGGACCTAAACTTTACTCCTAGGGAGCCCTTGATTAACAACTACTTTCTGAGATCTGTCAGTTAATCAGTTCCTAATCCATTTAATGTGTGCGTGTATATTACTAATTTTTTAAACAGAATGTTGTCTGGTAGTAAGTCAAATGCCTGACAAAAGTCTAAATATATTATATTTTTGAAATTACCTTCATCCACCACTCTTGCAATCTCATCAAAAAATGAAATTGTTTATTTTAAAAAAACCCATGTTGACTTTTATCAGCTTTTCCACTGAATATTGCATACTGCGTCAACTTTTCCATTATTTTGCATGTGATTGATCTAAAACTAACTGGCCCATAATTCCCTGGGTAATCTCACTAGACTTATAATATTGACAGTCTTTTGGAATCTCCCCAGTATTCCAAGATTTATTAAATATTGACATCACCAGGTTAGTGATCTCCTCAGATAACTCTCTTAGGACTCTTAGCTGTATGCTCTCCAGAACTGCTTATTTTAAAATGTTTATCTCTAGTAGATGTATAGAAGTAGCTCTTCTACAACCAAATACTTGTTCCTTAAAAATTCTGTTTCTTCACCAATTACTCTACGACCTATGTGGCTTCAAGGCTGCCCTCACAATACATCGAACATCCTCCACCTCTTTGCCTCTATTTGGGCAACCAAAACTTGAGGCATGTAAGTCAGTCATAACTAGTAGAAATTTGGGCCTCAGTGACTTATCAAAGCCCTCAGAGGTTATGCATGTAAAACAACAAATTAGCACCAAGAAGTTTCTGGTTTGTGTTCTAACCCCACTTTCCTTCTTTCAATATTTCCAAATGCAACTGGCCTATTCAAGCCCAGTCAATGCTAGAAGGAATGGAACAATAATTAAGAGAAACAGAGATAATTTGTAGAGATACTAAGCACCCTCAATTCCAGCTGACATCAGTCAGAACCATGGGTCCTCAACACCTCAAAAAATCAGGCCCTTTGTCTTCTTGCTAATACATTCTGGAAGATCTATATTGATAGCAGCTCTTTAAAATTTTTTATATTCTGCCTTTTGTTGCTTTAATTTGTTAAATTTATTTTTATTAAACAAACACCTTATCATTAAATCTTGCTGTATTCATTAAATTTTTTTGCTTTGATTTTGTGCTTAGTGTCCTTGGTAGTACCTTGTTGCTTCTTCAATCTGAAAACTTATTAGTAGCTAAAAAGCACTCTCCCGGCAAAACACACTCTTTACACATACAGAATGTGTTATTGCAAAATGGTTGAACGCATTTTAATCAGACTTTGAAAGAACAACTGCTTTGGGGAAGGGACCAACCACAAAAATTTTATATCTAAATGTTACGTGTCTGAAAATAGGGTTTTAGAACTGCGGAACCAGACTCTTAGCTTTACAGATTTAGTGTGTCCCCATTAGGCAGTGTTTCTCTTTGAGTGATTAAGTTCAGTTATGTTTAAAACACTCTGAGAAAACCTCTGAATCATCTGTTCCTGAAGCAGATAGCCTGCTATACCAAAATGGAAGAAAAAATTCAAGGTCTTCCTGGCATTGCAAAAGAATAGATTCCTGTTAGGAATCACAGGTCTCAAATCCCTGGTCCACAGGGCTTATGCACCAGTAAGTTCCCATCTAATACCACCATCCTGCTAACAGTGGCTAGAACTAGAAGCTCAATTCCAACAGAGGACTCCATTTCTGGGACCTGACTGGCAGAACTCTAGGAGTCCCAATTGTTTCCTGCTTCTATTTAAACCAAGCACTGGAAAAGGAAGTTGTCCACACAACTAGATTTCCTCCATTTAGGACTGGTTCTCTTGCACTACCTGCTCCTACTGCCAGCTTCTGATTTACTGGGAACTTGACCCTACTTGCCTCTTGACACCTGACTCTCAGTAAGCCCTCTGGCCTGTCTCGCACTCTGATCTCCTGGTATCCATCCTGACCACTAGATCAGACCACTCATATCCCAGTGGTGGCACTTCCAGAACTGAAGCATTGAGGGTGTGACATCAGAGGGCCGAATCCAATTGGAACAGAGATCTTGGTGGGGATGTACATCTGGAGTTTGGTACCAGGAAAGCATAAATGGGGATCCTGAGCCAGCCCTATGGAACCATGAAAGTACTGAGCCTGAGGTATGTTTGACGGAAATGTTACATGGTATAAATGGTTTGACTCCATTTAAGTACCATAGAAAAATCTAGAGTCTAGCCTAACTAATTTGAAACTGGCATGCCAAACATACGCATCTTGTAGGACAATATGTGATCGTACTAGCAGATCCTGCAAGACAAATTACAGGCAGCTGAGGAAAAGCCACAGTGTGTGACATAACTTGAGAAAGTTGCACTACGTCCTTATGTTACACAGAGAGTACTAGAAAGAAAGGTAACTAACCAAAATATTATGTTGAACTCCAATATAGATAAAAGGCACAAACACAATATCTGCTGTTGTAAATACTTGAAAATGTACAGCTCAAAAACAACGTTATTGTTTACTGTAAACCTGCATGTTAACTCTATTTCACTTGATGTTCAAAATTAAATGCTAAAGATTTCAGTAATCAGACTATATAAATAAATTTAATTTATTCAAGTTTTATCCTTAAATGAATAATCAAATTTCATGTATTATATGACAAAAACATAACTAAAACTAGACATCTCCACATACTTTTTCAATAAGTTCATAACTCTCTTCAAGTTTCAGAGCTCTGTTTTGTACAGATGTTGAAGCTCGATGATGGACATCTAGCCACTCTTGATATTCACTTTCTGAAATCTCAGCAACAGCAAAACAGAGAGTTCTTAAACCTAAAGTAGTAAACAGATCGTAATAACAGAAGCCAATAGTTATTTTGAGTTATTCATTTCCTTTGAGTGCTAATAATTTGTAGTTAAAAAAGCTAAATTTACTATGAACATACAGATAAAAGAAAAACTGTTGCATATCACAAAACACCTTGCTTCAAGAATACAAGACAGTATTAAGAGTTTATCAATACTAGGAATATTTGTACCAATATACCTACAGCAAAGTAGAGAAATAGATGCAAATACCTGATTTAGATGTGTGTTGGAGGGTGATGGACGGGCAAGAAAAAAGATCCCTTAAAATCTAGCCCTTTTACATTGCAAGGGACTGAAGCAGAACAGGGTTGACCATGCAGCCCATCTAGTCCTCTCAGTGGCCATCATTCCTAATCCCTCCCCTTGCTAGGTGCCAAGGAACTCATCTTCTACCCCTTGCAAAAGAAGAACAGACTTTCCCTGAGATTACTCACTCTTCAGCATCTTGCAAACGAGTGAGGGGCTTATTCTTAGGGTAGTTTTCTTTTTTATTCCCCAAAAAAGAGGGAAGGAACTGTGCTGGGAACAGATATCTTTCTTTTCCTTGCTGAATGGAGATTGGTCATCACTGTTAGCAGATGGGGTAGGAGGGACAAAGAGGATGATGGTTAAGCCTCATATGTACTGATACTTAGCACAGAAGCTGGTCTACAGCTGCCTCCCTTAATGGCAGCAGATGTAGCTTTAATCCATCATTGTAGAATAAATATAAAATTAAAGAATTAAAGGTACCTTGAGTTTGGTTAAGGAAATAAATGTGTGGTAAAGAAAGGCCCTGACTGGCAAATAGAAAGAAGGCCTTGAAAATAATTAATTATAAGATTAAAAGGAAGTAGGGAGGATGTCTGCTTTAAAGAATAAGTAATGAAATAAAGGAGAAATTTCTAAAAAGAAGGCCTCTGACAGAGGTGACGGCAGTTGGTTTTCAATATGGCAAAAAGGATTTCTCTCTAAAGGAGCCAACATGGACCTTCCCACTTCATATACCAGTGTTATTTCCTGTGTGAACCCAGGTGCAGTGAAAAAGCTGTTGGTGAGCAGAGAGAAGGGGAAGAAATGAGGAGGAAAGGCTTTGGGAAGAAAGGAGGTTTTAATTCTTATCTGGATTAAGACTGGAAATAAGGGTGAACTCTCAAATTGGTTTTTAGCTGAAGTCAGCAACTGGCATTGACATCACCTGTTTCTTAATGAATATAAAAAATAAACTCTTAAAAGGTTCATTACTAATCTGACCACACTGGACCAATATAGGTCTAAGCACCCCTGGATTTAGCCTGTTTGTAAATATATTGATCAAATGCTTATAAATGTTTTGTTACTTTTTGGATGTAGTAAACTGATTGTTATTTAGGTTTTTATGCATATTTAGAGCAATTGCATAGGCATCATTTTGACCTTCAGATTTAATAAATGATGATAATAAATAAATAAATAAATAAATGATTAAATTATTATTTGATGGTTTCCCATATCAATATTAATAATTTCAAATATCATTAACAATTATTAATATTTCCAATAATCATTTTTACAGCCATCCTGGAATATTTATACAGAGAAGTGATGGGTTTCTCGAAAACTGACAGATTTTTGTCCCACCAGCTGTCCAAGATTCAAGATGTCCTCCAAGCTTTACAGCTCTGGTTTTGTAGACCTTGATAAGTCCTATGGAACTTAAGAGCTTGCATGATCATAGGTCATGTACAACTCTATCCTGAACTGCAAAAGCAAAGATTTTTGGATGAACCAACAGATTTTCTATAATCAGTACATTTTAATCCAAACATTCAAAATTGATCACTTTGGCAAAGCTGGTCTGTGACCTATGCATTGTAGGTGTGTCTATGCAAATATAGCCTGCTCTTGAGGTCTTTTCCCCCAGTTCATCACTAGATGTCAGGGGAGAGCTCATTCAAACCCTGCTTACATCAGGGTAGAATAACCACACAGTTTCATAGGCTATGTCTACACTGGCAAGTTAGTTCAAATTAAGGAAGCTTAATTCGAACTAACTAAAGCCATGGCTACACTAGGCTTTAATTAGTTGGAATTAAGGGCTTCCTTAATTCAAACTAATAAATTCGAATAGCCTATTTAAACTAAGGGTTAATTCCAACTAGTTAGTTCAAATTAACCAATGTGGCCATGTTAGTTTGAACTTATTTGCTTAGTTAGTTTGAACTTAATTGCTTAGTTCGAACTAACCGGCCCATTGAAATCAATGTAAATGGCTAATTCGAACTAAACAAGTGCCATAAATGGCACTTGCTTATTTCGAACTAATTTTTCTAGTTCAAATTAAATAAATTCAAACTAACTAAAATTAGTTCGAATTAGTTAGTTCGAATTAACTAATTCGAACTAATTTTAGTAAGTGTAGACATAGCCGTAGAGTTTTAAGGCCTAAAGGGATCACCAGATTACCCAGTGTGACTTCTTGTATCATACAGGCCATTACATTTCACTTAAATCCATCTATAGTAAGCCCAAAGACTTTCCTGAGGACTGAAAGCTTTGGTCTAACTAAACTAAATATTGTGTGCCACAGGCAGAGAACAGGAAAGATCAAGTTACCATCCTATGCCTGAGGCCCTCTACTCTTACATCAAAGCTTAGTGTTTCTAATAATTTCAAATTGCCAAGAAATTGAGAGGAGGGTAAGCACCATTCTTACTCTGAAGATTTTTAGAGTAGTGTATTTTGTAACTAAGAGGTATATGCTATCATTCCCCACCCAACCTCTTTATATTATTTTTTACTATCCCAATTCAAATTTCCCAATGCCATTAATGTTCCTTCATAAGCCTTACTAGAGCTTTATTTTATTTATTAAGTTTCTTGATGATTTAAATAGATGACATTAAGATCTCTAAGATGTAATTAGGTGCAAATTAAATGCAAAAATACAATATTATTCTATGTTAGAGGCACGAAAGCAAACACCTGTATGTCAAAAATTCCAAAAGGTGTTTTCTCTATCATACTAACTGAGCCATATTTGCACATTCTTCATATTTCATATTATGTTTTCATAACTATTAAGTGCAACCTCAAATAATTAAATGACTCAATGAACCTTCAAAATCATTGCATAATTGGGAGCTGCCTCATCAGTCTCTGAAAGATTATACTTACGATTCTTCAACTCTGAATTTAAACATTACAACTTGCTGGGACAGCTTCCCTGATTATGGAAAGCCAACAATTTATCTAAAACTTACTTTTGCAGTTTAGGATTGAATTGTTCTCTCTGACCTTGCAAACTCTAAAGTTCCATAGGACTTATTGAGGCCTAGAGGACCAGAGCTTTAAATCTTGTAGAACATATTGAATCTCTGGATAGCTGAGGTATGGATATAATTGTAAGTTCATATTTAAAGCTTGCATGTACTATTTGGGGATTGGCAGAAGGAAGGTTAAGGGACGTTAGGTTGGGGGGAGGAAGGATTATACTACTTCTCTAAGAAGAACGATGCAGGAAAATGAATGGGAGACAAAAAGCTGGGGAGGCTTGTATAACTAGGATATTAAAATCTTTCCAAAATCTTTGTAAAATCCATCAGCCAGATGATTAAGTGGTAAAATAGTAAAGATTGTGTGGAATATCTACAGAGCTAGAGTTTTCCAAGGAATCTGCTGTTCTCCAAAATCTAAACTTTAATTTTTAAAAATAAAATTACTGGCATACTAATTGCAAGGAATCTCAATGAAAAATTGAGACTCGTATTGAGTCTGCTTCTTGACAGATTAGAATATCACTCCAGAGAATTATACAGTTCTTCTATTCACTTAACTGGGTATTAACGCTAAAATTTATTAAACGATTAAATATAAATGCCAGCAATGCTAACCCCTTCATTTTTGAACGACAGAGCAAATATGTGTAGCAAATGCCAAGGACATACTGTATTGCCACATGAATGGAAACTTGAAAGAAATGGTGTAATGTGTCATTGGCAGTATTTAAATGTAGTGCAATAATAAGTATTGAATTCTTCTTAACTGCATTATAGAGTGGAGAACACTTTTAAAAAAAAATGCATTCAGTTTTTGTGAAAGGTCTCTGATTTACCAGTTTGGAAATTAAATCTCCTTTGTCTTAAAAAAAAAAAAAAGACATGAAAGGTTCAAGAGGAGCACTGCACACTTCCCTACAAAGACATGGAAGTACACTAAGTCTAGAGAAGGCACTAAAGTTTATTTTTCACGTTATTTCAATACCTGAACTCTGAGATTGCCAATTGTACTGGTGATCTGGAGGACAAAAACTGGATTGAAACCTTTGACTCCTTTCATATGGATTATCAGAAAATAAACACCTTTATACCACTACCTAAACAGCCTTTATTCAAACCAGTATTCTAGATGTGGAAGACTTTATATCGTGTTACATTTCAGCCATCCTGTTTAGGACATATATTTGGGGGTGGGGTGGGAAGGAGGGTTAAAGTTTCTAAGCAACTCACTCACCAAGATACAGGGAGTCAAATGTTTACTCATCAGGAGCATTAGGCTGTTGCACTATCAACTATCTGACAATCTTTTGTTTATTTCCATAGCCTATTTCTATTTCAGTGTTCCTTCCTAGTATGATACTCCTAATATGATACTTTGGGCATTATATAAGATTATTTAAAACTATCCAAACATTCTTGATGCAAATCATAATGTGGAGAATAAACACAGGGAATAGACTTGAGTCTAGTTTTTGGGGTCACTTAGGGCAGCATTCAATGATTGTGAAAGGCAACCACCACACCAACCAATGGGATCAATTGCTTGCTGATACAAACAGGGGAAAGAGGGGAGGAGAAATCTCAAAAATAATGGAATAAAAATAAGCATTTCCGGTGTAAGAGGTCTCAGAAAGATTTGGCCAGGCCGTAACACTCTATTTATTAAAGGTAAACATTTCAATTTATGATTTAAGAACATCCTTGCTTCCAAGGGAAGGTTTAAAGCAGGGATGTAAAAGTCATCTGCTATGGTGGGCCAAATTTGACTTAAATGTACTTTAAGTGGGCTATCCAAACAACAAATTGAAATACTACAGCACTCTCATGGCATGGAGGAGTGCTGTATATGCAAAACTGCTCTCCGTGATACCTCTCTCTGTTCAGAAGAGAGTGTGGTCTCGTGGAAAGCAGTCTCGTGTATCCAGCGCTCTGTGATACCATGAAACCTGATGCTCTCATGGCATCGCAGAGCTCTGGGTATGCAAGACTTCTCTCTTTCTCTCTCTCAGGGAGAGTGTGGTCCTGCGGAGTGCAGTCATGGGCCAGATGGAAGAGGTTTGTGGGTAATGTTCCCTCTAAGGTTTGGCGGCTTGTGTGCAAAATTTTCAAGCCGTGTGCAAAACTTTTTCTGAATAAATTTTTGTGTTAACTCAGACAGCAGAAATTATAGGCATTAATTGAAGTTAAAGTGATTGTAAATAGAATTAATTAATTGGGTTTAATTAATTGAATTTGAATGAATTTTGAATTGAAATTTAATTTTTAGAAAGGTTTTTATTTAAAATTAATTTTTTAAAAGGTTTTCTTTTAAAGAAAGAAAGAAAGAAAGAAAGAAAGAAAGAAGCCGAGGCCGCTGGCGGGAGGGGTGGGAGGGGGACCCGACCAGGGCCCCGGGAGGCTGCCGGTGGGGTGGAGCAGACCCCGTGCTGGGAGGCTGAGGCCGTCGGCGGAGCGGAGCCGACCTCGGCCCTGGGCCAGGAAGTCGAGGCGGCTGGCGGGTGGGATCCTGGGAGCCCGCCCCGGCCGCGTGGGGCAGGCAGGCAGCCTGCACACCAGCTCTGGCCCTGAGCCTGCCTGCTCCGCCCTGAGGGCGGAGAGGGTCAGCCCAGAGGCTGGGAGTTAGCCAGGTCTGCTGCGGCAAAGCCGCAGCACCGTGAGTTTGGAGGGGGCGGCAGGGGCTGCCGGGTTGCGCGGGGGTCCCTCAGTGCTGTGCGGGGGGTGCGAAGGCCGCTGTGTGGCCACGCAACCACGCAGCTTAGAGGGAACATAGTTTGTGGGCCACATTTGGCCCGCGGGCCGCATGTTTGATATCTCTGGTCTAATGGATTTCCTTGGACATCAGGGAACACACAAACAAACCAAACAAAAACAAAAATCAAAGGTTTCTCCCTGTGCCAGATTTTGGGGTGACTCAGCATTTTACTCATTTCTATTGGTTCTTTCATTCTATTTATAAGGTTTGTGCTATGATTTTACTGCATAAAGCTTATATGTATTATGATAATTACTCTATAAACGGGGTAAGTAGACAAGTAAAATTGGTAAGTTCATGGACAGTAAGATTTGTTTTTGAAAGAATGGATATTGGATATGTGCTCAGGGTTTAACTGATCGCCATATTTGGGGTTGGGAAGGAATTGGGCTAATTGGCTTGGGCTCTGGGCGGGTTTCGCCTTCCTCTGTAGCAAGGGGCATGGCTCACCTACCGGTGAATTCTCTGTATCTTAAAGTCCTTAAATCATGATTTAAGGAGGTAAATAACTCACTCATAGGTTAGTGACCTATTGCTGGCATGGGTGGGTGAGGTTTTGAGGCCTGCATTTTGCAGGAGGTCGATTAGATGATCGTACTGGTCCCTTCTGACCTTAAAATCTATGAGTCTATGATATTGACCAGAGTGATTTTGACAAGATACTCATGTTATGAAATATTTTAAAGCTAAGGAATAATGGAGAGACAAACTGGGAAACTTTCAGGGAGCAAGGACCACTGTTATATCTAGTTGTTGTGGATTTTGTGTGTGGAATGCATAATTGTTTCAGTGCAATCTTAAAACCTATCAGCTCAACAGAATTAACTGGCCTCACAGATTTTAAACTTGCACTCCCACATTCCACACAGAGACAGGGAGAAAGAGAGGGAAAGAAAGGGTAAAAGTCAGAAAGCAGGCTGGAACAGGAGAGAGGGAGAGAGAGAGAGAGAGAGCGAGAGAAAGGAATTGCAAGACTGAGGCTCAAGTCCTTTTCTGCCACATACTTCCTGTGTGACCTTGGGCAAGGTACTTTGTCTGTCTGTGTCCCACTTCTATAGCTGTGAAATGGGGAAAATAGTATTTCCCTGATTCACAGGGAAATTATGAAGATAAAGACATTCAAGATTGTGAGCCACTCAGTTACAGTGGCAAGAGAGCCTTATAAGTACTTGAGATATTCAGAGTTACTTTCCCCCCTCACTAGGAGGAACTGCCCAGAGAGATGAGGAAGAAGGGCATCCCACGTAGAGAGCCTGGGGATGGAGTTGTTAATAACAGCAGAAACCTGTCTGTGGTGACAGACACCCCACCATCTCCCTAGGTAACCCATTCCAATGCTTCACCACCCTCCTAGTGAGAAAGTTTTTCCTAATATCCAACCTTGACTTGCCCAGCTGTAACTTGAAACCATTGCTCCTTGTTCTGTCCTCTGTTACTACTGAGAACAGCCTAGCTCCCTCCTCTTTGGAGCACCCCTTCAAGTAGTTGAAGGTTGCTATCAAATCCCCCCTAAATCCTCTCTTCTGTAGACTAAATAAGCCTAGTTCCTTCAGTCTCTCCTCGTAAGTCATGTGCCCCAGTCCCCTAATCATTTTCGTTGCCCTCCGCTGGACTCTTTCTAATTTGTCCACATCCTTTTGGTAGTGGGGAGCCCAAAATTGGACACAGTAGTCCAGATGTGGCCTCACCAGTGCCGAATAGAGGGGAATAATCACATCCCTCGATCTGCTGGCAACACTCCTACTGATGCAGTCCAATATGCCATTGACTTTTTTGGCAACAAGAGCACACTGTTGGCTCATATCCAGCTTCCCGTCCACCATAACCCTAGGTCCTTTTCTACAGTGCTGCTACTTAGCCGATCGGTCCTCAGCATGTAGCAGTGCATGGGGTTCTTCCATCCTAAGTGCAGGACTTTGCACTTGTCCTTGTTGAAGCTCATGAGATTTCTTTTGGCGCAGTGTTCCAATTTGTCTAAGTCTTCCTGAATCCTGTCCTTGCCCTCCAGCATGTCTATCATTCTCCGCAGCTTGATGTCATCTGCGATCTTACTAAGCATGCAATTTATCCCATCATCAAGATCATTAATGAAGATGTTGAACAGGACTGGCCCCAGGACCGACCTCTGGGGCACTCCACTCATTACTGATTGCCAACTAGACTTTGCGCCATCGATTCCTACCCGCTGAGCCCGTTGATCTAACCAGTTTTCTATCCAGTTTTACGGTCCACTCATCCAACCCATACTTCCTTAACTTTCCGATGAGAATTCTGTGGGAAACATACAGCACATCATCAAGGATGTACAACCTATACTATACGACGATCCCTCACACTCTCAAGCGTTGGGAGACAGAACTCTCCTCACTTACAGACAGCCCCCCAACCTTAAACAGATACTCAGCAGCAACTACAGACCAAACAACAGAAACATTAAAGCAGGAACATATCCCAGCAACAGACTGCATTGCCAACTTTGCCCCCATATCTACACAAAAGAAACCATCACAGGACCTAATCAAGCCACCTACTCCATTGAGGGCTCCCCTTCAGCTGCTCATCCACGAATGTGATTTATGCTATCATGTGCCAGAAATGTCCCCCTGCCTTATATATTGGATAAACAGGACAGTCTCCACGCAAAAGAATAAATGGACACAAATCTGACATCAGAAATTACAATATCCAAAAACCAGTAGGGGAACACTTCAATCTCACTGCTCATTCCATTGCCGACTTGTTAATAGTGGTGCTCAAATAAATGAATAACAAATCACAGCTTCAAAGAGAAACTGCAGAATTGGAACTTATATGTAAATTCGACTCCGATGCCTCGGGGTTAAACGGGGACTACGGATTTTATTCTCATCACAACAGGTGGTTTGAGCTCAGCTTCTTCTATATGCTGTTCCCCAGTGTTTGAATCCCAACACCTATTCTGATTTGCTGCTACAGCCTGCCCTGATCCTGTGTCATACATTTCTCTGCATTTAAATTTGCTCCCATTCTGTAAAGTTCCCCATCTTAAAAGCATCTGATGAAGTGGGATTTTCTCTCAAGAAAGCTCATGCAATAAATAAATTTGTTAGTCTTTAAAAGTGCCACAGGACTCCTTGTTTGTTTTACAATGTCAGTGTTTTCCATTGCAAAGGTTGTTTTTTCTACCTACATTAAAAGTGTAGGGTTTTCTAGTGATCTTTAATTTTGTTTAAAGTGTCCATTATTTGATGAGGAGAGGTACCTATTGTCTTTATCAGTAGCCTTTTCAATCCACTTAGAATTTGGAATATAATTTGTGAACCCAAAGTGGCACCTACATTCTTTCAATGGCCACTGAATAAAGATTAAAAGATGACTCTGCTGGACTACTGGAGATCGAGAGACATGACAGTTGAGATGGAATGGGAGGTTGGTTCCTTCAGTCCCTATTATTATCAGTAATGGATTCATTCTTGAAATATAAAGCAGTCTTAAAGCAAGCTTAATTGTCAAGGGGTGGGTGGATGGATGGTTGCTCTGTGCAAGGCCATTATAATGTAACCGTGGCTCCTAAACTATGCTCATCCCAACACCTCTAAGCTCTTTCCCTTTCTCCCCAAAAGTTAGATATTGGGAAAGAGCAAAATTATCACAGTATGGAAAATCTTTTGCAACCTTATTTCATGGACTCACTACCATGAATTGCATAACTGAATTTTAAAAACCTCTATTTAGGCTGATTCTGTGTGTTTTATCAATAGATAGATAGATATGTGAACATATACTCTTCAGGAGGGGGACCATCTTTTTTCAGAGGCTAAAACAGTTTAATAATTATATGTACAATAAATTTTAACAATATAATAAAACCTCAAATTTACAGTACTTATATGAAAATTGGGAAGTTTTATTTCACATTTAGTTTTACATCAAGCATTATTACTCACCTTCTGTAGCAAACTGCTCTAAATGTTTCAAAGTAATTTCCTTGTATTTTGAACTCTCGGCCAGACGGTCATAAATTACTGTATCCTACAATACAAACAGAATGAAGGTACAATAAAGCAAAGCAAGCAGGTTTCACTGACCTAGCAACAATAACAGAAATTCTGGAAAGTAGGCAGAAAAAATATATAATAATATATCAAAGAATTCCAGGGCCAAGGAACACAAACAGAAATATATTTCTCTTTTGGAAGGGAGAAAAAGAAAGAATTTCTGAATCCTGAGTGTCTGTAGATTGCTATACTTTTCACTAATTTGGAATTTTGTGTTTATACTTCTACTTCTCACCTTTCATACATACTTTTCTCCCCTTGCTCCACCCTTTACGTTTCTTTGCCCTCTCCCCAATATTAAGCAAGAATGAAACTGATGCTTAGTAGATTTCATTCTCACTTCTATTTGACCAACAAAAAAGCTTTTTATATAATGAAACACTTACAATATTTCCTTAATTTTCACTTGGGAGAATAAGTGATCCGCAATTCTATATTCAATTTTATAAACATTGAAGAATTGGTTTTAAAACTGCATTTCAGATAATATATATACGGTAACTCCTTTGATGAATCACTTTAGGTACAGTCCTGATTAAGGGAGCAAGCACTGGAGTGCAAACTGCACTATTCTAGGATGCACTGAGACTTGGACATATCTTCTTCCTTTACTCCCCTGGAACTGTAATTTACTGTTGACCTAATATTATCAATAAATTACTATTTTTTCTTTCCACCAACTGCTTAGGCTAGAGAATGGAGGGTGGAGCTAAGGCTTCACTAATTCCCTTTCTTTCATCCCCAGGGAAGTAGTAAGTGGGCGACCAGTGGCCTGGATAGCAAAAGTAGGGATTTTATAGTGAGGAGGGTTCTTACTCCTCCAGTAAGTATCCAATTCATAATTTAGCACTTAATCCTGACACATAATTTTAATATATAATATATTTCATTAAATTGAAAAAGCCATAAATATAAACCAGTTCTGTTTTCATTTTAGATGTTATAACTTCAGCTGATTTTTCAATAACTTCATACATCAGTAACTATTTCTATTAATTTTTCTGTACGCTTATACCATATTTATTTACAAATTAGCAGAAGTTAAAGTTACTGTATGATAATTTAAATAAAATGAATCTTACAGCTCCTTTACAGTAGAGTCTTAATTTCCCTGTTGGTGTGCGAACAACCACAGACATTCTTTTTCTAGTGCTGGAACAGAGATAACATTGCAGTCCATCAACATTCGTATTCAACAACCTTTCTCATCTATCAATAAAAATATAGAAAAGTTGAAAATGTGCATTTATATGATACACACCTATAGCTATATAGATATAGCTGCACATCAGATTTAATTCCATATAAATCAGAGGTAATGAAATAATTATGTCTACTAGTCCTACCACTGGGTTTTCCTCCTCTTTTTGAAACTGTGGGATTAAAAATGAAGAAAAAATAGATACTTATCATAACAACTGTAGTCCTCAGAGAGTTCTCCCTACACATCGTCACTTGTAGGAACCATTGCAGGGCACACTGTGCTACAGGAACCTTTAATGAAGCAATACCCAATGACACCCCATGACTGCCCTCTCATAGCACAAAGCATTTGAAGCAAGATTTAAAAAGGGCCAGACATCTTGGATCTCCCCAGCTCCTTCTTCCTTCTTTTATGGACATGTGCTGTCACATAGGTGCAAGACCCTACTAGCATCAAGTACTGCAGAATGGAACAGGTGATATGCTAGAGGTGTGGGAAGAAGGAATCTTGCCTAGAGTGCACTGTGTTCTGGACATCTCCAGGTAGCATAATGACTTCTAGGGAACCTTTATAAGAAATAAGAAATGAAGGGAAACAAGGTAGTTGGGATGCCTTTTAGTATCTCAGTTTCAAATATTTTGGGCCAGAAGACTGAATAGCTCTTTCTGTTGGGCCATGCCTGTATTGTTCATGTCCTCTTGTTCCCCCACCCAATAGCATGAAGGATAGAGCAGCCACAACCATCTCTCAGTTCCCTCACTAATCCAGAATACCAATCAAGACAATAGGAACTCTTGCTACTGACTTCAATGAGCACAGGATTAAGCATCTAGCTAGGAGTTAAACTGGGAATTCAGACTGCAACACTGTTTTCAGACAACTTTTTTTTTTCTGTTTGAAATTGTTTTTATCACACACTGTTCTATTAGTTTACTACTAGCAGTGTGCCTTTCACCATGTGGAATGAGAAGGCTTTTGAAAGCAGAGGGGTTGCCCTAGTCAACTTCACCCATGACTAAGAAATATACATTAAAAATACCTTTGATCAACTGAAACGTGTGATAGAGAAGCAGTTTATGCCTCTCTCATGTTCACTTGGTTTGGTGGCCTCTGACAATGTTGTAAAAATTGGAATGACACTGCATAATAAAAACAGAAGAATCCTGGAATCTCTTACACTGAAAGCATGAGTCTTATCCGCAAGAGCTAAAGAACTAAGCCAGCAAGATTTAAGATGCTTCACAAAAAATCAGTTGCTTCAGGAACAACTGAATCACACCACGATATTGTAGATTAGCAACAATCCCCATCTGAGGAAGCTCATATCATCTACCTGTGCTACACACACATACAAATATTCATATGCCAGTAGGGCTGAAAAAAAAATCACATCCACAGCACTGAATACAATATAATAAAATCTTATGCTTCTTAATAATACATGACCACTCCTCTTCTACTCATAGGCATACACCTTATGATTATCACAATCATTGTACATCACAAAACACCACTGTAACTTTAATACTGTCTTCCTTTCTCCCCACACCTTGTTACCAACAGTCCCTTTCAAACTATTAGTTGTGAATGTTTGGTGTGGCAGTGTGTTGTATCTGAATAGAGTTAAAACATAAGCATCTATCCATCTTATGCTGGAATGCAGCAAGGGGCAGTGAAAGTTATATCTACACAGGATCAGTTGCCTATGTGTTCAAGAAAACAAAGCCACTTATAGTATCTATAATTCCTGTTCTTAGAAAGTATAAATTGTAATAAATAACTTCTCTTATGATGTATGCTCCTCTCTCAGATATGTTGGGCTAATGCATTGCTCAAAATTCTGAAGTTGTTGATTCCAACAAGGAACATCGTATGCTTCTGTTGTGGAATAACAGTGACCCCTAGTGCCTCCAGTGAGTCTAAGCAAATATTAAAGAACTAGAAAATAAAATGGGTACAACCCCTTGAGTCAAGTGTGGAGGTGGATGCATGAGAGGTAAGCCATTGTAATGTATTTCTTCAGAGACCAACACGCAAAAGTAAATAGTTTTCTTTTCTCCAAAAAAGTACCAGTTCTGTCTTATATAATCACTCCTAACAACTCACGAGCTTTAAAAATGTCTATGAAACAGGTAAAGATAAACAGTAAGAAAGATGGGGAAATGTACTCCCATTCCATATAAATACTGTATGTCACTATACTGTTAAGTGAGATGCCCACAGGGTGGAGGGGGGAGGGAGGGCCTGGAGCCAGGAGCCACAAGAGGGCAGCCGAAGAGCCACATTTGGCTCTGGAGCCACAGGTTGCAGACCCCTGCCCTAGCCAAAAGCAAAGGAAGTCTGCACAAGTTTGGGTTTTTTTAATCGAAAAGCAGTCTATTAAATCAGATTTAAAATGCTGAATGATGACAATTTTCTATAAAATGATGTTAAAAGTACTTTGCTTTGTCACTGTTTTCCTTTCCTCTTCTATGCTTCAGTCAACTATATTTTGTAACTTTTCATTTTCTCCAGTGTCCTTGTTTCGCCACCTACTATTTTTCTATTCATTTTCTCCGTTTTATTTTATTTTTTTTTAATTCTTCTCAAACCCTCTTTAAGATAAACTTTGTTTTCCTATTGGGCTAATCTCCCTTACCTGATTTTTGGTTAGTATTTGCTCACTTTGCTCTTCCACTGTTTTCTCCCCCTTTTCTACTTTCACCAAATAACCTCTTCTTTGTGTCCATTCTTCATTTCATTAGGCCTCATTCTGCTCCAATTCCCCTTCTGGCAATCTTCCTTCTCTTCTTGGAGGCAATTTTCCCTGCTTTTTCTCCATTCTTAGCCTCCAAAATTATTCCCTAGTTTTATCTTCTCTAGTCCTTCTTCTCAAGCAAATCCATCACAGATATCTCTCTCTCTCTCTCTCTCTCTCTCTCTCTCTCTCTCTCTGTGTGTGTAATGCTTCCTCTACTTATAAAACTATTCCTCACCCTCATGTGACAGGGTGAGCGATGGGGCAATTCACATGCTTAAAGTAAAGCATGTGCTTACTCCTTTGTAAGAACTAGTCCTCAATAAAGAAAGGATTTCATATCCTGAATCATTCCATGTGTACTTTCACATATCGTATTCCATATACAGATAAACTTTGCAAATAAAATTGCATCCAACTTATTTATTCCCGTATACACAACTCCAACCGAACATTGAGAGATCACCTACTGAATGGAAAATTCTATTTAGTTTACATACATACTCATGCACAGTACCAATGGAATAATGGTATACCATCAGTTCATAGAAGACAGTGGACAGATTTTTAAAAGGTATTTAGGAGTTGCCATACTCAGCAGTGCAATGCCTAACTGATTTAGGACCTAACTCTCATTTTCAAAAGTTCTACTTCCTACATCACTTTTGAAAATGAGATTTACCTCCTAAAAAAAGTTAGGCATTGCAATACTGAGTGCAGAAATGTCTAAATATCTTTACAAATTTGGGCAAGTGTGCTTTACATGGAATATTTTAAGAAAACATAACTTAGCTATATTAAAGCCACTTTTTACTATATCCCAAAAATAAATTGCTTCTGGAGAATATGTACTTGCTAGATGCCAAGCTTTTTTTTTTTAATCATTTTGACTGAGGTGCTAGAGCTATTTTAAAAAAATGACAAGTGTATTTTTCCACTCTTTTTATTAACTATAAATTTTTGCTCAAGATTCCAGGAAATTTGCTTCCAAAATAAAAACCAAAGTACCAAATTTCAGCAGGGAAGGGAGAAATTTCATAACACTGTATCTCTTGGAAAATGACCCTTTACAAAGAAAACTCTACTACAACCTCCTTATTTATAAGTAGTACTATATGCTCTTCCTATAATGCAAGAATATGTATTATAAAGTTAAAGCACAGGACATATTATAAAGTTTCCAACAATATACCGTCTTTTTCAAGTCTGAACACATGCTATCTCTATATTAAACCCACTATTTTAAGCATAAAAAGAAAAAAACTCAGCAGAGTACATATGTACAAAAGACATTTTAAAAATATAAAACCAAATATGTCAAATGCTTATTTTGCTTTACCTGGTAAATTCCAGCACATTCAGCAATTCATATCTTTCTTCCTGGCCAAGCTGGAATAAAGAAATATTTCTGTTAGTGAGATTTAAGCTTTAAAAAGAAAATAGACTAGCAACTGCTTTTTGGGCATAAACTGGCTATGTGTAAACTATTTAACTTTACTGTCTAAAATATTAACAAATAATAGCACAGTTTGAATGTACTTACAGAATCTATAATGACTGAGTCAGGTGTCCTTCCAGTGAATACAAAACGAAGATGCTTGGCTGCTCTGACCAAAGCTCCTTCATCTGCAACAAACCAATTTCCACTGTTTCGTTTATGGATTGAGAAAATATCAAGAAAAAGAATTTTCAAACCTTCTAACTACCCTAGGATAAATGCCACAGGGACATGCACATTTTTACATGTTCAAATTCTGCAATTATTCTTTACCCGCTCTTCATCAATAGATAAATAATTTACAGGATCTTCCTTCCTTATTACTCAAATTTTCTTCATTATTCTTGAAAAAAGTTTAGTATTTTCAGATATTTCTGAGTCACTGCAAATTTTACTCTCATTTAACATCTGCCCTATTGTACTTTCCTCCCTAGCATTTCTTTTTCCTTTTATATATTAGTAGAATCCCCTTCTTACCTTTGCCTAGTATTAATTCTTTTTGCTTTTCTGATACCTTTATCTTTTTCCTTCTCAAACCATAAGTGATTCTAAAAATTGCTTGTTTAGATGTTTTTCCCATTCTGAGTATAGATTTTTTCTGTTTCCCACATATATGAGTAGCATCTACTGGCATCACACTGGCATAGGCGGTCTTAGCAGGTGGGCAGGTAGGGCAACTGCCCAGGGCCCCATGGGGTGAGGGGGCCCCAAGCTGCAGCCCCGTGGGCCCTGCTGTGGTGGGCTCAGAGAGGCTGGTGGCCCTGTGGTGGCCCTGGCAAGGCTGGCATGGGGCCTAGGGGTCTGGTGGCGGCTCCACAGAGGCCGGGGGGCTAGCGGGGCCCGCGGGAGGCTGCCGGAAGCCCGGGAGAGGCCAGTGGGGGGTTGGTGGGGGCCATGCTGAAGGGGGTCAAAAGTCATGTGTGGGGCCCCATCCTTGACTTTTGCCTGGAGCGCTGGAATCTCTAAGACCACCCCTGCACACTGGCCAATTCTTCTTTTCTTCCTTTCAGATGATCAGTAGTCTGTGCCTTCTTAATTATAGTATTTTTCAAGATTTCTTATTCAATTTGAAAACCTTCCTCTAAGGAACCACACTCATTACATTTCTTATTTTCCCCATGTGACACACTAGAATCTGCATTAGTGAAATTTAAATCTAACATTGAGACAATGCTGCAATTCTGTGATCCCATTCCTTACTACTATATACTGAGCAAAAGTATTAGTATTCATTTAAATTTATAAACACTGAAGTATTTCATAGTCAACATTTCTAAACTTCCCTATTATTCTCACAGCCTCTGGAAAATTGTTCCCTTTTGCTGTTTTAGTTTCACACTAGAAGTTGAAACTACAGTCTACCTGTGCTGGCGTTCTCTTGTCTTTTACGAGGCCCAATGAAAAAATATGAAACTAGTAAGGAGTCCTAGTGTTTGCCAGATTCACCTTAGAAGCTGATCCATTAACTGCTGCACTGCTTCAAAGGAGGCAACATGATACAGCAGAGGCAGCAGAAAAAGAGAGATTATCATTTCATAGGAGAAATATTTTCCATTAAGTTTAAAGAGCAATCTCCAGTGAGAAATAATGACCAAAGCCAGAGTAGAAAATTTCACCCCAGATTTATTACATCACATTGAATCAGAAAGTGATGTCTATATGCCTACACCATGCCTATAAAAATGGAACCTCAAATCTGATGGGGGGGACGGGACAGGTCCTAAGTATTATTTAATAAAAACGAACAAAAAATATGTTTCATTAAGAACTTCACCATACAAAATGTTCCTTATGCTGATTTTTGAAAGAATCTACTTGAAAAATGTCTGAAGTGTGGTTTACTGGTGTTTTAAAATGTTTTTTGCTTGTTCTGTGCTGATGTTTTGGCTTATCATCAGAATTAGTGTCCTATTTAGGAGGTTTCATTTTCCTTCCTGATAACTACTATATAGTGTTATTTTCTTTTGTAATACTTAGTTAAGTTAATGCCACTGTTATAAAGCATCATAGAGAGTCATTAGTACGGTGGTTAATTTGTCTTTTGGCTTACTGAATGCCATTGAATTTTACTTGTGTTACTCAAGCCATTCAACTTTTCACAGTACAGCAGTTTGGGTGTTGTAATGTAGATGTGCAGAGATGTTACTTTCTGTAACATCTACAAATTCTCTCTAAAACATGGATTGGAAAAACATTTCAAGCATTGCCTTATATAGAAGTAAAAACGTATGAGAATGCACATTTAAATTTCTGATAAAGGGTAGATCTACATATTGAGTTCTAAATTAATATTCTTGTTGAGTGGACTGAATATTTTACAGTTTATATGTAATTACTTAGCTCTTACCTGGAGATGCTGCTTGATATATAATCTTATCATCTTCTCTTTCTGGAACAGCTGTATGACACACTGCCATCATTGTGAGAAACTCACAAATTATTGGGGCAGTTGGCTAGCGTAAAAACAGAGTAAAAAGTATTAATTAATCCGTGCACTGTTAAAATGTGTTAGTACATATTGGCAAATACTCAGATGGGGAAAATCTCCTTTCTGGATTATAAGAACATGCATTTTTAAAATTTCTACATTTCTTTCATTATTAACATTACACATAAACCATTTTCAACATTCATCTGATTTGCTTCAAGTGTATTCAAACTGCTGCTATACTTTCCTTTGGTATAGTTGGTGCAGGTATTGACATCTATAGTTAAGGTTGCCCAACTCTTATGGGGTATACACCTCGCTTTAGCCTAGAAAAATCAATGAGGTGGAGAAGGGCCAATTAACCAGATAGGTCACAGCTGAAGGTAATTAGGTGCCCTCAGTAACTCCAAATAATGATGTAGCCCTCCTATGAAGGAACAAGGAGGGCTAATACAAAGCCAGAAAACTGACAGCAGATATCAGCAAGACTTAAGACAGAGCAAACCTAGGTTGCTGATTAGAGGGTATCTGAGCTGAAATCCATATCAGAGGTCAAGCCTGGGTTCCCCTGTCAGCCAGGGAAAGTGGCAATATCTGGGCAGTGAATGGAAAGACTTCCTGAGATTATTTGTATGGAAAGACCCTAATACCCCAGAAAGCAGGGGAGGAGGGGAATGTAGAGACCTGGCTGAAGGGCCAAGTCATGAAGTGAGAGTACCGAGTCGCAGAGAGAGGTGACATGATGCGCAGTAAGTAGCAGAATGGGGTATCGGACCTGAAAAGAGCTAATTCCCAGAGAAGACAAGAAGAGGTGCCCCAACACTGAGCAAACTCTGGAACACCAGTCTTCTCCATAATATAATCCTGTGTTTGAATGTTTATTATTTTTGCAAACTAGGTATTTGGACTGAAATTTTCCATACCATGTCTAACTCAAACTGATTTACTTTGGAAATTTTCAACAATAAGGGTTCAGCCATTTCTCAGAACAAGATTAGGAAAAAAAATGTTATTTTGACCAGGTTAAAAACTGAGAAGCGTGACTGCTTCAGAGACAGGACTTGAAATTCAGCCACTTAGTATCAGGTATTAAAATATCTACATACAATTTTTTAAATTTTACGGTGGTAGTATCACTCCCGTGCTGTACCTTTTCTGTGGACATTTTATTTCAAGTTCTAGTCCAGTCACTTAAGCATCTTTTCTTAACACATTAAAGAAACAGCTGTTGCATTTTCTATTAAAACCTGTATCCAATTTCACATAATGGGATAGAATGCAGTAAAGTCAGTCAGATTGTTTTTAGTGAAAAGACAGTTAAAATAAAAAATTGAATTTCTTTTATTTATTTTTACTCAGCATTCAGTTCATCTGTAGATCTCAAAGCACTTTAAACTGACAGTTTTAAGACCCTCAATTTTAAGACCCTCAAACCCTTGCCAAAAAGGAAGGTTACTCACCTCAGTGCAGTAACTGGAGTTCTTTGAGATGTGTGTCCCTGTGGGTGCTCCACTCTGGGCTTTAGCGCATCCTCACGTTACAGCTTGGAGAATTTAAAGTGGTGCTCTCTAGGACCGCCTGCGTGATGTGGCAGTCTCACGGTGGCTGGTTGGCGCCTTAGCAATGCGCACCGTCAACTGCCCTCAGTTCTTTCTCTAAACGGAAGCTGTAAGTAAACTTTGAAGTAGAGAGGGGAGGAGGGCGGATAGTGGAGCACGCACAGGGACACACATCTCGAACAACTCCAGTTACTGCACCAACATGAGTAACCTTCCTTTCTCCTTCGAGTAGTGTCCCTGTGGGTGCTCCACTCTGGGTGACTCCAGAGCAGTGTTCTAAGTGGTTGGTGGGACTTCGGAGTTGTGGTTTGTAATAGCAGAGAGTACTGAGTGTCCCAATGCTGCGTCTGATCTGTGCAGTTGGTCTATTGCATAGTGTCTTATGAATGTGTGATCGGAGGACCATGTGGATGCCCTACAAATGTCCTGTATCGGTACATTGTGCAAGAAGGCCGTGGTGGTTGCTATTGCTCTGGTGGAATGTGATTGGATGCGTTTCGGAGGGTTAACGTAATAATTTGTAGCTTTCATAAATACATCCTGATATTAGTTTTGATAGTGCTTGAGAGGATATGGGCTTACCCTTTGACCTCTCTGCTATTGAATCAAAACATTTATTAGATTTTCTAAATTGCTTTGTTCTCTCTAGATAGAAAGCCAGCACCCTGTGAACGTCAAGCTTATGGAAGACGGCATGCTGTGAATTGGTATGTGGCTTCGGATAAAAAAACAGGTAAGTTTATAGGTTGGTTTACATGGACTGTTTTGGATATTTTGGGAATAAATTTAGGATGTGGAATTGAGGTAACTCTGTCCCTTTAGAAGGTTGTAAAAGGTGGATGTGCCATTAGTGCTGCAATTTCACTAACTCATCTGGCAGAGGTAATTGCAATTAGGAATGTGACTTTCATAGAGAGGAAAGTTAAAGAACATGTATCCATGGGTTCAAATGGTGATTTGGTTAGCGTTCCTAAAACTAAGGTAAGGTCCCAATTTGAGGTCAGTGGTCTGACATCAGGTTAAAAGTTCTGCATTCCTTGTAAGAATCTTTTTACTATTGGTTGAGAAAAAATTGATGAATTTTCTAGTCTGTCGTGGAACGTTGTAATGGAGGAAAGGTGCACTCGTATGGAGCTGATTGTTATTCCAGACAGCTTTAGGTATAAAAGGTAGTCCAGTATTGCTGGTTGGGTGTTTTTGTGGGTGTGAGGTCTTTTGTATCGCACCAGTTAAAAAATCTGCCCCATTTTTGCAGATAAGTTCGTCTCGTAGATGGCTTTCTACTATTGAGGAGAATGTGTTTCACTGGGTCAGAACACTCTAGCTCTTGTTTGCTGCACCATGTAGGAACCAAGCCTTTAGGCTTAGGGATTGTAGATTTGGATGAGTTATCTGTCCTTGCTTCTGATATATGAGGTTGTGCCTCAGTGGAAGGGTGATCGGTTGTCTGATGGATATCTGTGATATCCTTGCTGTTCCTTGATGTTGTGAATAGGTCTATTTCTGGATGGCCCCATGTGCAAAAAATGCATGCTAGGATCTTGGGGTGCATTTCCCATTCGTGATCCTGTACAAAGGATCTGCTTAAACGATCGGCTACTATGCTTTGTTTGCCAGGAAGACAGGTTGCTGAGATAATGACATCATACTTTATGCACCCAATGCCATAACTTCTTGGCCTCGGTGCAGAGCAAGTGCGATCTGGCGTCCCCTTGGTGGTTTATATAAAACATACATGCTGTGTTGTCTGTCATGATTTGTAATTGTTTGTGTGAAATGAGGGAGTGAAAATAGGAGCAGGCATTGCGAACTGCGTGTAATTCTAGCACGTTTATGTGTAGCATTGACTTGTGCCTGGACCATCATCCTTGTACTGTATGATTGTGCATATGAGCTTCCCAACCAATGAGGGATGCACCCGTTGTCATTACGATCGTTGGGGTTAGCAGTGTGAATGGAACTCCAGTTAACAAGTTTGCTGGGTTGCTCCACCAAGAGAGTGAGTCCTTTATGTTTGTTGGCATGGCTAGGGTTTTGTGGACTGGGTGCTTGCTGCGTCTGTATACCCTTGAAAGCCATAGTTGTAGTGGTCTCATGTGGAGTTTTGCATGTCTGACCATGAAGGTCGTTGATGCCATATGGCCTAAGAGTTGCGTGCATATGCGCGCAGCAGTAACGGGGGCGGTTCGTAGTGTTTCCACTATGTGAGTGATAGTGTTAAAGCTGGTCTGAGGGACATAGGACCTTACCTTTCAAGTGTCTAATTGTGCCCCAATGAACTCTATGGTTTGGGTAGGGGTCAGAATGGATTTGTCCATGTTTATGACTAGGCCCAGGTGATGAAATAAAGTCTTTGCTTTTGTCATATGCTCTGTTGCCTGTGATTGGTTCCTGGATTTTATGAGACAATGGTCTAAGTATGGAAATATTGTAACATTGAGTTTCCTTAGATGAGCCGCTACAACGGCCAGTACCTTTGAAAAGACCTGTGGGGCTGTAGAGAGTCCAAATAGGAGAACTGTATATTGGTAGTGCTCTAGGACCACCGTGAAACAAAGGAATCTCCTGTGAGCTGGGTGGATGGATATGTGGAAATATGCATCTTGTAGGTCGAGGACCATGTACCAATTGTCTTCTTCCAGAACTGGGATGATTGTGGAGAGTGTCACCATCTTGAATCGTTGTGTTCTTATAAATTTGTTTAGTTTCCTGAGATCTAGGATTGGTCTCCATCCTCCTGATTTCTTTCTTGTGAGGAAGTAAGGAGAGTAGAAACCCCTTCCCTTGAACTGGTCTGGAACTTGTTCTATGGCTCCAAGTCTTAATAGGTGTTGTACCTCTTGTTGCAGGAGCTGTTTGTGAGTAGTGTCCCTGAAGAGGGAAGGGGAATGTGTGATAGGGATTGACTGGAAAGGGATGATATAGCCAATCCTGATAATCTCTAGAATTCACTTGTTTGATGTGATTTCCTCCCATTGCTTGTAGTATGGGAGAAGTCTGCGATGGTAGATGTAGGTTGTGTAACTCTCCGAAATGTCTGGAAAGTGCCATGAGCCCTCGACCAAAACCTCAAAATTGGGGTTTTGGCTGCTGCGCTTGTGACACTGGTGTCTGATTATTTGATTGTCTGCACCGCTGACAGTTGCCTGCCTCTATATAGTTCCTGTCGGCTGCCTGGATGTTTGTATGGTTGTTGGAATTGATACCTTGAGTTGTAAGGTTGGTATCTAAACTGATGATGCCTATTAGCAGGAGTGTAAATACCAAAGGACCGTAGTGTCACTCTGGAAGTGTGCATTAATTTGTCCGTTCTTTCCGAGAATAATTTCTTTTTATCAAATGGCAGGTCTTCTATGGCGGATTGCAGCTGTTTGGGCAGGTCCGCCAAATGGAGTCAGGATGATCGCCTCATCACCACTCCAGTTGCTACTGTTCGAGCAGCAGTATCAGCGACGTCTAAAGCCGCCTGGAGCGCAGTCCTTGAAATTAATTGTCCTTCTCGGATTATCACTAGAAATTGTGATTTTTTGTGTTCTGGTACATCTTCAATAAAATTGGCAAATTTCAAATAGTTGTTGTGGTCATAATTTGCTAGAAGGGCTGAATAGTTGGCAACCTGTAATTGTAGTGTAGAAGACGTGTAAACTTTTCATCCCAGCAGGTCCATTTTCTTGTCCTCTTTATCATGAGGAATTGACCTGTTATAGAGCTGTTTCATCCTATGGTTTGCTGCTTCTACCACTAACAAATTTGGAGGAGGGTGGGAAAAAAGGTATTCGGAGTCTTTGGCTAGGATGTAATATTTCTTGTCTGCTCTCTTGCATGTAGCTTGGATTGTGGCAGGTGTTTGCCATATAGTGTCTGCGGGTTCAATTAGGGCCTCATTCATGGGCAACGCTATCTTGGATGAGGATGTAGAATGCGTAAAATCTTGTGTTGTTCTTCTGGTACTTCTTGAAGTGGAATTTCAAGGGTGTCTGCTACCCTTGTGAAGAGATCCTGAAATTGTTTAAAATCATTCATGGTAGTAGGCGGAGAGATGGTACGATGTTCTCATCTGGTGACGAAGATGAATTGTGAGGTGGAGAAGGTGAGCTTGGGGGCTCTGGATCCTTCTCTGCGTCATCTTCAGGGTCTCTTTGGGTGATCTGAGATGCAGTGTGCAAAGAGGGTGCCTTGGATGCATGTGGTCTTTTGTGTGATCTCGCGTAAGGAGACTGTGGCTCCCATCCCCTCCATTGGTGTTGATAAACGGGTGGTCTGTACCATGGGTATGGGGTAATGTCATCGTATGACATATTATATGCCTTTTTTTTCTGGAAGAGGTCAGCTGAGGTGAGTAGAGTGCTGCGTTCACCCCCTCATACTAATCATCCTCCTCCTCACTCGAGAGAGGTATTGGAGATGGAGAATTTTGTGGGGATAGGGCATCGGATGATAACTCTGACTCCTAAGATTGAGGTTGCTGTTCATCAGTGCCATGACATTTTTTCTTCTGGGTATGTTTTCTTGGTGCCACCTGCTGAGTCGGCACTGTTTCCAGGTGGGCCGGTGCTGGTATCAGTGCCGTGGTCAATGGCAGGTCCGACGCTGTTGCATCTGCAACTTGCGGTGCCAAGGTATCTGTTGTGGTGTCAGCCCCGGTGGGGTGGGGTCTGTCGGTGCCGATGGAGGTGATGCTGCTGGAGTTTTTGGCGCTGTAGGAAGTTGTCTAGATTGCTTGTTGGACGGAGACCTATATGAGTCGGTCTTTTGTCCATGCTGTTGCAGTACCAAAGGTGGCCACTTGTGTCATTTCTGAATCACCATACCAGAGGATCCTACTGCCTTCCTTAGTACTTCCAGCTCTGGGAGAGGATGTATGAATTTTTGTCTTCTTCCCAGTGTCTGATGGCGGTGTTAGGTGTCTCTTTTGAGACTTAACTTCAGTAGATGCCTGCTGCCCTGGATCAGAGGCTGGGCATAGAGATTTTTCCATTAATATTATTTTCAGGCGCAGGTCTCTGTTGCGCCTCGCCCGGGTACTGAGGCTCTTTCAATGTGGGCATTTCTCAGATATATGCCCATCTCCCAGGCACATTATACATACGTTGTGCCCGTCTGAGGCGGGCATCGCGTCTCTGCAAGAGTGGCATCTTTTGAATCCTGTAGATGGCATTGCCATGAGGTGGATAATGGGTAACGGAAAATCCTTCTTTTTTTTTTTTTAAACTAAGTAACTCAGTCGAAGGGGGGGTTAGATAAGAAAAGAAACACTAAGAAAAAAGAAAAAAATGACAGATAATCTCTGAGAGAATCAAGCACAGGAGGAAGTAGAGAAGTTCCATCTGTAACCGTGGATGGTTAGAAGGAACTGAGGTTGGTTAACTGCACGCGCCGCTAAGGTGCCAAACAGCCACCATGAGACTGCTGCGTTGCACGTGCAGTCCTAGAGAGCACCGCTTTAAATTCTTTGAGCTGTAACACGAGGATGCGCTAATGCCCAGACTGGAGCACCCACAGGGACACTACTTGAAGGAGAAACAGTTTCCCAAAAGAATTCCTAAAATATTGAGTTCCCAATAGAAAGTCACTTAGGGAAGATTCTTGTACCATTGCAACTCGGAAACACAAAATTCTACTAAAAGTGAGGCATTTCACCTTTAAAACCAATAAACCCCGATTCAGTACAAAATGACAAGTCTGAAAAAATGACTTAATTCAAGAACTGTATTGAAGAAAGAATGCTATAATTATAAAGAAGTCACCCATTTAAGAAGCCTCTACACTGCAGCTTCACTTTCAAAATGGAGGGGCTCCTGTTTTTAGTTTCAGAGCCCTTAATTCCTCTAGAAAAGGGACACCAATGTTTACTACTTTCTGTTGTAACATCTGATCCGGCATAGTACTTCTGCACATGATTAGCTTTAAGTGAGTTGTCCCATTGAAGCAAATATGAAGGATCATTTTGTCTCATTTTTATTTAATCAGTTTGTTTAGATTTATATAAATACATAAATGGTACCCATCCAAGGACTCTGGGTTTTCTGCCATCATCTAAACCACATAGTTCATATAATAAACTTGGATAAGAAGGTGGAAGAAACATTTAAGTGTTCATAATATAAGGTTGCTACCCTCAAGATGCAAAACTCTTGAGTCATTTAATTTGAATACATTAGTTCTCCGATACATAACATTTGAGGCTATTAAGAAATGATTACTCACTTGAACAGTAATTATGGTCCTCTGAAATGTGTTTACACATATATATTTCACTGTTGATGGTGTGTGTGTGTGTGTGCGCGCATGCGCGCGCGCCCGCACAATATACTCCAGCCAGAGGCTTCTGTTCAGCAGTACCTACTGGAAAAGCTCATGCACCCTGCATGTCCTCCTGCCTCCAAGCAAGGATATAAAATGTGGAACTTCTCTGACTCCTTCTCAGTTCCTTCACCACCAAAATCTCTGTGATTTAAACTCTAAAGCAGCAGAGACGTGGGCAGGGGGTGAAGTATTATGGAATATATATGCATAACAATACATTTAAAAGAAAAAGAGGTTATTTAGCTATGCAGTAACTGGAGTCTTTGAGATATATTGTCCCTATGGGTGCTCATGCCCATAAGCTTTCAACTGGGATTTTGCTTCAGCAGTGTCTGTGGGTCAGCACCTGTACCCTATGCATCCTCATGCTCAATACCAAGAATATATACTATATAGGGAGGGGTGGGCCTGGGAGGGGTGGGCCCAGTTCCTTCACAACCTCAAAGTCCAAAGAAGCAGAGAGGAAAGTAAGGTGGAAAATTGGGAGAAAAGGAGAAAACACTTAGAAGAACTCTAGTTATTGTTCAGGAAAGTAACACCTCCTTCAAGTTATTGTTGTTATGGGTACTCCACATTAGGAGGCTCCAAGCAGTATCTCAGTTATGATAGAAAGTGATGAGGAGATGACTTTATAACAGGCCAGAGAACAGCCTCAACAAAAACTGCATCAGATCTAGAAGTGGGAATAATAACACAGTGCTATGAAAAAGTGTGCACTGGCAATCAGGTAGCAGCTTTGCAAAAGCATACAATGCGTATGTTCCTAAGCTGAGCTACAAAAGAGGATTGAAGTGGCCGTCACCCTAGGTGGAGGGTAAACCGCAGAAGCTTCATAACATATCAGGATGCAATCTGAGACCCATTTAGGTAGTCTCTGTGAAGAAAGAGGACCTTCCTTTCATTTTCTCAGCAATAAAGACAGAGTCTCAGAGAATATCTGAAGGTTTAATTCTGATAGAAAATGAGGGCTCTTCTCACATCTAGAGAATGAAGGCTGGCCTCTTCCCCTGAAGTGTGAGGTTTAGGATATAAATTAGTAACTGGATGTTCTGAATGATGTGGAAGTCTAAGGAGACTTTAGTTAGGAAGTGAGTATGGGGACAAAGACTCATAGACTCATAGACTTTAAGGTCAGAAGGGACCAGTGTGATCATCTAGTTTGACCTCCTGCAAAATGCAGGCCTCAAGACCTCACCCACCCACTCCAGCAATAGGCCACCAACCTATGACTGAGTTATTTACCTCCTTAAATCATGATTTAAGAGACTCCTTGTCTCAGTTATTGACCTATGTATGCTGGCTAGCCTATTATATATAATATATACAATTATATATGCAATAATATGTATAATATATATATTATATAATTAATAAATTATATAATCAGGACTATATATATATTGGTATGCATTAAGCACAAGCATTATAGCAGTTATATAGCCAAAATTAGTCTAAACCATTACTATAATCCTGTTCACTTATGCCAAGTATCCCTTTACACCTTATATTAGATAAGTGAGCTAGTTTTGGCTTAAGCAGCTAGGAAAGCTGCCTGTATCAGGACACAATTATTTTACTGAGGCAACAGCTCCCACAAAGACCACTTGTAAAAGAGGGGATGGTAGAATAATGGATAAGGATGTTTTGTTCGAACTAGCCGGTACAAAGATAAGGGTTTTAACTAACAATATCTGGAATGTAATATATAACTTGTTTGTATCAATGTATAAAAGGAAAAGTCACAGGATAGGCGTCTTTGTGCTGGTCTAGGCGACAGCATCATAGTGTGCTGACTAACTGGTACCACTGTTACGAGCATACATGTTGACCAGTTCCAGATGGGTAGCCATGTTAGTCTAGTACAGCAAAACAAACAAGTCTTGTGGCACTTTTAAAGATAAACACGTTTATTTATAACCACTTTGTCAGTGGGATCTCTCCCATGAAAGCTCATGCAATAAATAAATAAATGTTAGTCTTTAAAAGTGCCATGAGTATACGTGTGTTAGCGTACTTGTAGTTCATATAGGGCACTAGGACCATGCTTTGTCAACAATAAACTACGTTGAGTGTGTTCAAAATGGAACTGGGCCTGTAGTCTTTCTTATGAATCACATCAAGGTGTGCTGGATCAACATGCTGCACAGTATGCTAGTGCAGCTGACATCGGAATTCTAAGAAAAGCAACACTCTGCAATACTAACAATACTGACAAACCATGGTCCTAACGCCTCATAGGAGCTACAAGTACACCCTGTCAGCTATGCCTAGGGCTTCTGCAAGCCCTACACCTGGATATTAAGTTGTCTGAGGTGAGCTGTGACCATTGACATATACTTCATAAAAACACTTGGAGTTGAATAGAGGCCAAATGAGGACACTGTATATTGGTAATGGTGGCTCCTCCCCAGACCCCTTACGTATTTTCTTTGACTTGGGTGGGTAGCCACATGAAAACAGGTATCTAGAAAGTCAAGGTCAGTGTACCAGTTGATTGGATCATGGGGAATAAGATAATGACAACAGAGGACACCATCCTGAATTTTAGTGGCCTAATGAAGGTGTTCAATTTTCTTGGGTCTAGGATAAGCCTCAGGACCCCTCTCCTTCAGGGTATGAAAAGGTACTGAAGTAGAATACTCTCTCCTATGCTTCACAGGGACTCTCTCTATTGTTCTGTACCTCTTACAATAGTACAATATCATTATTCAGGGACCAGGAGAGTGGGAGGGGGGTAAGGCAGTATATAGTATATATATCCCAATTCCACAGTATCTCTAGAACCAACTGATGGGTGATTATAGAGTTCAAGGCAATGGAGAAATGGTACAATTAATTTCCGAAAGAAGGGGGTGGATTGGTAAGATCCAAAATGACTTGTGATCTGTTCATAAGCACTAGAAAAAACAGTGACCATGAGACGCCACTAGAACCTCCAACTTTAGCTATGGGTAGAGAGAAGGAATTAATAAGGGGACGGATAGGCCCTGCCCTTTATACTTTTGGTTGGAGGCAGAAGGTCACTAAATATGCAAGCAACTGCCACTGTGATGGGTATAGCTTAAAGAGTGCCCAGTTCAAACACAGTGGGCATACATTCTTTAGCAATGGAATAAATACATGTTCAATACATCTCAGAGAATGGGTGGGTTTAATTACAATTAACAGCCTTCCATGGCTGATGACTACAAAACTTTTCATGAATGGTAAGTGGGGCTATTATTTACACAGAATATAGGCTAGGTTAACATAAGTACAATTTCCTTTAAAGAACAGGTTCTTTTTGTTTTATTGAAATAATGTTTATCTTGTAAAAGAACAGAATTTTTTTCTATATCACTTACATGATTGCTTTGGAGATTTTCCAGCAGTGATGGGTCACTAAATGGCTTCTCTTCTCCAGATTGTGAGACCTGACTAAGAAAAATGAAGTAGAAAAGTAAGACGAACACCATCAGTATTTTCTTAACTATGTATTTGAAAATCACCAGTGGCCACGTACTAAAGCCAGACTTAATTTTTGTCTTTATTTCTACTCATGACACTATAAAAGATGGTTATTTACCTTCCATAACAGTCGTTCTTTGAGATGTGTTGCTCATGTCCACTCCAATTAAGTGTGTGCGCACTGCGCGCATGGTTGCCAGAAGATTTTTCCCTAGCAACCCAGAGGGTTGGCTACAGAGACCTCTGGAGTCACGCATCTACAGCGCTCCCTATAAGGGCTCACCAACCCTCCCCTTGCCAGTTCCTTCTTGCCAAGGATCCAACAGAGGGGCAGGTGGGCGGGTTTGGAGTGGACATGAGCAACACATCTCGAAGAACAACTGTTACGGAAGGTAAGCAACCTTCTTCAAGTGATTGCTCATGTTGACTCCAAGCACTTACCGGTGGTGGGGTTGGATATCATTGGGACATCATTTTCAGTACCGCTCTACCAACCGCAGCATCCTCCACCAGGTGTTGGGTGATCGCATACTGGACTGCAAACGTGTGGATGGACGACCACGTAGCTGCCCTGAAGATGTCCTGGATAGGGACTCTCGCTGCAAACGCCGTTGAGGTGGTGTGCGCTCTCATCGAATGTGCAGAGACCTCCAGAGCTGGCTTATTCAGTGAGATGTAGCACTATCTGATGCAGGACATAATCCAGGAGGATATCGTTTGCGATGATACTGGAAGACCTCTCATTCTGATAGCTATTGCCATGAATAACTGTGTAGACTTTTGAATGATCTCATTCTATCAATATAGAAGGCCAGAGCCCTTCTAACACCCAAGGAATGTAAAATGCCCTCGTGGTCAGAGTGTGGGGCTTTGGATAGAAAGCCGGTACGAAAATATCCTGATTCGCATGGAAGGCAGAAACTACTTTTGGTAAAAAGGCTGGTTGTGATCAGAGACATACATTGTCTTTAAAAAACACGATGTATGGTGGCTCTGAGGTGAGTGCTCTTAGCTCGGAAACTCTTGTAGCAGAGATAATTGCTACTAAGAAGGCCACCTTCCATGGAAGGTATAAGTCAGAGCAGGTGGCCAGTGATACAAAGGGTGGTTTTGTTAGGGCCAAGAGCACCAAACTGAGGTTCCACTGAGGCACAGGTTTTACAGTTTGTGGGAGTTTCCTGTTCAAGCCCTTGAGGAAAAAGTTAACCATCGAGTTTGAAAAAACTGAAGACCTTCTATGAGGTTATGGAACACTGAGATTGCAGCCAGGTGTACCTTAAGGGAAGATAAAGACAAACCTTCATGCTTGAGGTGCAGTAAATAGTCCGAGATGAAGGGAATATCCACACAGGTAGGTGAAACAAGCTTATGATGGCACCATATAGCGAAGCACTTCCACTTAGCTAGGTAGGTGGATCTCGTAGAGGGTTTCCTGTTTCCAACAGGATCTCTCTGACCTGTTGGGAGCACTGAAGTTCCCATTGGTTTAACCATGGAGTTTCCATGCTGTTAAATGGAGAGACTGAAGGCCACATTAGACCATGGTTCTGGGTAAGAAGTTCTGGGTGTAGAGGTAGGGTGAGCAGAGGTCCCACAAGGAGATCCAATAGGATGGAAAACCAATATTGGTGAGGCCACACCGGAGTGATTAGGATCATCGATGACCTGTCTTTCTTTACTTTTTGACAGGAGCTTGTGGACCAGCAGAATCGGTTGAAATGCATACAGGAAGTGGTTGTCCCATGTGATGTGGAAGGCATCTGCTAGCGAGCCCTCACTGAGCCCTTGGAAGGAACAGAACCTTTTGCACTTCGCATTGTCTCTCGTTGCAAACAGGTCCAGTCGGGGAATTCCTCATGTCCGGAAAACAGTGAGTATCATGTCGTGGTGGAGAGACCATTCGTGAGGTAGAATGATCAGGCTGAGGGAGTCCGCTAGGGCATTCTGTGTTTCAGGGAGGTATGATGCCTCCAGATGATTCCCTAGGGGAATACAGAAATGCCAAATGGGTAGCACTTCTCTGCACAGAGGGTGACTGCGGGACCCTCCTTGTCTGCTTATATAAAACATTGTGGTGATATTGTCTGTCTTCACCGCCACATGCCGACCTGCCATATGGTTCCTGAAAGTCCAGCATGCTAACCTGACTGCTTGTAATTCTCTGGTGTTGATATGTGCAAGAAAGTCTCTCTGTGACCAGCGACCCTGGGTCTTTAGATGGCCATGGTGTGCTCCCTAGCCCAGATCCGAGGCATCCGTTACTAGGGTTACAGATGGTTGGGTGCTCGAAAAGGGCACCCCAGCACAGATCACCTCTCAATCCATCCACCACTGGAGAGAGTCCAAGACCCACTGCGGCACTGTTATTATCTGGTCCAAAGGGTCTTTGGAGGGATGGTAGACCGAGGCCAGCAAGAGCTGCAGTGGCCTCAGGTGCAACCTGGCATGTTGCACCACCTAGGTGCAAGCTGCGAAGTGACCCAAGAGTCTTAGGCAGGTTCTGACTGTGATAGTAGGATGGGCAGACCAATCGTGTATCATGGCAATAATGTTCTGGAAGTGGCTTGGTGGGAGTGAGGCTATGGCAGTGGTTGAGTCCAATATTGCACCTATGAACTCCATTCTTTGAGTCGGTACTAAAATTGACTTTTTTGTGTTTATCAACAGACCGAGCTTGTTGAATGTGCTGTCTATTAGGGCTATGTGAGCCTCCACCTGCTCCCTGGAGTTTCCCTTCACGACCCAATTGTCTAGATATGGGAAGACATGGACTCTTTGCTTCCTGAGGAAAGCTGCTACCACGGCCACATGCACTTTGTAAAAACTCTGGAGGCCAATGACAGCCCTAATGGGAGGGCTGTGATCTGGAAGTGTCTTGTTTACTGTAAATCTCAGGAATCTTCAGTGCCTCAGGATGATTGATATATGGAAGTAAGCATCCCTGAGGTTGAGGGCAGCGTACCAATCCCCTGGGTCCGGAGAGGAGATAACCGTGACCAGAGAAATCATGTGAAACTTTAGTTTCTTTATGAATTTGTTTAGATTTCTGAGGTTGAGGGTGGGTCTGAGTCCTCCCTTTGTCTTCGGGATTAGGAAATATTTTGAATAGAAACCTTTCCCCTTTAGGTCTGCGGGGACCTCCTCTACTGTCCCTAGGGTTAGGAACTATTGCACCTCCTTGAGAAGGAGTTGCTCATGAGTGGGGTCCCTGAAGAGGGACAGGGAACTGGAAGGGTGGGGGTGAGGGATGATGTGGAACTGGATAGAATATCACAGTTCTATTGTGCATAGCACTCAACTGTCTGATGTAATTCGGGACCATGCGGGGTAGAACCAGGATAAGTGGTCCAAGAACATAAGGGGAGGCGGGAGGTTCAGGAGGGTTGGTACACTGCCTTCGGACACATCCTCAAAAGTTTTCTTTCAGGACCTGCAATTGTTTGGAAGGGCCGTCATTTTTGTTGGATGAAGGGTACCTTCTATGCCTTCTATTACCATTATTTGAATTGCCGTTCCTGTGTGTGCGTCCCAAGTCCTGACTCTGATGATACTGATACGACCGGGGTGGGGGTTGAGGTTTGAAGTGATGCCTCTGAGTGGCCAGTGTAGGCATTTCCAGTGATTTAAGCATGTAATTTTGAATCTGTTTGTTCAGAAAATAAAGACTGTCCCTCATAAGGCAGATCTTGAATTGTTTGTTGGACCTCATATGGTAGGCCCGATGCCTGAAACCATGAGCTACGCTGGACAACGACTCCCAAGGCCATTGTGTGCGCCACTGCATCCGCAGAACATGGCAGGGTGGCCTTCACCACTGTCTTGCCTTCGTGGACTAGGGCAGTAAAATCCTTTTTTTGAGCTGGGTGGCAAGAGGCCAGAGAACTTCTCCATGGATCCCCATGTATTGTAGGTGTACTGGCTCAAGATAGCTTGTTGGTTGGCCACCTGGAGTTGCAGACCACTGGTGGAATATGCTTTTCTACTGAAAAGGTACATCTTTTTGGCCTCTTTGGCCTTTGGTGTCAGCCCTTGAGCTCCCTGCCTTTCCCTGTCATTGGCAGCTGCCACAACCAGCAACCCTGGAGAGGGGTGCATGTAAAGGTACTCTTTTAGCTGTAGGCGGTGCCAAAGACAGGGTCTGCCAGATTGTTTTTGCAGTCTTATCTATAGTTTTTATCAGGGTAGGGCAACTCTAGAAGGTCCCGAGGGGAATAATATATTTGTCATCAGGTCTGAGGACTCCTCATTGATCTCCTGCATCTTGATCCCCAGACCACAGGCTACCATCTTAAGGAGGTCCTGGTAAGCCCGGCTGCCTTCTGACAGGGTGCTGGGATGGCTCCCACGACCACTTTGTCCAGTGATGATGATGAGCGCTCTATCAAAGAACTGGGATCCCCAGGGTCGGCCTCCGGGATCTCTGACAGTGCCATCTGGGCAGGATCCCATTCTATGGCACCAGCGGACTCAGCTTCGGTGCAGGTGGTTCTCAGTGCTGGGTCTTGGGCTGGGGTAGGGCACCAGTCAGCTCCTGCAACGGGTCTCGACAGCATCTCTGATCTTACACAAGACACTCTGCTCCACAAGGCCACTGAGAAGGAGTCAATGAATTGAGGTCCTCAGGCTCAGCGAGTAGGAATCAATGGCTTGATGTCTAGTTCGCAACTGGTAATGAGTGGCATGCCCCAGGGGTCGGTCCTGGGGCCGGTTCTATTCAACATCTTCATTAATGATCTTGATGATGGAATAGACTGCGTGCTTAGTAAGCTCGTGGATGACACTAAGCTGGGGGGAATGGTAGATATTCTGAGGGCAGAGACAGGATCCAGGGAGACTTGGACAAATTGGAACACTGAGCCGAAAGAAACCTCATGAGGTTCAACAAAGACAAATGCAAAGTCCTGCACTTAGGACGGAAAAATCCCATGCACTGCTACAGGCTGGGGACCGATTGGCTAAGTAGCAGCGCTGTAGAAAAGGACCTGGGGGTTGTGGTGGACGGGAAGATGAATATGAGCCAACAGTGTGCCCTTGTTGCCAAAAAGGCCAATGGCATATTAGGCTGCATGAGTAGGTGTATTGCCCGCAGATCGAGGGATGTGATAATTCCCCTCTATTCGACACTGGTCAGGCCGCATCTGTATCCAGTTTTGGGCTCCGCACTACAGAAAGGATGTGGACAAATTAGAAACAGTCCAGCGGAGGGCAACAAAAATAATTAGAGGGCTGGGGCACATGACTTATGAGGAGAGACTGAAAGAACTAGGCTTATTTAGTCTACACAAGAGAAGACTGAAGGGAGATTTGATAGCAACCTTCAACTACTTGAAGGGGTGCGCCAAAGAGGAGGGAGATAGGCTGTTCTCGATGGTTACAGAGGACAGAACAAGGAGCAATAGTTTCAAACTACAGCTGGGGAGGTTGAGGTTGGATATTAGGAAAAACTTTCTCACTAGGAGGGTGCTGAAGCATTGGAATGGGCTACCTAGGGAGGTGGTAGAATCTCCATCTTTGGAGATTTTTAAGGCCCGGCTAGACAAAACCCTTGCTGGGGTGATTTAGTGGGAGTGGTCCTGCTTTTTAGCAGGGGGTTGGACTAGATGCCCTCATGAGGTCCCTTCCATCTTGATTATTCTATGATTCTATGGCCAGGGTGTCCAAAAGGTCAAGCTGCCTGGGTTCTGCCACTGGGTCATCCACAGTACTGAGACAGGCTGGGAGCTAGCATGCCTCCTGTGCTGAGAGACTGAGTGGGAGTGGCTCCTCCAGGAAGCAATGGATTCAACCTCCGACTCTGATGGTGAGCTGCTTCTCAGTGACCAAGGCAGTGCCATGGACTTTGGTGTTGGTGACCGGTGCCAAGGTGAGGAGTGGTGTGGCAGCTGGGTGGATTTACCCCTTGATTGGGCCGCTCTGCATGGTGCTGCTGGTGGAGTGGTCGTGGGGGGTTGCTGCGGTGTCGTACTTTCAATGAAGTCCTTGGCTGCCTCGAAAGTCTCAGGTGTGGAGGGGGACCTAATGATCTCCACCTCCACTTTGGCACCCCTAGGAGGGGATGCATCTGGAGCCCGACTCAATATGCCCCTTCCTAGGGCTGGAGCCGACAGTGGAGGCGGTCTTGGGGTGGTAACAATGTGGCCTGGCAAGGGTCTGACTACCTCTAAACCCCTATTGCCCTTCTTGGGCATTAGTTACTGACCTCCATCCCCCCTGTGCTTCTTCTTCGGCACTGGAGAGTGGGATCGGTGCCTGGTGGTCTTTAGTACTGGTGATTTACGGTGCCAAGAATCTTTAAGAGTCTTTCTTCAGTGCCGAGTCTCTTGGCGGTGCTGGTGTGCTTTTCACTGACGTCGAGCTCGTAGCCAGCTCTGAAGAGTCTGGCGAAGGTCAGAGTGCTGCCTCCATGAGGAGGAACTTCAGCCTTTGAGACCAGTCTTTATGAGTCTGTGGGCGGAAGCTTTTACAGATCTTACACTTATCTTTCAGAATGGGCTTCTCCCAGGCACTTTAGACACGTAGAGTGAGGATCGCTTTTTGGCACAGACTTCTTACACACCATGCAAGGTTTGAAGCCCGGGGACTGAGGCATGCCCCAGTCCCTAGACCTGACGGCGATCCTCTGTATCTCACTATAGTAACTACCTTTAACTAAAACTAGTTAACTAACTATAACTAATTAACTAACTAACCATATTAACAATAGTAAAAATGAAAACGGGGTTGCTAGGAGGGCCTCTTGAGATTAAGAGAGCGTATTCCGACTAGCCGTCATGGGCGGTAAGAAGGAACTGGCAAGGGGAGGGTTGGCGAGACCTTATAAGGAACACTATATATGTGCGACTCCAGAGGGCTCTATAGTTGACTCTCTTGGTTGCTGGGAAAAATCTTCTGGCGGCCATGCGTGCAGCACGCATACACCTAATTGGAGTCAACATGAGCAATCACACGAAGGAGAACTGACAAACGTACACATCCAGAAAGAATAACTGAACTGTACCCCTTATTTATTTTTGATATATACAATTACCAAAGACAGGCCACTGAGAATTTGGCCAGTGGTTTCACTGGTCATGCTGGATCAGGAATACAATAAAAATTAACCACAAATAAAATTATAGGTCCCAGTCCTGCATTCTGATCCATACAGGAGGGGCCTTACGCTCACATGGAGTCCCGCTGAAGTCAATGAGACTCTGCATGGGTAAAAGGGATTACCCACACTGAATAGATTGCAGGATGAGGCCCCACTGTTTATTTTTTAAAGTGAAATTATGCTATATTTACTCTTAATAATGAAAGAGTTGTGAATGAATAAGCTAAGAGAAAAGATTTGAAAAAAATACAGCATTAGTAATATTAGAGTTTAGTTCATCATATATACAAAATTTCCAAACTGTACCATCATTACAATACACTTAGTTTGGAACTCCAACATGTTATGTGTCCCCTCTAATCCTCATGGCCTTCTCAAAGACATCTCAATAAGGTCTCAGGCCTCTAGCTGTCACCTTTCTCTGAGCCGAATCTTGCAATTTGTCCCCTCCAGTCTGGGGTTTTAAACTGAAAACTCTTGTAATTCACTGTGATCATGTCAGCAGATCTGACATCAGTTCAGCACTTGCAGTTCTCTTCTCTCAGGGGTTATGACAGAGTTATCCAGTGGCCAGCCAGCATTCAGAAACCAAAGCATTGTTTATTCAGATCAAAAGCATTTTAGAGAAAATACTTTTAAAACAACCAATTGCTAGCTTACTAGCAATTCCACACTGAGGCTCTGAAATGTTTTAAGCATCTCAAATCTTCAGCAGGGTCTGTCTCTCTTGGTCACAGTCTCATGTTAGCTAGTCAGTTCTAGGATCGAGGGTATTTATTTTATTACTTAGCCCAGAACACAATCACTAGCAAGCATACAGATATACAAAGAACATTTATAAAGTTAACACAAGCATCTTTGAACACTCCATATTTCCATAGTATATTCCAAATATTATAGTTTAGTTAAAATTTCCAAACTACACTACCATTACAGTACATATTTATCCTTGTAAATGAGAACATACTGTACACTATATCATTCCTTGATAAAAAGGATTTAAATTGCAGAGTTTTGTGACTGAAGCCTTGCTTGAAGATAGCAGTGATCTCCCACAAACTCTCCCTGACACAACCATGAAACTGGCACTCAGTGCTGCCCGTATGGTTAGCCTGCACATTCTCAATCCCTTTGTGTGCACACCACTGCCTAGCATAACTTATCGCCTTACCACACCCGACTTCCAACTATTGTTGTGGCACTAGGTGTTCAAGTGCTGGTGTTCAATGCAACAATGAGCACCCAACTATTTTGACTCTTAGGCTTCCCTTCCCAGTATAATGAAACAGTGTAATATTTTGTAGAATTGTATGGATTAAAAATTAGCTCTATTAAAAACAGGAGCTTGCCTTCAGGTCTCACTAGGAGCTACTGAGCTTAAAAGATATTTTTCCTTTCTCCTGGGATTTCCCTTCAATTAGGTAACAAAGTCTAGGCAGCCAAAGATTTTTTTGGACAGTTTTATATTAAATTATCTTGTTTCAGAAAACCCTTGCATAAATAAAATCACCTAAGATTATCATTAATTTATCTGGCAAACACAAATATGAATCATGATGGGGTGGGGGGGAGGGAAGCTGAATCAATTTTTGAACACTTGGAGTTGGCAATACTGAAGTTCCTCTCTGTTCCTTGCAACAATCATTCTTTTTCATGTATGCACTGGATGTGAGAAGTGGAGGCAGCCTTACTTCACCTGACTTGGGGCTTGTCTTCACTAATGATGGCAAATTTGTCACCGTCAGATCAATAGGGAAGCCAGTCGAATAACTCCAGCCTCTCAACTGGAGTAGCGCTGAGTTGTGGCGGTTGGGGACTCTCTTCGGAGGGGGGTGGAGGCACCCATCTGTCGCCCTGACAAGGCCTCTTGGGAGGTATGCTGCCTGCCGGGGGCCCGTATCTGAGACGTTACAGAGGGATTGTTGAGAATCATCTGTTCCTCTGACTACTACCCCCTGCTACTCATCCATGTGGGAACCAATGATACTGCGAGAGGTGACCCTCAGCAGATCAAAGGTGACTACAGGGGTCTGGGAGCATGGGTGAAGGAGTTTGGTGCACAGGTGGTGTTCTTCTCGATCCTTCCGGTCAAGGGTAGGAACCTGAGCAGAGACAGATGCATCCTGGGGGTGAATGCCTGGCTGCGAAGATGGTGTTACCAGGAGGGCTTTGGCTTCTTTGACCATGGGGTACTGTTTCAGGAAGAAGGACTGCTAGGCAGAGACGGACTCCACCTATTGAGGAAGGGGAAGAGCGTATTTGGAAGCAGACTGACTAACCTAGTGAAGATGGCTTTAAACTAGGTTTGAAGGGGGAAGGTGACCAAAGCCCACAGGTAAGTGAGACTGAGGTAGACCTGGGGGAAGGGATGGAACTTGGGGGGGTGCCGGGGCTGTAACAGCAGGAATAAAACAGAGGGTAGTTGGAACTAGGGGGAGAAATCAAATAATTGTTTTTTATTTCCTAATGAAGTCATAATACCTCAGGTGAGTGGGGAAGGAGGACACTGGGAGAAATTGCAAGGAGGAAGATGCGATAGGAGGGAGAATCGACAGGGCAAAGTAGGGCAATTGGCCCGGTATTTTAAGCGTCTGTACACAAATGCGAAGAGCCTGGGAAACAAACAGGAAGAATTGGTAGTACTGGCACAGACAAGGAACTATGATATAATTGGAATAACAGAAACGTGGTGGGATAACTTGCATGACTGGAGCACTGCCATGGACGGATATAAATTGTTCAGGAAGGACAGGCAGGGAAGAATGGGGGGGGGGGAGTAGCGCTATATGTAAAAGAGCTGTATGACTGCTCAGAGCTCCACTATGAAAGCGGAGACAAGCTGGTTGAAAGTCTGTGGGTTAAGTTAAGAGGAGTATGCAACAAGGGGGATGTCGTGGTCGGTGTCTGCTATAGACCACCAGACCAGAAGGAGGAAGTGGATGAGGCGTTCTATGGACAACTAACAGAAATTTCCAGATCGCAGGCCCTGGTTCTTATGGGTGACTTCAATTATCCTGACATCTGCTGGGAAGGTAATACAGCAGTGCACAGGCAATCCAGGAAGTTTTTGGAGAATATTGAGGACAACTTCCTAGTACAAATGCTGGAGGAACCAACTAGGGGCCTTGCACCTCTAGACCTATTGCTCACAAACAAAGAAGAATTGATCGGGGAAATAGAAGTAAATGGCAACCTGGGCAGCAGCGACCATGAGATGGTAAGAGTTCAGGATCCTGATCAATGGAAGGAAGGAAAGAAGCAGAACATACACCCTGGACTTCAGAAAAGCAGATTTTGGCTCCCTTAGGGAACTGATGGGCAGGATCCTTTGGGAGGCTGATCTGAAGGGGAAAGGTGTCCAAGACAGCTGGCTGTATTTTAAAGAAACCCTGTTAAAGGCACAGGAAGATAACATTCCGATGTGCAGAATGAACAGCAAATGTGGACGGCAACCAGCGTGGCTTAGCAGAGAACTCTGCGGTGAGCTGAAACATAAAAGGTAAGCTTACAAGAAGTGGAAGCTTGAACAGATGAGAAGGGAGGCATATAAAGATATTGCTCGGGACTGCAGGGATAAAATCAGAAAGGCCAAAGGACAACTGGAGTTGCAGCTAGCAAGAGATGTGAAGGATAACAGAAAGGGGTTCTATAAGTATGTTAGCAACAAGAAAATCAGGGTCAGGGGTGGTGTAGGTCCCTTACTGAATGGAGCAGGCATCCTCGTGGTGGATGATGCGGAAAAGGCTGAAGTACTCAATGCTTTTTTTACTTCAGTCTTCACAGGGAGGGCCAGCTCCCGGGCTATTACACGGGTTAACACGGAATGGAGAGAAGAGCGGCCCTCTGTGATGGAAAGTCAGGTTAGGGAACACTTAAAGAAATTGGATGTGCACAAGTCCATGGGGCGGGATTAACTGCATCTGGGAGTGCTGAGGGAGTTGGCTGAAGTGATTGCAGAGCCACTGACCATTATCTTTGAGAACTTGTGGCAAACGGGAGAGGTCCCAGAGGATTGGAAAAAAGAAAATATAGGACCTATCCTCAAGTAAGGGAAAAAGGAGGATCCGAGGAACTACAGACCAGTCAGCCTCACCTCAATCCCTGGAAAAATCATGGACCAGGTCCTCAAAGAATCCATCCTGAAACACTTGGAGGAGAATAGAGTGATCAGGAACAGTCAACATGGATTCACCAAGGGTAAATCGTGCCTGACCAACCTGATTTCCTTCTATGATGAGATGACTGGATTTGTGGATGTGGGAAGTGCCGTTGACGTGGTATACCTTGACTTTAGCAAGGCTTTTGATACAGTTTCCCACAGCATTCTCATCAGCAAGTTAAGGAAGTATGGGTTGGACGAGTGGACCATAAAGTGGATAGAAAACTGGCTAGATCAATGGGCTCAGCAGGTAGGAATCAATGACTTGATGTCTAGTTGGCAACTGGTAACGAGTGGAGTGCCCCAGGGGTCGGTCCTGGGGCCGGTTCTATTCAACATCTTCATTAATGATCTTGATGATGGGATAGACTGCGTGCTTAGCAAGTTCGCGAATGACATTAAGCTGGGGGGAATGGTAGATACTCTGGAGGGCAGGGACAGGATCCAGGGAGACTTGGACTGAAAGAAACCTCATGAGGTTCAACAAAGACAAGTGCAAAGTCCTGCACTTAGGTAAATACTTGTCTTTTAACATTCTCACCTTCTGAATTATTGCTGTTACAGGGCCCTACTTCTATACTGCCTAAATCAAAACAACTCGTTTGGTTTGCTGAAATAGACTAACAGACAACCCCTCTGGAACTGTTTAAATAGACCTTGTGACCCATCCTTCTCTGCATGTGCATATATAACTGACATTCTGCAGTTTCCATTTCATGCATCCGAAGAAGTGGGATTATACCCACGGAAGCTTATATACTAAATGAATTTGTTAGTCTTTAAAAGTGCCATAGGACTCATTGTTTTGCTAAATTAAAGTATGATATTTAAAAAAATATTAAAAGAGGTTTTTTCTTGAAAATTATTTATAAAATACTTTCATTAAAGCCCACATTTTCCAATGTCTTACACATATTAATAAAATCAATAAACTACTCACAGCATGTAACATTAAGAACCTATGCCATACAAGATGTCAGTCTACACCAGTGGCTCCTTCTGGCCTTAAATTCTATGACTCAGTCTTTGGAGGATGAGGGCCTAATGTTATAACTTATTCAGCAACTGTAAAGGTTTTTTTTTAATCTTGATATTTAGGTTTTTGTGTATTTTTTTTTTTAGTATTAACAAAATGCTTAAGATCAACAAAGAGAATCCTCTCTAACTATAAACCGACTACTCAAGGACTTCAGCTGACAAGACCAACTGAAGAAGCAGCCAATACAGGGACTTGGGGAATGGGATAAAATGGGGCCTAGGTGGGGGGCATTCCCCATACCTGTCTTTCCACCCCATCGTGTGGCTTTGAGGAAAAACTTCAGAGGACCCAGCCAGAAGCAGCAAAAACAGGACCTTCTGACATTTTGACAAAATTTCTACAGTTTTGGCTGACTTTCTCTGCTCTGTGCAGAATGACTGGACATAGACTTCACTGCTCTCACTCCCTCAGTTCTTCATTTTAACTTCACTCCACAGCAGTTCCTCATCTCCCTCCCTCACACTCTCTTCCTTTCAATAGCCTTTCTCCCTTCATTTTCTCCTCCCATTTCGCTTATCCCCTATTATGTAAACCCGCCTTTCTATACCACAAAAAAATATTTGGAACTAACATGATGTTTGCTGCCATCACATTTTTCACTCTCCTTGTATGTTATACATATTCTTTTCTCAACCTGTGTCTGTCCTGTTTATTCAGATTGCAAGCTCTTTGAGGCAAGCACTGTGTGCTCCTCTGTGCTCATACAATGCCTAGAAAAAAAGACTCAGACTTTATGATCATCTAGTCTGATCTCCTGTATGAAGGAGGCCACAGAGCCTTACCTACCCACTCCTGTAATAGACCCCTAACTATGATGGAGTTATTGAAGTCCTCAAATCATGATTTAAAGACTTCAAAGTATAGAGAATCCACTAGCAAGTTAGCCATGCCCCACGTTGCAGAGGAAGGCAAAAAAACCCAAAGGCCTCTGCCAATCTGCCCTGGGAAAAAAGTTCTTCCTGACCCCAAATATGGCGATCAGCTAACTCCCAAGCATGTGGGAATAGACATCCAGGAAAGAATTCTCTGTAGTAACTCAGTACCCATCCCATCTAATACCCCATCACAGGCCATTGGGCATACTTACTGCAAGGAGTCAAAGATCAATTAATTGCTAAATTAGGTTGCCCTTTCATATCATCCCCTTCATAAACTTATCAAGCTCAGTCTTGAAGCCAGTTAGGTTTTTTGCCTCTACTGCCCCTCCTGGAAGGCTGTTCCAGAACTTCATTCCTCAGATGGTTAGAAACCTTCCTCTAATTTCAAGTCTAAACTACATGGTGGCCAGTTTATGGCCACTTGTTCTTGTGTCTACACTCGCATTGAGCTTAACAAATTCCTCTTCCTCCCTGGTATTTATCCCTCAGATGTATATATAGAAAACAAAATGATGACCCATTCTTGATTAGTTCTTAGGCACTATCATAATAAGTATGATTACCTCCAAGCCAGGGGTGAAATCCAAGTCCCATTGAAGTCAGTAAGATCATTGCCCCATGTTCTTAACCACAGTTTCTATCATGCCAGTAGACAAAACCAAAGGGGGAATATAATTTCCAGTGGATCATTTTAAAAATCTCATAATGAAATATAAGGCTTTGAAAAGTGTCTCTATTCATTTAGAAACAGAACTTCAAAAACCCAAGTGCTTTGGGATTGCTGAAGTTTCAAATGTTAATATAAGTAATATACTATCGGAAACTCTGTCTATAGCTTTAATGACAAGGGAGAAGAAAGTGGGATACTGTTCTGGGCTAAGTAACTGGAAAGATTCAGAAGCTGGAAAAAATGTCCTCAGTGTTAAAATAAAATATAAATTAATTAATTTAACTGTAGGGACAATTTCTGTCCAATTGGACATAACATATCTGAGAGGCAAAACTAAACATTTAGAAAGCAGTAAGATACTCTATTTTAAGAGCTGTATGTTTTCTATTGATTATACCAGACAGGAAAAAAACAAACTCATAATTGGTTTTGTTTAAGATAGGATTGAAAAAAGTTTGCCATTTCTGAAAACTCATATTGTTATTCTTAAAACATACAGGCACTGAATCAAACTATAATATCTTTAAAATTCCTGATCCTACAAACACTTAAATATGTGCTTAATTTTGTGTATATAAGAAGTCCCATTTGACTTCAATGAGGCTACTCACATGCTAATTCAAATACATACGTGTTTTCAGATGATGCACAGTTCCCCATATAATTGTAAGGGAAATTATTACATTTCAAGATCCAATTCAAGTAACTGGATTTTTAAAAATCACAAACTCATAGTTGATAACCTAGTAAAAATATGTATTCCTTCTGGAAATGCTATGGCTTAGTTGTAATATTGTAAATGTAATGTTACAATGTTTTGGGTGGAGTATTATACCTATTGAAGTCAGTGGCAAAACTACTCTAAAAAAAATAACCTTTATCATAAATGGATGGTTTGTTATACGAATATTTCATCTCAAATATTAGACTAATTTTCTAATGCATGAGTGACTGAGTAGAGAAAGATACCTGACTCTTGATTTGCACTAATCTTTCATATTTTGAAAAGTTTAATTTAAAAAAAATCTCAGTTCTGCCCATTACAGAGCTCTTATTATAGGCAATTTTTGAGTTATACTATTGGCAAGAGAGTTTTAGGGTCAGATGGAATCCTTAGATATATTTTTTTAACCATCCTCTATTGTATATAAAACTTTACTAAATCTGGCCTGAAATTGTTGAATAATTTAGTTTTACCAAATTTTGACTCAGTAAAAATGTATATAAAATTCAGGCTACTTCTATGGGTTTGAATACCAGTTCACATTATTTTTAAGCTATGCATTTTTAAAATATCATGGCTTACACAATATTAAATCATAAAATTTAAACAAAATAACCAATACTAAATTATATTTAATTCTTACCACTCATCTGAAGAGCAACTATAATCCTCAGGCTCAGGACAGTGGCTGCACAAAAAGCAAAGGAGGAATAGAAATACAGTAGAGGGAAAATATAGTCACAGAAAGGCTATATAATCAGATCACATATAAAAAGAAAAATTAGTGAAGGAAATGAGTTACAAAAAGGGGGAAAATTTTAGGAGTACCTCAAAAGAATGGGTTGTTAATATCAAAATATCAGGAAACAAAGTGTGTCAATAAAGTATGAAATGTATGTTGGGGCTCTGTAATGTATAATCAGGCTAAGCTAATTCATCCTAGATTTATCCTCATTCACTGGCATTCAATACTGCCTGATCCAAAGCCAATGTAGGTCAATGGAAGACTCCCATTGATTTCAGTGGGCTTCAGATCAACCCATTACTGTGGTTAACACCAGTTTTATTTCTCTGATGCCCCCCACCCCCACATCAAATTTGTTCTGAAAGGGGAAAGCAATCAAGAGATAAAATTCTCAAGGGATGCTGATTTCTGAGCTGTTCCTGTATTATTTGTCTTTCTGCTCTCTGATGGCAAGTGAATCTTCCCAAAAGAGAAGCTCTGTTAGAGATGATCAGGTCTCATGAAAGGTGGATACATGGCATTTGGAGGCAACAGGAATCAATTTATAGCAAGGTAATTTAAATCACAGATCTTTTAAAAAACATTGATTTAAATTAGGTTGAGTGAATATTTAATATGAATTGCTATTGTAATTTTAGATTAAAATTTATAGTAAACTAAATTATAAATGCTGCTGTTTATGTTTAAGTTTGTTTTTTCACTACTGTTGGGTATCACAATTGAATTTATAAAACTGTTATAAGACAAAGCAAAGAAAATAAAAATTGGAAAATTTAAATTATGATCCTGCAGACACTTAACCAGGCACATGCTTTTACTCACACAAATAGGTCCACTGAAGTCAGAAATAAGATGGTTTCTTTACTAAAACTTCTCTTGGTGATAAAAAATCTTTACCACCTCAAAACAAAATTGCTTCAATGCTAACAATGAAAAGTTATTTAAACTTTCATTTCATTAATAAAAGTATTGTAAACTTCTTTTACACACGCGCGTGCGCACACAGACACAACAACTTTTTCACAAACAAGTCTAAAGTTAGGCACTGAAAAACATATTTAGGCATGCCAGGGAGAGACTTGGTAAAGAATCTAAGTGATTTAAGAGCAAAAGTCCCATTGGCTTTGAACTACAAACACTGATGGAGAAATATAGCCTGATAAAAGCATTTAATCTTTCTTGACTTATGGAAGTTCAGTATATTGGAAGGTGGCATCAGCTGCAAATGTAGCATAGGCTATTTGCTTATCAATTTTGTGTCTGAATTTGTGTCGCTCTTAAAGGAAGGATGCTAATGAGCTCCTGGACTTGTCTTATCAGCAAAGATGAGCACTGTCAGTGTAAAATTTCTAAGCAGAAAAAGTCTACATGTAAAATTTGAAATTCTACTAAATCCAGTTAGGAGATTAATTAAAGAATCAAGCTCAAAACAGCTACTTATTAATTTAAGACTACAACATAGGCACATGTAAATATCAACATGCAAATAAAAATAATTGATTTACATTAAAATAAATTTAAATTCAAAACATAATTTTATATATCTTGGAGAAGCAACCAAGGCCTTAGATGGGCTTCATTTGCAGATCATACTGAGGATGCTTGAAAAGGCTTTATGGGGGCCTCTTCTTTTCCTCTTTCAGTCCTTTACTAGGAGCATTCTTTTTACTCACGGTAGATGAGAAATCTGTCAGAGTGAGGGACAAATCTGAGTGTACACTTGTACTCAGTTCCCCCTTCCTTATCTTGGAAGGGATTCTAGGAATACTCATCCATCTGAATGAGTTCCTGGAGGCAAAAGTTCTTTATAGGGCTTCCTATCTTGTCAGGATTTCCTAACTTGAAACTTTCCCCCTGCTTGCCTCTTCTGAGTCTTAGGGCTGGTCTACATTGAGGGCTTAGGTCAATGTAATGCCACTTATGTTGACCTTCTACAGCCTGCATTCACAGTCATGTGGCTGCAAAGTCAGATTAAGTGCTGCTGCAAATCGATGTTTGCAGGAGGTGTAGCATTTAGTGTGATTTCAATAATGCGCTTTAACATCAGTGTGTAGAGAGAGCAGTATAATGAGATGTTAATGGCCTCTGGGATCTATCACAGAATTCCTTGTTCTTGCAACTCTGTCTTTCCTGGTATGCTGCATATTGGCCACATCACCAGCAAACAGCTTGGGGGAACCGGCGAGCAGGATGGAACCAGGGCAGGGGTTGGGGGAACCGGGCAGCAGTGCTAACGCAGCTGGGGGAACTGTCAAGCAGTGTGGAGCCAGGGCAGGGTGTGGGGGGACCTGGCAGCAGCGTGAAGACAGGGTGGGGGATCTGGCCAGTGGTGTGGAGACAGGGTGAGGGGTGGGGAAAGCATCTCAGTCCTTTCTATTCTCAACCTGTGGCCCATCTCCTGTAGACTATATTACTTTGGTTTAATTTCAGTTTTTGGGTTTAGTGTATAGTTGCTGAATGGTGTTGGTATCCTTTGATATACAGGGAGTATTACTAAATGATCTGGTGGTCCCTTCTGGTTGCAAACTCTGTGATTCTATATGAAGGCTCAGTGATTGCTAGAACCCTTCATATATGAGTTACATCATCAAGTGTTTGGGTGTACTATCTTCATATGTTGATTGGAAGAAACTATAACTGAAGAATCTGGACTGATATAAAAGATCAAAGGTTTTACTTCTGGATTCCTGGTTCAGTTTGAATATCTAGGGGATAGAAAACACATCCTTTTAACTTGGAAGCTGAGCAGATTTGATCTGAAAGTAATTGAAAGATAGACTTTAAAGGATATTTTATCTGATTATCTATTTCCTGAGCCATCCATTTCCCCTTATTTCTCATCTCATCTCATTTCATTCATTCAGCCTGATTCAGAAGGATAATAAGACCTTCATTACTTTGCATGACATAGACTTCATAAGTAGAAGCTGTTTTGTGATTGCAGAAATCCTGTAATTTGCCTCAGCTCCCACCACAGCTACTTTTTACCAACAATAATCAGTTGGAGAAAGGAGAAGTCAAAGAAAAGACATTAGATTTTATTAGACTCAAGAAAAAAATTATGGATTAAGCTTAAATATTTTTCTTTCTACCACACTTAAGAAAATACAGACTCAGACTCATTTATGAGTTATTGCTTCAGCTCGAACAGACCAAAGTACAGTATGGTTCGGACTGAATGCGAGTTTAAACAAACCACTAATGCTCTTAAATTCCTTAAGATCATAGGGCCTCCACTAGTTTTACTCTTTTTAATCTTAAGAAGTTTAAGGCCCAGATCTTTTGCTTCTTCCCCAATTCGTGCACCTGCTGACTTCTCTACATTGCTGCTGCAGAACAAGTACAAGATCTGGCTCGGAAAATGTTAAGTTGAGTAACAAACACTGAATACAGTGAGGCAATATGCACTTGAACTATTTTTCTCTAGACTGCCTGAATATTTAGGCACTTGCCATTAGCTGACTACGCTGGTAGGCGAAAAACTCATTTGCTATTTTATTCTTGTATCCCTTTGCAAAGTCCATTGAGTTCCCATCCCCCTATTATCACAAAAGAAAGAAAGAAAGAAAGAAAGAAAGAAAGAAAGAAAGAAAGAAAGAAAGGCAATATCACCAAAAAGGAACATTGTTCAAGAACAAAAGAAAAAGATAATTTCAGTAGAAAAATGTTTACTGTAGAAGGTATTAATTACAATAAGCAGCATAAGAAAATTTAAAAATAATGAAGCAATGCATTTTTTGGATCCACATAACAAACATATGTTAAAACAAACTCACACACATCCTTGTACTCATATTAAAACCCAATACCAAAAAGCAATTAAAATTCTTGTTCATCCAGTCTAACATTCAGCTGTTCATTTACACAAATGTTCATGTGTGCATGGACAGGAGCACATGTCTGTGTGAAATATAAAATGTGGAGCACAATATAGTCATTTTCAGTAGCTATGAAAAAATGTATTAATAAAGGTATTAATACCAAGACCAACATATAAAAACATCTGGTGTGCTGAAACTGTTATACAACTATAAGAATAAAACTTTAGTCTCTTAAACTTTATCTTAATTTCTGTTTGTCAGAAAAGGTACTCTCTTATGGCTGAAGAGAACAGATAAAAAATGTCAACCTCATAACCAACAACTCCTCTTTTTACAGCTACAAGAAATGCTTCTTAACTACATCCAATGTAAGAAGGAAATTAAAGACAAATAAGCAACTTTTTGTTATAAAAAATCAAACACTTACCCATAAGCAACTCCTGCTATAGTGCACTTCTTAAACTGCATTACATTGCACGTCAGGGTACCAGTTTTGTCAGAAAATATGTATTTGACCTAAATGAATTTTAAAACTCATTAAAATATTATTCTCAGTACATATTTCTATATGTAGTAATTCATAGCTGTTAAATATTAAACATGTTTAGCCACTTCTGCAATGAACCACTTCACTCAGTTTATTGATTATAAAAAATATTTGGCTTAGGACACAACTTAATAAGGTCGACTTAGTGCTATTCCCCATCCACACTGGCTTTAAGTCGACTTAATAAGTCGACTTAAGCCTTAAGTCAACCTAAAGAGGGGAAGTTATTAAGTTGACTTAAGGAAGCGCTTAAGTCAATTTAATAAGCACCCAGTGTGGACACAGCATTCTGTAGGTTGACTTAAGCATTCTTAAGTCGCCCTAAGTTGCAAGTGTAGACATACCCAACGAACTGGGGAGAGACTGGAAATGCCTGGACAAAGAGAATAGGACTAGGAGAGGACACTGGGACAGGAAATCTGGAGGACTGAGAATAGGACTTGCTGGGCAAGAAGCCTGGCTGAGGAATGGATATACGGAATGGCAAGGTGAAGTGAATGGGATTGGGACAAGAAGACTGGGGTGAGGAAGAGACAAGACTGATACAGAAAAGCGCTGAAGAGGAAGTAACAGAAGAAGTGACACATGAAGAGAGAAGGACAGAAACGTCTGTATCCATTAGAAAGAGCCTAGAATAGAACCCAAAATTCCCAAGACTCATCATTACTCTGCTGTTGGCAAATATCTGTGAAACTGACTGGCAAGGTGGGCTATGCATCTTACTGCTGTTCTAAACAGAGGAGGATAACCTACAAGTATCAGTAACACCATTAGCTCAAGTAGTAGAAGGCTGTGTAGTGGATCCAAAGGTTCCAATTCTGACCCATGAAGGTATTTCAGTGTAGTGCAGCCACATAATGCAATTTGTGTGTTTTCAGTTTGTTTTTTTAAAAGCTCAAAAATTACATACAAAAATCTATGTTAAAAGAACATTATTAAGGAGCAAAGTCAAGAACTCAAAGTATGCATTATGCATACAGTATTTAATTTCATGATTTCATATTATTTTTCTACAGGATCTCTGTCTCATTCAATACAGAGGATGGCCCTGCTCTAGGGATAAATAGGGTTGAGTAGTTGAAGGAGGATGTTCTCTGTAGGACTCCGATTTCATTTGTTGAAGAAACTTGAAGAAGGTGTGCATTGAATGAGGCAGGGGATTACAAAAAGAGAAACAGTGATATTATGATTAAGGCAGTTGAATGCTGCCCTGAATAACTGAATTGTATCCCTGCCTCTGCCACAGAATTCCTATATGATGATAATCAAGCCATTTATACTAAACTTTTCACAGGTAGCCACTAACTGAGTATTCCTCATTTTCTATGTGTCTGACTTGAGATCCTGTGGTCTGATTTAAAGAAGCACTCACATCTGCGATTGATGTCTTGGAAGCTGAGTTTTGAAGATTTGACAAGCTAGATACTTCAATAATCTGAAAAATCAGATCCTAGTTTTCTCAAATTGGGTATCCAAAATTAATGGCTAGTTTTGACCTTAATCACTTTCCCATCTGTAAAATGGCAACAATAATAGTCCTTTATCTCCCAGGCGTGTTGTGGAAATAAATTCATTGATGATCATGAAGCACCAATATACTACAGTGATGAGTGCAAAATAAAGTCCCATGAAGACATCAATAATTCTGTCTTCAGAACAGGATTTCAATAAAGTACAGTAAAAAAGACATGGACCATACTCTGAACAACAAGGATAAAAAATATTAACTAGCTGCTCATTAAGTAAGCAATGTCTGTTCTATACACTGAATGAGACAGGGTCCTGTGCAAATTCAATACCATCATCTCAGGTTTGAATAGAGATATGAGCTGGCTTTCTCATTATAAATATGATTGTCAACTCTCTCAGCCTAAAATTTGTTAGTCTTTAAAAGTGCCACAAGACTCCTTGTTTCTTTTACTGAACTAGACTAACATGGCTAAACCCTTTGGAACAAGTAAGCAATCTGGTTTACCTGGCCAAGTTCTTCATTGAGATTGGATGTACGAGCCATGGAGGGAGTGTCTGTAGGTTCATAGTGCATGTCTATATCCTAAAGAAAGATATAAGTATTTAAAAGCTAGTATTCCATAATAATAAAGATAAATTATTACTTAGCTCCCTTATTGCTATTACTTTTTACTTATATAAAAGCTTGATTGAATTCAATATTTTTAATATGATGTCAATGGCACTACATCATGGTGGGGGTGATAATTACTGCAGGTAAATGTACTGCAAGTAAATGTAGAGTGATGAGCGTGATATGTTTGTGAGTGAGCATAAAAAATTATTAGAAATAGCTGTGTTTTTAATACCCCTTGTTATACAAGTTTGAGGGGAGATATGATTGCTCTTTATAAATACACCAGGAAGGGAGAGGAATTAGTTGAATACAGCGCCAATGTGGACACAAGAACACATGGATACAAACTGTCCATCAGGAAATTTAGGCTTGAAATTAGACATAGGTTTCTAACCATCAGAGGAGTAAAGTTCTGGAAGAGCCTACCAAGGGGAGCTGTGGGGGCAAAAAACGTAGTTGCCGTCAAAGCTGAGTTTGATAAATTTATGGAGGGGATGATATGATGGGACGGCTTAGTTTGGCAATTGTCCATTTTTTACTATTGGTGATAGATATGCCAGTGACCTGGGAAGGGGCATTAGATGGATTATATGGGGTGGGTTCTGAGTTATTACAGAGAACTTCTTCTTGACTAGCTGGTGAGACTTGCCCACATGCTCAGGGTTTAACTGATCACCATATTGGGGTCAGGAAGGAATTTTCCACCAAGGCAGATTGGCTTGGGCGCTGAGGGTTTTTTCCCTTCCTCTGTAGCATTGTGCATGGCTCATTTGCTGGTTGATTCTCTATATCTTAAAGTCTTTAAATCATGATTTGAAGACTTTAATAACTCAGCAATAGGTTAGAGGTTCATTACAGGAGTGGGAGAGTGAGGTTTTTGTGGACTGCATTGTGCGGGAGGTTAGATTAGATTGGTCCCTTCTAACCTTAGAGTCTGTAAGTCTATGATTTATTCAAGGTGGTACCAGACAGTGTATAATCAGAAGAAAATTAATAAAATTGAGAGAGAGAAAATTTATCAGAAAATATACGAGAAAAATTTCTTGAAAGAGGTCTATCTATTAGACCATGGAATAATTTTTCCCAAAGGATCATATGAAAGCTCTATTGCCTGGAATGTTTAAAAACTGAAAAAATCTAAACACTAGTAACGTGCTGCAGAAAAAAAAAATCCTAACTTTTCAAGGAAGCACTAAATGATCAAGTAAATTTCAGGTTTCTATGATACTGTGATTAATACTGCATGCTTTAAAATGCTGATTTCTGTACAACAAAAAAGATTATAGAGAAAAAGGCACATTAAATATCATATTTACCCAATTTATGAAATATGCCTGGATAAATTTAACAACTTCTAATGTAACCAACAAGCTGATTGGAATAAGATTATTGAAGAGAATGATAAAGGTCAAGAAATTCAGTCCAAAATTGCTAGCTCCACCATCTGTTAAAATAAAAGAAAGCATCTGTAAGATTAAATACTCATGCGGTTAGGCAATCAACAGGTAACGTTTTCATAGGTACATTTGTTGGCTTTTGTAACACACAGATGTAGGTTCTTTAAGATACTGAGGGAACTTGTAATGACAGTATCGCTCCCCACCCCATACTGTAAGGCTGTAAGTTATATAAAAGGAAAGGGTCGCTTATGATCAAATGCAGTTTTGATTTACGTACTTTTCTCCAACTTTTTAAAAAAGCAGGCTACCCTGAATTTTGCTCTTTAGATATAGAATCATAGAACTGGAAGGGACCATGAGAGGTCATTGAATCCAGTTCCCTGCACTCATGGAAGGACCAAGTACCACCTAGACCATCCCTGACAGGTGTTTGTCTAACCTGCTCTTAAAAACGTTCAATGATGGAGATTCCACAACCTCCCTAGGTAACCTATTCCAATGGTTAATCACGCTGACAGTTAGGAATTTTTTCCTAATCTCCAACCTAAACCTTCCTTGCTGTAATTTAAGCCCATTGCTTCTTGTCCTATCATCAGCAGTTCAGGAGAATACTTCTTCTCCCTCTTCCTTCTAACAGCCTTTTAGGTACTTGAAAACAGTTATCATGTCTCCTCTCAGTCTCCACTTTTCCAGATTAAATAAACAAACACAGTTCTTTCAATCTTCCCTCGTAACTCAAGTATTCTAGGTCAAGACCTTTAATAATTTTTGTTGCTCTTCTCTGGACTTTCTCCAGTTTGTCCACATCTTTTCTGAAATGAGGCACCCAGAACTGGACACAATACTCCAGTTGAGGCCTAATCAACATGGAATAGAGCAGAAGAATTACTTCGTTGCTATGTCTACACTTGCTAAAATTAGTTCGAATTAGTTAGTTGGAACTAACTAATTTGAACTAATTTTAGTTAGTTCGAATTAGCTTAATTCGAAGTACAAAATGTTAGTTTGAACTAAGCAAGTGCCATTCATGGCACTTGCCTACTTTGAATTAGCGACCCCCGTTCACTTCAATAGCCGGTTAGTTCAAACTAAGAAATTAGTTCAAATTAACATGGCCACATTGGCTAATTCGAACTATTTAGTTCGAATTAAAGCCTTATTTCTGAAGCCCTATTCGAACTTATTAGTTCAAATTAAGAAAGCTCTTAATTCGAATTAACTAAAGCCCAGTGTAGCCATGGCTTTAGTTAGTTCGAATTAAGCCTCCTTAATTTGAACTAACTTGCCAATGTAGACATAGCCCTTGTGTTTTACTTACGATACTACTCTTAATACATCCCAGAATTATGTTTGCTTTTTTTGCAACTGTGTTACATTGTTGACTCATATTTAGTTTTTGGTCCACTATGACAGTGGTTTTCAAACATAGGGTCAGGAACCAGTACTGGATCGCAGACACTCATGGCAACCCATGCTGCTGCTGCTGCCAAAAGACTGGAATGCATTGCTTGATGATGTAATTGTTGAATGGTGGGGGGAAATTATTTTTTTTCAACTGGGTCCCAAGAAAAAAGGTTTGAGAACCACTGCACTATGACACCCAGATCCCTTTCTGCAGTACTCCTTCCTAGGCTGTCATCTCCTATTTTGTATGTTGCAACTGATCGTTTTTTCCTAAATGCAGTACTTTACATTTGTCATTATTGAATTTCATCTTATTTACCTCAGACCATTTCCTTCCTTCTATATCCTTACATTTCTGCATTTGCTTTGTAGGGAAGATCAAACCAGTTTGAATAAAGTAAGAACCAACTGAATCAGTACTCTAAATATGAATTTTCTAAATATCAGATTTTTTTTAAAGTAAGAATTGTGGGAGGGAAAAGAAAGGTTACTACCTCTACACATCCTAACTGGTCCAGTAATTAATTGAAGGCAAAGCAACAAGATACTATGAGAAATGGTATTCAAAGATTCAGATATACCAAAAGAAGAAGAGGAAGAAGGAAGTCTCAGCTGGCTAGGATTAATTTAAGCCTTGCTGTCTCCTAGCCTGGAGCCAGCCATGCTGGATTCCTACTAAAGGAGAGTCTGGAGCTCATATGACTGAGCATCTGCACCCCACAGTACAACACAAAGGCTTCCTTTAGGTCTAATTCCCTTGTTGAGGTAGGCTATGCTCACTCATTGCAGATGGAATGAAGGATCAAAGGCTATCACAGTACCTCACACATGCTGCTGGGTCAGCTGCCTACTGAAATGTGTCACAGGGCATCCTATAAACCTATTTCTTTCCCCTCTCCTTTAACTGTAGCCTGTTAAAGATTGTCTCAAGCAGGTAGGGAGCATGAACTGAAGGCTGAGATATGATTAGACCCTCCCACAAAAGGGTATGATATAGCATAAAGCTATGATTTCACTTATTGTGCGTAGAGGAAAATAAATGCTAATGGTTAGGAAAAGATCAATATGAGGGTGAGGGGAGGATAAAGAATGTAAGCTACTTTTTAATACACTCGAAAAATGGAAAAGGCAAAAATACCAGCTCCCCTTCCTGGGGTGAATTCACTATTCACTGAACTTAGCAAGAGGCTTAGTTGGCACAGAAACATGCACTTTACACCAGCTTTGCATTATAGTCAATATATACAGTAAATAAAGATGAATAATGTTATAAACACCACAATATGCAAATATACAAGATAAATGTTTTACTGTAATATTTTGCAATTACAGAACTTATGCAAGTATCATTTGGACAACAAAATATTTAATACAATTATTTTAGTGCTTACAGTTTAGACTGAGATACCAGTCCCTTTGGGCATGCCTTCGATTCCATATAGCTGAACCAACAGAACAGATTAAAGACATGGCAATAAGGATGCAGAACAAAATCAAGATTTGAATATTTGTAATTCTTTCCACGTTAGATAGTTTAAGAGGTGGGCTTGTTGAATTCTGTGAAACACAAGAAAATTGTAAGTAATAAGTTTGAAATGAAATATATGGGAAGTTCTCTAATATTTTCAAACTTTCTTGTTGTGTATTTTTCTATACATTTCTCAGGAGAGTTACACCTTATAATATCAGCATAAATTGCATAAGGACCACTAAGGGTGGAACAGTCTATTTCAAATGACTAAACTTTGCAAATTAGAAAATCAATAAATGTAACAAAAACAATGACTATGCGTCACTAAAATTAATGTATATTTTGACAACTATAGACCAGTTGTGATATTCAAAACGATGAAGGAAAAAACCTCATGTTTTTGGGTTTTCATACTCCCCACTCCCCCCAACTTCCAAATGAATTAATTTTACACTGTGTTCATAAAAGTATACTTACTTCTGTGCTGTGAGGAAGGCACACAATAAGTTCAAAAACGCAGTCATAAAATCATACAAAGATTATCAGGCAAACTACAGTGATCCAGATTGATTAAAAATATTTTTTAGAACAATTTTTTTTTTTTTTTTTTTAAAAGGACATGTCTGCCACTTAAAAGCCATGTTTGCAATGCTTGGTAACCTTCTATGGAACCAGCAAAAGAAATATATCTTGATTTTACTCAATCTAACTCACTAAAAAGCAACTTTGCTACAAACAGATTATATTGTAACCTTGTAGCCAACACTAAAATAGACAGATCTTCTCGTCTCTTTAACTTAAAATATTTTTAAAGAAATAAAGAGTAAAGATGGTTTTTGTGTAACAATAACACTATCAAAACCTAACAAAATAGAGAATTTATAAAATATCCATATTTAAAACGACAAACCTGCATGAGTTTTGTATCATGTCCAGTATAGACAACTATTCCATGAACCCACTGGGTATTTCTTAGTTGAGCTCCTCGTAGAAGAATTTGGTCAGGTCCTAATGGAACAGTACTGAAAGCAATTTTATATTTTTATCAGTATAAAATAACTCATCACTTTATGAGGAATAAAGGTAACACGCAGACAGTAGTAATCAACATTTATTAGTTAAATTTTCAAAAGAGACTAGTCATTTAGGGTGCCTCCCTTGAAACAAGCTACAGTGGCGTGATTGTCAGAGGGCAAGTGCTCAACTGAAAAATCAGATCTCTGTTATTTATCTCAGGTTGGGCACTGAAAAACTAGGGGATTCACAGAACTGCTAGTCATTTCTTAAAATTTTAGCTATGTCTTTAAAAATACAGAACTATTAATTAGGCATTTTAAAAGTAACACTTAATGTTATCCTTTTGTTTAATATCACAAGGAATATCTTCAAAGAAGGAGTCATGTAGTTGTAAACAGAAATTTATTCACTCTTAAGAATTTTAATTTTCCAAATTAATTCTTAAATTATTCTAATCAGTTCTTTGAACTACCACATTTTAGGTTATTCCACCAGCAGCATATCAAATAAAGAAATAACCTTTACACATGATCCTCTGTTTAAAATTTACAGTAACCTGATTTGAATTTTTTTTTTATGTTCTTTACTTAAGTTTAGCAGAACAAGTTGATATGATCTGTATTAATTAAAATGTCTGCTTCAGTTCAGTAGCATTCTTCAAAAAGTAGCATTATGTACATTGGAAGTATACAGATTTCGAAATTTCTCTTGCTAATTTATATTTGAGATCAGTTGGATTTAGATGACTGATATTAGACATATGCTGTAGCTCAGGCTCCTAGCAAAACAGAAAATATGTTTACCTGATGATTTCTTTTATGGGACTAACATCTCCCCCAATCTCTGAACCTTTCCTTTTACAAATTCTAGATGAAATTCAGACTTGTCAATGAGGTGAGCCTCCTAACTTCAAATGATTACCTCCACAGGTGCATGAAATCAGTAAATTAGTAGAAAAGTATAAATAAACTTGTTAATGACAATGACTTTGTCTTCTAGTTTATATATGTTACATATACTTTGTAAAAAGGTATTATAGAGATATTCCAATAATTTATCTGAATGGAACCAATGGAGCGTGAGGTCAACCACAGTTAGGGAGTCAGCAAGTTACAAATTTTCCACTGTGGTTACTGACCTTTCCTCTCCCCCAGTCTGAACTGTTTGAGATGCAGAGAGAAAGGAAGTAAGGAAATATTAGTAGGGAAGGAAAGGGAAATAAGACAGACACATGTACCCCGTTCCCTAAAATTAATGGTAATAACAGTAATTTACTGTGGAACCCCCACGCAGAGCACCTCCATGGTAAAGGATGTTTCTGCTATGAAATGAAGTTTGAATTGCAGTGCTTCTTTAAAATAGTGCTTAGAAATGAGCAGGGGGCAGCTTTTTGGTGGCTAACAAATTTGCTGCCCACGAGACTGTTGTGGAGCACATTTTCTGACCCCTTCTGCAACTGCTTTTTTCTCCTTGATTAAATACGTTTCAGTGATATAACCCTCATTCCACATAGTTTTGGAGGCTTTGAACACTTTCAGGCCAGGCACTTCGTTGAAATAAAGTGAATGAGGATTTTTTTTCCTGGAATTGATTGGTCCCATCAAGGTAAAATTTAACTGCTCTTCTCACACCTGGCAGGTACCATATTTTCGTCTTTTAAATGTTGAAGTTTTGTGCAAAATGAACAAACAATGATTTCCTATGAGGTATGAAAGAAAGAGTTAACTCTACATAGGAATAATTCAGGAGTATGAATAACCCTGTCCTCATGGAAGATACAGTTAGACTCGTGTTTTTCAAGAGTATAGGATTTGGAGACTTTTCTTGCCAACATCATTATCAGAAGGAAGCATATCTTTATGCAAAGGAAATATCTGAAATTAAGTGTCATATGCTCAAATGGATGAGGCATGAGAACTTGCAGCATTACTGGCAGACCTGAGAGATAAAATACACTCAACTATTGATTTGGATAGACAAGCTGCCCTAAGCAACCTCAGTGATAGAAGTACTCTACCAAAGACTTGGATAAGCCTGTGTTTAAAACACTGTTTATTGAAGAAATATGAGCTGTGATTGTGGGAAGTCTAGCCTATCCTTTAAGAAATCTTAAAGAATTGGCTGTAATGCCCATTTTCCTAAATTATCTTTTTATTCTGAAATCAACAGAAGAATTTTGTGCAAATAGTTGCATACAACCATAGTGTGAAAAGCCTAAATGAGGCTAAGAGAATATTTCGTTCTTTAGAGGAGAACCCATGTTGACTTACGTTTACCATAGTCAACACATGTACTTCAACCAGCACATGCTCCATTCTCAACTGATCAAGGAAATCCTGAAGATCCAACCTTATTACTCCCATTTCTAGGAAGTTGATGCTATAGAGCCTCTGATTCCATTCCTTTACATTGTGACAGCCCAAATGTTTCTTGCATCCTTAGAGGATGGTGCCTATGACCATGACTTTGGGATCCAGATTACAAAAGAAGGATTTTTTCCACCACAAAAGACTCCTAGTGCCATCAGATGAGGATTCATATCATTCTGGATTCTATCTCCAATTTCTTTTGCACTACTTGTTCAGAATCATTCCAGGCTATTAAGAGAAATATCGTAGCTCTTCCAAGCAGTCTTGCACACGGTATAATGTCTATACTAGATCTGAACATCTAGGAGCTGCAAGTAAGAATGAACAGATGACACTTATTTCCAAAAATTCCTGGACTCTTTAATCAATCTGTTTCCACTAACAATACCTTCACAAAAATAATGAGGCTTGACTAAAATATGAAGATAAATTTCTGCCACATCCACCAATGTTAGCACATCTGATGAAGAGACTAGAGTTGTGATGGAAGTTGGAGTCTCTATCCTGAATCCTCTTTTTTTCAGAAACCATTTAAGCCTCTTGATGTTTAAAGATCTCATGGATTATTTCTTCTTTAAAAAAAAAAACAAACAAACTATGAAGAATATGGAATAGAATCCAAACCTTCTGCAAACAGATTCTATTGCTTCTAACTGTAGGAGGTGCAAAATCTCCATCAGGATGATTTTTTGTCATCTCTTAAGATTGAAGAGGTTATAAAAAAGGATGTGAAGAAGCCTAGAGCCCTAGAGGATATCTGTGCTACATTTTCTTTTGTACTCATCTGAATGAAATACACTTAGAAGTGGGATATCATGCTTCTTAGTTCTATTTCTGTACAGAAGGAGACTCAGTAGCAATTATACTGTTTGGACTGGAAGATAGGTTTGGAGTAATTTCCTGAACTGAGCTTTCCTCAATTGTTCAGACCCTGGCCCTACCTGTAGAATAACAGGAATCCCTTTTCTTTCTCTTGAACTTTCATTCTGCATATGAATGAAGGAAACTTCTATCTTTGTACTATATAATGTTGTTATTCTTCTTGCACTTGGACTGGAGAGCAAATGCTTCCATTTGTACATGTTAAATACTACTTGAAAAAGCTTCACCTTAAACAGGATTCTGCACAAAATTTTTGAGCCACAAAGGATCTTCTTTGAAAAGTTATCAATTGTTGAGGATGTAAGCCAAAGTAGGGGCCTGACCACTAAGGCTGCGTCTACACTGGCAAATTAAGTCGACTTAAGCTTGGCTTAAGTCGACTTAATTTGCCCTGCGTCTACACTACACTTTGCTTAAGTCAATTTAAGCAGCTTGCTTAAGTCGACTTAAGGAAAATAAAGTCGACTTTATTAAACCTGCTTTTTACTTGACCTAAGGCTTAATTCGACTTTCTAAAGTCGAATTAAGCCAGTGTAGACATGGGGTAGCCCTAAGTCGACTTAGGGCTACCCCAGGACTACACACAATGCCCTCCCTGCCGGGGGGGGGGCACAAGGGGAGCCTGGCATGCCCCCCAAAGGGCAGGGCAGAGCTCTGTGTGTGTTGCTGTCTGGATTTAGGGAAGCATTTATGATATTATTTTCAATGGATATCTCATAAATGCTCTATAATCCATAGGAAGAAGAGGTTGCTTACCTGTAACTTCTGTTCTTCGAGATGCGTGTCCCTGTGGGTGCTCCACACCAGGTGTCATCGCGTCTCGCGGCCAAGAGCGGAGTCTTCTCAGCAGTATTGCTAGAGGGGGCTGCACGCGCCGGCTGCAGCTCGCGCCACTCCAGGCAGTCTAGGCGCGCGCAGCCCCCTCATTCCCTCAGTTCCTTTCGACCGCGGAGCAAGAGGTAAGTACTCCGAAGTAGAGGGGAAGGAGGGAGGGTAGTGGAGCACCCACTGGGACACGCATCTCGAAGAACAGAAGTTACAGGTAAGCAACCTCTTCTTCTTCTTCGAGCGATGTCCCTGTGTGTGCTCCACACCAGGTGACTTATTCGCCGTTGTCGGTTATGGTGGAGGGACTTCGGTGTATAGTCGAAAGCACCGCTAACCCTACTCCAGCGTCGTTCTGAAATGTTTTGTCAATAGCGTAATGGGATGTGAACGTATGGATAGAGGACCAAGTGGCCGCCCTGCATATGTCTGCAAGTGGAACGTTATGAAGGAACGCTGTAGTGGCTGCCATTGCCCTTGTGGAGTGAGCTCTGATTCTTTCTGGGGGTTGAACGTCATTCTGTTGGTAGGCCTCCAGAATGCATTCTTTTATCCATTTTGATAGTCTCTGGTTAGATATCGGTAAGCCTTTGCATCTTTCAGCGATGGAGACTAGTAGCCTGTTCGATTTTCTAAACGGTTTCGTTCTGTCTAGGTAAAAGGACAACGCCCGACGGACATCCAGCGTGTGAAGGGCTGCTTCGCGACGGTTCCTGTGACGCTTCGGATAGAAGGTAGGTAGGTGTATGGGTTCATTGATATGAAATTGGGATACGACCTTGGGTAGGAACTTGGGGTGGGGACGTAATGTCACCTTATCTTTTTGGAATATTGTGAAAGGAGGATCCGTCATGAGAGCGTTGATTTCTCCTACTCTCCTCGCGGATGTAATGGCGACTAGAAATGCTACCTTCATAGACATGTGATGCAGTGAGCAGGTCGCCATAGATTCAAAGGGTGCTGCCATCAGTGTGTTGAGGACTAGGTTTAAGTCCCAGGGCTGTGATGGTAACCGTATTGGTGGGAAGAGTCTTTGAATACCCATTAGGAAGCGTTTTACCACTGGGTGGGTAAATATTGATATGTTGTTGAGTCGGTCATGAAAAACTGAAATGGCTGCTAAATGTACTTTCAGTGAGTTAAGGGAGAGGCCGGACCGTTTAAGATGCAGGATGTATTCAAGAATTTGCGGAATTGAAGAGGACAATGGTGGGATGTTTCTGCCATTGCACCAAGTCTGAAACCTCTTCCATTTAGAAAGGTAAGTCTTTCTGGTGCTTAACTTCCTGCTGTTTAGAAGGATGTGACGGACAGCCTCTGAGCACTGTAGTTCTTCATGTTGGAACCATTGAGGAACCACGCTGTTAGGTGTAGTTTCCCGATTTCCGGGTGGAGAGTCTGTCCGAAATTTTGAGTTAACAATGTCGCTATGGGTTGAAGTTGTATCGGTTTGCGCTGCGATAGAACGAGCAGGTCCGCAAACCATGGTTGTCGTGGCCAGGCTGGTGCAATCATTATAACGCGCGCCTGATCCGTTCTGATCTTTTGCAAGACTTTGGGTATCAAGGGGATGGGGGGAAAGGCATATAGTAGGGAATGGGCCCATGTGATCAGGAAGGCATCTCCCATCGATTTGGGACCCAGGCCTGCCCTGGAACAAAAACGATGACATCTCCTGTTGAGATGTGTTGCAAACAGGTCTATCGATGGTTTTCCCCAAAGATCGAATATGCGTGCCAGGTGAGCACTGTCGATCTCCCATTCGTGGTTGGGGGTGAAGCTTCTGCTTAGAGCATCTGCAGTTATGTTTTGTTTTCCTGGGAGGTAGGATGCCGTGATGGTGACTGAGTGATGTATGCACCAGTTCCACAGTTTTACAGCCTCTGCACAGAGGGTTGAAGATCGTGCTCCTCCTTGTCGATTGATGTAAAACATGCACGCCATATTGTCCGTCATGACCCTTACCGACTTGTTTTGAATGAGTGGAAGGAAATGGTCGCATGCGTATCGGACTGCTCTTAACTCCAGTACATTTATGTGGAGAGCAGTTTCTTGTCTTGACCATTGACCCTGTGTGGTCAATTGATCTATGTGGGCACCCCATCCTATCATGGAGGCGTCCGTGGTTAGCAAAATTGTGGGATGAATCGGAAGAAACGGTCTTCCTGACATGACATTTTCCTGTCTGGACCACCAGTTTAGGGAGTCTTTTATGTGTTTCGGGATTGTCACTCTCCTGTTGAGATTGTGGTACTTTGGTTTGTACACAGTCGTTAACCAGTGTTGCAGCGCTCGCATGTGTAATCTGGCATTGGGTACTACACTTGTAGAGGCTGCCATGTGACCTAGCAGCTGCAATACTGTACGAGCTACCACGAAGGGAGCAGTCTTTACTAGAGCAATGAGCTCTTGAAGCGCGTGGAATCTGCTTGTGGGCAACGAGGCCACTCCTGTGTTGGAGTTCAGGAGAGCTCCTATAAAGAGAATTTCTTTGGTGGGTTCCATGATAGATTTTTCTGCGTTCACTTTCATCCCCAGCTTGGTGAAAAGTGACGTGGTCATGAGCGTGGCCTCGTTGGCAGCGTCTCTGGAACGTGCTGTGATTAGGCAATCGTCCAGATAAGGGAAGATCTTCACTCCTTGCGTTCTCAGGAACGCTATAGGTGCTGCAAGCAGTTTGGAAAACGTTCTTGGTGCTGAGGATAGTCCGAAGGGCATCACTTTGTATTGATAATGTTGGTCGTTTACTGTGAAACGTAGGAACCTTCTGTGCGCGGGATGAATGGTGACGTGGAAATATGCGTCTTTGAGGTCGAGGGAAGAGAACCATTCTCCTTGGGTTAGCATGGGAATTATTTTGTTCAATGTGACCATTTTGAACCTCTGTTTCTTGACGTATCTGTTTAACGGTCTGAGATCTAGAATAGGCCTCCACCCGCCTGATTTTTTCTGTACTATGAAATAGCGGGAGTAAAAACCCTTCCTTATATGTTGAGTGGGAACGGGTTCTATTGCTCCTATGTCCAGGAGTTGTTTGATTTCCTGTTGAAGGAGTTGTACGTGATTGGTGTCCCTGAAGAGGGACGGGGAAGGGTAATGAGGAGGGGGACGGGAAGTTAAGGGGATGGAGTAACCCTTGTTTACTATCTCTAAGACCCACTTGTCCGTTGTGATGGAGGACCAGGCAGGAAGGAATTGCCTGAGGCAGAAATCGAAGTTCACGGTCACTTGTTCTGATGTTGCTAAACCAGGAGGAAGTCTCAAACCCTCGACCAAGCACTCAAAACTGCGGTTTTTGGGGTTGTTGTTGGTTGTTATTGGAAGACTGCGCTGATTGTCTTCTTCTATAACCCCTCTGTCTACCCCTCGAAGAGTTGTCATGTCTCTGGTGATTCTGAGGGTGGTAGTAGGGGTGATATCGGCGAGAAAAAGTGTTAAAACTCGTCTGCTTTTTCTTGAACGTTGGAGTATGGATACCAAGCGTTCGGAGGGTGGCTCTCGAATCCTTCATCGCGTGCATGAGTGCATCTGTCGTATCAGAAAAAAGGTTTGTTTTATTGAAGGGAAGATCTTCTATCTTTGTTTGAAGGTCTCTAGGTAGAGCTGCTGCCTGCAGCCACGATGCCCTTCTCATAACGACTGCTGTAGCGACAGCTCGTGCTGCAGTGTCTGCTACATCTAGGGAAGCTTGAAGGGATGTTCTTGATATCAGCTGTCCCTCTGCTACCAAACTCCTATGTTGTTGTTTTTTATTATCTGTGATGAAGTCTGTGAGTTGTGATAACCTCTCGAGTACTAAGTGGTTATAGTTAGAGAGGAGAGCGGAATAATTAGCAATCCTCAAAAGTAATGTGGCTGAAGAGTATATCTTACGACCTAACTGGTCCAAGCGTTTCCCGTCCTTATCTTGCGGTGTAGACTTGAAAGTTGTTTGCCTTCCCTTTTGGTTGGCTGCATCTACTACCAATGAATTAGCTGGAGGGTGCGTGAACAGAAATTCCATTCCCTTTGAAGGAATGTACCACTTCCGATCATTCCTTTTGTTCGTGGCGGATGTGGTGGCTGGGCTTTGCCAGATCTCATTAGCAGGGTCCATTATAGCAGAGTCCATTGGCATGGCCAGCTTGGACGATGTTGAAGCGTGTAGAATCTTTAGGAGCTTGTGTTTGGGCTCCGTAACTTCCGCCAGCTGAATCTCCAATTCCTGTGCTACTCTTTTAAACAGGTCATTGAATAACCTTGTATCATCGCTACCAGCAGTTGAAGATGGGACTACCGCGTCCTCTATGGACGATGGTTGATGTATCTGGGAGGCATTGTGGACGGTGTCCCTTGAGAGAGGCGATTGTGATGAGCGCTCGGATAGCGTGGAGAGAGATTGAGTTGGTGAGCGAGTCGGAGAAGGAGAATGGTGGTAATGGCGCTTGCTGGAGTGCTTGCTGTGGCAGGAGCGATGCTGCCATCTATCTGAGGATCTGCGGTGCGGTGTGCTATAACCACAGCATGGGGAGGGGTGTCTATTTCCCCTAGGGCTGTGCCTTGATCCTCTAGAAGAAAGCATAGATGATGTGGACTCAATAAGAGAGCGGCACCGATGTGAATGATGAGAGTGCCCATGCTGAGAATGGGCATGGGAGGACTCCCTTCTGGAGCTGTGTGCCCTGGAGTGTGAAGGAGAGATATGCTTCTCCTTCCTTGATCTCTTCCTCGGTGCCGGCGGAGACTCTGTGTACGGTGCCGTGGCAACCGCACCGTGAGTTCCCTCCCCTAACAGCTGTTCTGGGGAGCCCGGTGCCGAAGGCATTTGCTGTTGCTGCGGCGCCTGCGGTGCCGCTGTTTCAAGCGGCGCCGCTGTCGGCGCCGGGGCCGTACGAGCTGCCTGCGTGCCTGGGGCTGCTTTGTCCGGGGCCGCTTGTGCGGAGGAAGAGGAGCCCGCGGGTCTTGATCCCGGCTCCTTATGGGAGGTCCTGTCACTCCCGTGGTTTTCCTCTGCTTTGGCGCCCGAGGAACCATTAGCCTTATGGGCAGCCTTTTTTCCTGCTTTCTTTGAGGGGGAACGACCCCTCTTAGAAGCCGCCGTGTGCGCTACCGAGGGAGCGCTTGAATGGCGGCTTGCCGGTGGGTCCGAGAAGAGGCTGTCAATGCCTACGGACGTTGCCGGAGCTAAGGAGTTCTCCATAAGGAACATCCTTAGCCTTAGGTCCCTTTCCTTCCTGGCTCTAGCGCTCAGGTTCAAGCAGTGTGGACATTTCTGTGGGACGTGAGAGTCCCCTAAACAACGGACACATTGAGAGTATCCGTCCGATGCTGGTATCGGGTCCTTGCACCCTGAACATCTCTTAAAGCCTGATGAGGAGGGCATTGTCAGTGGCCAGCAGCTGTTCGTGCTGCCTTTCGGCCGTTACCGGCCGAAAACGGCCGGCGGCTTTTTTTTTTTTTTTTTTTAAATGGAGTATAAATTGATCGAGGCAGTCAAAGTCTGACTGAAAATTCTTTGTTTTGTCTTTTCTGTCGTTTCAGGTTAAGAGAGAGAGAGAAGAAGCTCCGTCTTCACCCGAAGGCGGTTGAAAGGAACTGAGGGAATGAGGGAGCTGCGCGCGCCTAGACTGCCTGGAGTGGCGCGAGCTGCAGCCGGCGCGTGCAGCCCCCTCTAGCAATACTGCTGAGAAGACTCCGCTCTTGGCCGCGAGACGCGATGACACCTGGTGTGGAGCACACACAGGGACATCGCTCGAAGAAGAACTATGTCATGTTTGGTATCAATAGAAAGGTAGTAATTTGCTGGGAAAGATTATATAGTTTATGTCTAGGAATTCTATTTGGATTAGAAGTTAGGAACTGGTATTCTATCTGTACTTTAACTTATGTTATTTTATTGAAATACCTGAGAGAGCTGGCTGGGTGTGTCAAACCATTGTGTCCTTAATTTACCATGGATAATGGTCCCAGGGACTAAACTGATGAGCCATTAAGGATACAATGGGTGTATTCCTTATGTCCCTAATGGCTCATCAGTTTAGTACCTGGTACATTCCTTAACATTAAGGACACAAATGATTTGACACACCCAGCCAGCTCTCTCAGGTATTTCAATAAAATAACATAAGTTAAAGTACAGATAGAATACCCAGTTCCTAACTTCTAATCCAAATAGAATTCCTAGACATAAACTATATAATCATTCCCAGCAAATTACTACCTTTCTATTGATACCAAACATGACATAGTTTCTATGGATTATAGAGCATTTATGAGATATCCATTGAAAATAATATAATAAATGCTTCCCTAAATCCAGTCAGCAACACACACAGGGCTCTGCTCTGCCAGGGTCCCTGTGCCCCTTTGCCCCATTGCACACAAGGGGTGCCCCCCCCTGCCACCGTGGACCTGCCCAAGGTCCCCCTAGCCCCACAAAGTCGACTTAGAGCATCCAGTGTGGGCGCTCTAGGTCGACTTTGTAAGTTCCCCCTTAAGTCGACTTTAATTTTAAGTATAGACTCACTAAGTCGACTTAACTAAGTCGACTTAATTAAAGTCAACTTAAAAGTGCAAGTGTAGACATAGCCTAAGTTAGCAACCAGAGAGCTTACGGGCAGCCTCCTGGTGTCCATGAATTTATCCATTATAATTGAAGTAGCTACGGATATTTTTTTTAGTGTTCTATAGAATTTGTCCTGTTTCTGGAGCATAAGGCTTTTTAGGTTGCTGCAGTGGAAAATTGTGGCTATAGCAAAACACATTGTTGCCAGTGGGGCTGTAAGACTGCTGAAGAAGCTTTGAAGTCCTTTCTAACTTGAGCTTTTACCTTTCTGTTTAAAGGATTATTTAAGGTTAAATCCTTCCCCCTCAACCTGTCCCTTTGCCAGGGCTGCAACTGCCACATTGATATTTGGGAGGATGAAGGATGAACCTTTGAATTCTACAATCCTGTAGAATTTCAGGGCTTAATGACCAACCCTTTTTCCTTTATTAAACATTTCTTATTCTTACTCAATGCTCTTTAAAGGAGACATGAAGGGAGATGCTAAATTTGTCTTAGTTTTGGATAGCAGATTTTGCTCATGATTTTAACTTACTAATCCTATTTCTCTGGCCAGATTTTAACAGTGGCAACCACCTTCCTACTCATGGTTTCAAATATGTCTAGGGGAAGAACTTTGCAGAAGTGGCTAGTAGGTTTCTTTCTAAAGCTAGCGTGGAATTTTCATGAACCAAAGCCAAGAGCTCCCCTTTTCTTTAAGGGAAGAGTCAAAGTTCATGAAAGTTGATGAACATCTGCTGCATTTTTTAATCTTCTTTTTCCTTTTTGCGTGAGGTCACCCAAGTCAGATCATTGGTCTCTTCTTTTCTGTTGTTCCTTTTTGGTCTTATCCCTCTATGTAATGGCATATACCATCATCTGATACCTCAGTGGAGCGGAAATATAAGGAAGTATTGCCAGAGAGCCCAGGTCTTATGACTGTGTGGAAAGGAAGAGCGAAAATTTGCCATGTACCTTCCAAGTAACTCAGACACCCTCTTTTTTAGAATGTGAGATTAATCTCCCTTTATAGACTGGACTGTGGATAGAAAGAATTTTTACTTATCCCTGAAAAACTTTTCACTGGCAAAGGGATTTTGCTGAATTGCAAGAACTGAAGAGGGTTTGTGTCTTCATTGGAGTATTGTTTGTTAAAAGAGAAATCAGAGGTCTCAACAAGCCATCAGACTTTGAGCCTCATCCAGTGGCATAACAAGGGTCCAATGACTGGAGAAATTGTGGTGGAGTGCCACTTCAGAGGCTACTGAAGGATTTCCTTGCAGTTGGAGCACCTCTTAGTTCTTCCCCTTGCCCTCTTTGGTTTGCTCTACCATGGTGGTGGAAGGTGGAAGAAACAAACAGAAGTAGTACAGTGGGAGACTCCATTCAGGGACCAGAGTCCCTTGAAATTTCTGTTTTCTAATGGAGAAGAGAAAATGTTTTGATCGCTGATAACCCAAAATCAGTTAAAAAAGCTAAGATTGTAATGAATAATGTGGGAACACCAAACTGTCACTCTGGTTGCCCTATCAGAGGTACAGAATCTGGCACAAAAGCAAAAGGGGCTTGACCAAACCCTTAAAGCTGGTAGACAAGTCTGACCCTACTTTCAGAATTTGTAGGAAGAGGCACAACGCAAATGTTATAGATAGGGGAAGAGGTCAGGACTCAGAAATAATTATTTACCTGTAATTCTTGTTCTCCGAAGGTATATATTACATTAGAACCACACTTTTAGGACTATCCTTCTGCACATAAAGCATCTTTCAGAAACTCCAAAATTAAATTTCTGAAATAATAAATCACTTTACCAGCAGATGGCATGCTCCTATACGTTGTTGAGACACGATAGCCATTACCACTTTCAACATTCTTTTTTAACCAAATTAAAGAAATTTAATGAAATTTAGAACAAAAGTACACTTTTTTTCCTTACAGGAAAGAGGATGGATGTGTGGATCTATTATAATTATTACCTTCAGAGAAGAATTATAGGTAAGTGCTTTGCTCTTCTTTAACTATAAGTACAGTAGAATTATAACAGATCCACACTCTTATGACTGCAAACTCCAGGAATACATCTGTAAAAAAATCAGTAAATAAAAATGAAATAGAAACAAAAATTTGTTTAAAACTGGTTATAGGTTTAAGAAAAAACAACTTCTTAAATGAAACATATATCGCTAAATGTAAACAGGAAAGTTATTGTATACAGAGGAATAAAATCTGCTCAAACCTTCAACTACAGAAAGAGATGGCCTATAAAATAAGACTCGGGGGATAGAGAACTGGGCTGCTCTGAACCCAGATGTTCATTTTGTAACACTGATAGACAAAACTCGTTTTTACATCACAGCAGACTCCATGAATTTGGTAAACATCAGATATCTTGAGAACTCCCATGACATTACTCTGCAAATCTGTGTACTGAAACCACCAAGGGGTCGTCTGTCTTTTGATAAATGCCTTATGAGGAACAATAAAAAAATCAGGCAGGCATTCAGGCAGTTTTCTTGCACGTAATTTGACTTATATGTTTTTGTCAAATTAAACAAGAATTTAGCTGTATATACGAAAGTATTTGGCTCATTTCAGACAAAAAAGTCAAGAGACTTTTTACGCTGACCTTGTAGAACAGACTCCCCAAGTAAAGCATAAGGGAATGGAAGAGATTAGCAGGATGAATGAATAAAGTAGATTTAAAAAATTACATTTGGAATGAATTTATAAACTAACACTGCCTTATATTTATATTAGTTATTATAATCTGAAATTAAGTTACTATATGACCTAAATTTCTGACATCACAAATATAACTTTTAACATAAGAATCTTAATTAAAAAGGAATTTATGTTAGGTGAGGAACGACCCAGCTATTTGTACCGTAATTTAAGAGATTTAATAGCAGGTTTTAAAATATATTGAGATTTTTAACTCAGATTTTTACGTACCTATGCCCATCTAGTCTGATATTTCCAACAAAATCATAGAGATGTCTATTTGGGCTTTCACATTCAATTCTACCCAAAAGTCTCATCAAACTGTCAATGTCTTTTATATCCGATGTCAGTGGCAAGCCCTGTAAACAAAAAGTTTGTTGTAACACTATATTATAAAAGTGCTTTTCAATAAATAAGGTATTAAATTATAAATTAATCTATATATTATACGATAGATTGTGTCTGGCACTGCATACATTGCACAGCTAAGGAAGGAAAGCTTTCACGTTAGCGTCCATGTAGGCCCGGCAGAATGACATCAGGGAGCAGGACAACAGAGTCCTGTGGCACTTTTAAAGACTAACAGATTTATTTATCGCATGAGCTTCTGTGGGAGAAAATCCCACTTCGTCAGATGCTTTGAAGATGGGAAACTTAAAGAATGGAAGGAAATTAAATGCAGGGGAGTGTATGACATAGGATCAGATCAGGCTGTAACAGCAAATCAAAATAGGTGTTAGGATTCAAACACTGGGGAACAGCACATAGTGGAAGGTGAGGTCAAATCACCTGTTGTAATGAGAGAAAAATCCATAGTCCCTGTTTAACCCCAAGACAACTGAGTCAAATTTGCATGTAAATTCAAGTTCTGCAGTTTCTCTTTGAAGCTGTGATTTGTTATTCATCTGTTTCAACACAGCTATTAACAAGTCGTCAAGGGAGTGAGCAGGGAGATTGAAGTGTTCCCCTATTGGTTTTGTAGTGTTGCAATTTCTGATGTCAGATTTGTGTCCATTTATTCTTTGGCGCAGAGACTGTCCTGTTTGTCCAATATATAAGGCAGAGGGGCATTTCCGGCACATGATGGCATAAATCACATTGGTGGATGAGCAGGTGAACGAGCCCTTGATGGAGTAGGTGGCTTGATTTGATCCTGTGACGGTGTCTTCAGTGTAGATATGAGGGTAAAGTTGACAGCGTGGTCTGTTGCAGGGATATGTTCCTGCTTTGGTGTTTCTGACTCAGTTGTTTCTCCCACGAAAGCTCATGTGATAAATAAATCTGTTAGTCTTTAAAAGTGCCACAGGACTCTGTTGTCTTTCTACAATAGACTAACACGGCTACCCCTTTGGAATTTGAGCAGAGGCACAGTTCTTGGACAGCACTAGCTGTTAGTACTAGCCTCTTGAAAGAGATCTAGATAAAAGACAGGGTCTTAATCCCAGACTCTGATCCACACCAGAGAGTGGAAGTAGCCTAGCATGGAGGACAGAGCATTCTGTATCCTACATAAGGCTGACAGTTATGCATCATGTTCTCTCCCTGAGCCTAAAGAGAAATTCTGAGGTAGTCAGGCTACCATTCAGGTGCAGCCCTCATGCACCATGCCTTCCTCTCCAAAAAAATCTAGACAAGGATTAGAAGTCACACCCTAACTCTCTAGCTTGGAATGCATAATATAAATGGTTTAAAATCTTTCACCACGTTATCTGTTTCCAGAATTACGTAAAACATATGTACAGGATGTATTGAAGTTTAGATTGGTATCTTTTATAATTAGGAAGCTTCTCTACAGCCTATTCCTAACTTTCTGTCTTTATGCTTTTTCGCACACTATCTTTTAAGCCTCGGAATAAAATTTTCAAAATCTCTTAAGTAACTTAGAAGCCTAAGTCCCATTTTCAAAAGTGATTAAGGCACCAATAAGACTTAGGCTCCTGAATGCCTAAGTTATTTTTGAAAATAGAAGTTAGGATCTAAATACCTTTAAAATATGCCCATTAGGCTCCTAAATCACGTTGAGACTTTTGAACATTTTACCCTTTTACTCACTTACAAGACCAATATGAACCTCTTCACATTCAAATGCCTCCTTAACATTCACCACTTAGTGAATCCTGCCACGATTAAGCTTCCTAAATCATGCTTTCATATATTTCTTATTAAACAGCATTACATATTTATACTGAAATAACTGTAGACATAAAGCAGACAATAAAATATTAAAAATAACTAACTAATATACTGAAAACATATGAATTCTTACCTGTCGAATTTTTAAGTTTGTTTCACCATCTAAGTTTGATGTTTCAATGTAGCACATGGCTTGTGGCTCACTTATTTTAGAAAAAATAAAGCAATTATCTTTGAATAGCTCACAGTAACAAATATAATAATTTACTGATGTGTAAAAACTTTCTGTAATCTCAACATATATTTTTATATTGAATTTTCATTAAAAATATTTCAGCAAAATTAATGTCATTCACATTTTCAGAAAAATGTCTGCCATAAATACATCAAAGCTGTGAAGAATCTGTATACATAACCAGAGTTTTCCAAAAATAGAGATTCCTATTCAAGGTTCACATGTCCTCACAAATTTACCTTTAACAGCTGATCAGAATATTCCAAATAATTAAAGTTCATTTGCAAATGTATATTTATTTATAACAAACATGCACAAATTATATACTACCTTTAGCTCCCAAAGATGTCTTATCTCTCTTTATGTAAACCCAGTTCTCAAGGAATGAGACTACAAGTTTGAGTTTATGCAGGATATTGCCACGAGAGTCATGTATTTATTCAGACTCATGCTGAGACCATGTCAACCCTTCATGTAAGGTCATAATACCATAATTCCTATGTCAACAGACTTAGGCTCTTAAATATTAACTAATAAATAATAAACATGTATATACCACTTTTCATTTCTTAATAAGAATTTTTTATATAAATTGAGTAAGCATTATTAATCCCATTTTACAAATGGGGAAATTGAAGCACAGAAACATCAAGTGATTTGCCTAAGGTCACATGGCAAGTAAGTAGCAGAGTGAGGAATGATGGTTCAAGATTTCTGAAATGTTCTATTCAGCTGTCAGTTCCTGGACATGAGCACAAGGAATCAATCATTTAGATCTATGGTGGAAACTTAGCTTTGTTTTTGTAAGGGCCCAGGAAGTAATTAAAAATCTAGGAAATAAATAAAGTAGGCATTTAATCTGAAGAGCGATTTAAAATCTTGTAGGTTTTAAATAGAAAATGCTTTCTCGCTCCCTTTTTAAAGAATTGAATTGGAAGCTCAATATTATTAATAAATAAATATAGAAAGTTTATATCATGATTTTAGTCAACAACGAATGGTACCCAGTGTGTCATTAACTATCTTGCAGCAAATATTCAGATTTTTTAAAACTGTATAGATTAATTATTCATATTTCGGCCACATGCTAGAATTAAAATTTAACATTTGATTATCACAAATTTCTTAGTTTAAGAGTCAGGAAACATTTCAACTAGGCATTTGGGGTTGGGAGGAACAACTTTTCTAAGAATGTAAATGACAAACTTTTATATGGTGTGTTTTTGTACACCTGATTCAATAAATGCATGTGTCCAATTTTAGCATTTTCATTAGCTTAACAATAAAAAATAAACAATACTTATGAAGCACTTTGAAAAGGCTAAGGCAGCAAAGACATTACAAGACATTATAAGAAACATGCTAAACTGCAACCATTTCAGCCGAATGCAATGATATTTAAAGTAGACAAGCTAGAGTTAGATCAAGGCAGGCTGTTTGATAGTGAAAAATAAAACAAGGTGCAGTCACAGTACAGACACTGGTATAAAGCTGAAGTATATCAAAGTAACATGCAATTTTTCACTATGCGCAAGAATGGAGCTATTTTTCCATAACATGCAGTACAGATTGAGCAACATCCAATTTTGTGCAGAGGGTCCAATAAAAATGTATCAAATGTTAATAATTTGTTATATCATTATATCATTTATTGAAAACAAGGAGTTGTCTACAGTACAAACAGGGCATTTTTTGAATTGGTAATCAGGGGTACTGAGTACCGGCACCTTTTTTTGTAATGATACTCAGGGATATTGAGTACCTGGCACCTTTTTATTTTCACAGAGATGCAGTCCTAGCTCCTGCTGCCGCTGCCGGCGGCCCCAGGTCCCTGGCCAAGAACCAGTACATTTTTTTAAAAAACAAAAAAAGCACTGGGTATAAATATATTCCTCTCAACTGGCTTAAAGTGCAACATGCAGTTATACTACCGTTTCACAGTGACAATTTGTTTTATGAAAATTTGCTTTAAAATTTCAGTGAATATAGTACAAAAATATATTAGGGAGGAGTGGTACACATTTTCAGTATTTGGGAATGCTACCATATATTTATACATTTTAATAACCTATATAAATATTTTTATCAACTAAATCTTTTCTGCTTCTATAAAATTCATCTCTATGATGTGTTTGTTTTTAAGACAGAGGGTATATCAACATAGCTATAAGAACATAAATTGAACTGCGTTTTTGAAATTTGGTACATGAGGACCCACATACACATTTCCTGTGCAACTGGTTTATTCTAACCTTGATGACAGACTGATGAGATCAGCTGGGAGATGTTCCCCATTGGTCACTTTCACTATTTCCCCTACTGCCACCTACATATCCCAGTTTAAAAATGATTAGAACAGAAAAATGAGTAACAGGAAAAAAAATCAAATGGACAAAGAGACAAAAAGAGACAAAGTCTGAAATTATTATACGAAACAATACATGTTAATAGAAAATGTCTGGTGACAATTTTTTTCAAAATCCATTTTAATCAGGTCAAAGAGCAGAAGACAACAATGTATAAAGTTCTGCTCAACAAGCTTGCTTTTCTTTAATTACAAGTTCTAAGTTTAAAAAACTTTGATAATGAAGTTAAAATAAAATGTGTGCATCCTGTGTTTTCAAATCACTGCTTATATAAAAGCCCCAGAACAGAGTAGTATTTCACTTTTCTGAAAAGCTAGGATGACAGGAACCTTTACATGTAGATTTTTTTTTAAAAATCCAGTTTATTTAGTCTAGTCACAATTTAAATAATTAACTTTGGTTCTAAATATTATTAATACCCAAGTATTAGAATATCCAAATACACTTAGACAATAAGATCCCTAGAGCAGAGAATTACGGTATCTTCGTACAGTGCCCAGCACTACAGAGCCTTAACTACTCAAGGCTACCATAATCATAAATAATATCACATTGCTGAAAAAGAATAAAATATTGTTAAATAATCATGTATTTTTATATAGAGACTGGATATAAGGCTCAGAGTAATACGCTAGTGAGATCATTGTTGTTTTTTTGTAAAAACAGATGTAGTTGAAGAGAGAATATCTGTCCTGCTACAGTACCTGGCTGACAAGCATGTGGCACTCATTTTTTCCTCTTATGACAATGTGTAATCATGACTGTCCCTACTGCCTCTGAAGGGAATTCTGCTATTTTGAGGAAATTCAATACTATATACCCCAAACTATTTTGACTGCAGATTTTGTGTCTTGGTTGAGAAATACAGGATGGAGGGAATCTTCAAGTCTATCAACGCTTTGCAGCCTCGGAGGAAAGTTAGTCACTCTTGAGACTAAAGAAAGCCATAAAAATGAAAATATTTATTATTAATTTTGTTTCTTCATCTGAGGATGTACATTTTCTCAGTTTCTGAATAGCCATTCTCCTTCACTAAGGCTCACAAGCAGAAGAGTCAATAAGAAGACTATTTTTGTTTTATTTTACACTCTTCATTTGATTAAATCCCCACCTCTCTACAGCATTAGCTGAGTGCTTTCATTGTTACAGTAATGATTAAAAATGAATATCTGCTGACAGAACACATAACTTTATAACAATTGATGAAAAACTCTAACCTAAACTATCAAGAGACACGTAACACTAATAACTAAATTATTTTTATCTGTCCTCCAAGCAAGACATTTCAAAGTGATGTCCCCTCATAAAGGTGCTTAAAACAAAAAACTGTACTGAACCTCTCCTGAATGGCCCTAAGACCAGAGACCGGAATCGTCAAAATGTTGGGGGACAAGCTTATCCTGGAGAGACTGATGAATTTTAGAAATGAGTGTACTCATAGCTTCTATATCTCTCACCTCAGAACAGCAAGGAGGTGGGGAATGGGGGGGGGGGGGGGGAAGCCTCCCCCTTGATCTCATTAATGACTCTGGAAACATTAACATGATGAACAACTAAGCCATGTAAATCCAAATATTCTCTAGCAGTCTGTAGATATGGGACAGGGGACAGAAAGCATGGCAAGAAATGAGATTTATAATTCTTAAAAATGTACTCATAAAACTTGCTCCTGGACCAGGATATCAGCTACAG
>ML685769.1:26993500-27056196 GCA_007922175.1 Pelusios castaneus | reverse complement strand
CTACCCCTTTGGAATTTAACTAAAATTAGTTTGAATTAGTTAGTTTGAACTAACTAATTCGAACTAATTTTAGCAAGTGTAGACATAGCCAAAGATATTTGGATTTAGAAACCAGTTTCCTGGAAAAATCATTTGATCAATTACAGTGTCTGCAAAGATTCCATCCCCCACCTTCTCAGGCTCTGTTATTTAGAAGCATATATGTTTAAACCACAGGTCCACCTAAAATATCCACCTTGTCAGTTGATCAACAATACCATACTCAAGACAGAGGATAAACTTTAGTATCAGATCATGGAATTCTGAAAACTCAACAGAACCCCGTGACAGTCTTTATCTCAAGGATGTAAATGGGAAAAAGCAGCAGCTCCTCTTCCCATTTTCCCTTTGCCAGATCTGTACAATGAGCTTCTAACCCATCAAAATGGAGGCTTTGTGATATAAATCTGTTCTGAGTTTGCCAGTTTAGTCTAAAAGAGGTACAAGTCCTTCCACTATATCAAAGATAAAACTTCCTAAAGTAACCAGAATTATCATTAGGAAATGTTGTTTTTATCTGATGATCTAACCTAAAAGAAATACAAATGTATAACTCATCACCCTCTCACCCAACCACCTTTTATAGAGATCAAAAGACCCTAATCTTGCAAACAATTAGTCACATGCTTAACTTTATGCACATGAATGGGTTATTAACACCAGTAGATTAAGCACATGCATAAAAGTTTAACCTCAAACATGAACGAACACACACGCGCACACGCGCGCACACACACACGTTTGACTCCATTGTAAGTTGTCTCCATAACAGCAACATACTTCTGGATCACCCTGCAATAGTCTCTGTCCTCCATATTCTCTCTTCCTTCTGGGTGGAATCCAGTCTAAGACAGATCTTATTTTTCTGCTTCAAGACAGTCTGATGAAATGGCCCATGCACCATAGCTATTTTTGTCTGATTTCTGAGTCACCAAAGTCTGCTGACCCCATGCAGCACAACCCAATACTTCCACATTGGTTACACAATCTCTGCAATGAATTCCCTATATTCTTTTCACACAAAGCTGGTGAAATGAATTCAGCTTTCTGGTGTGAACTTCTAGCATTTGCCACATTTCTAAGGCATACAATAGTGCAAAATTCGCTCCTTATCTACCTTCAAATCCCTCCTCAAAATTCAACTTCGCCATGATGCAAAAAAACCAAACCGAACAAAACAAAACAAAACAAAACAAAACCCAAAAAACCCACACACATACCAAACCCCCAACTTTGCATGGTTAGGCTGGTAATGTACTGAGACCACTGCCTCTTATGGTATTTGTGTTTACTTGTACTGCACCATCTTTCTGTATCCATTTTCAGGCTCTTGGTTTACAGACGGTAAGCTGGGAAGGAACAGACTTTTTGTTCTGTGTTTGTACAGCACCTAGCAAACTGGATCCTGGTGTATTACTAGGACTTCCAAGCACTATGGTAATACAAAGAATTGATTGATTAGGAAGACGCATACATCTGCAAATGAAAATACATAATTTGTTCTGCAGCATTTCAATAATTTGCTTTCCAAAGTAATTATTAGAATAAGTAGTGCAAACAGCGCAGGACCTGATCAAATGGATTCTGAAAAAAGTGCATCTTCCACATAGTAAAATCTGGATTTGATAAATACAAACTGTCCAAGGAAATGATGATAAACAACCTCTAAAAATATTCATTAAAATAATTGCTTATGCTATTTATGGTTTTATGCAGTGTTGGTGTTATGATTAACATAAAATACAGTATTTGTTTCATGTCTGAAGACAAAGCTTCATATAATTTCAAATCCTGTTTCAATATACAGATATGTTATTCAACTTCTACATATTAAAGAATAAAAGTAAATTCTCAATTCATAAAAATATCAAATCATATGTAAAATGTCATGACTGGTAATTTGGTGGTTAGTTTAAATTATAACAAAAGTAAATCTGAACATAACAGATATCAGAATCAGCAACTATTAATAAAACACTTGAGTTGTGTAGGGCAAAATATGAATGTATCTTTAATAATGACTGAATATGGTATGAATACAGTCAAAAGTTAATTTGGCTAAATGCAGTAGTAGACATTTAGTCAAATGTCAACTACATGCATTATGTTAAACAGAACAAAGTTTAAATGCAAAAAAGATCCTGTTAATATAAAACTGATCAATGTAATTCTAACATTGTAACTGACTGGTACAATTCCTTTAATTTATTATATATGTACCAAGCATGAAAAAGTGTGTAAGATTTTAAATACCCAAATACAGATTATTTTTCAAAAGCAAAAGTATGGTAGAGGTAAAGAGTATTTTCTGTTTATTCCTTATTTCCTTGGAGCAATCACAAAATTAATGCAGGGTAGAGAAACCAGCCTCTACACTGTAAGCATCAGTGGGCATCTCTACCTTGATGAGAGAAGTACAGTGTCAGCAGGTATATACTCTTTGCCTTTTATTATAACTATATCTCCAACATCTACCTGTAAGAAAACTGGGAATTGGTTAACAGTCTTAAACAAATACACTCTCTCTTTAAACTTTTAAGCAGAAATAAAATACTCAATTTGTCAAAAAGACAGTTAAATACTTAGGCAATGCTTTTCAAAAGGTTCTGAGGAGTATTAGGTGTGCAAATCCCACAGAAATGAAGCCTAGTCTGTATTCTTGGCGCTAGATATATTCCACTTTAATCTTGCTCACTACCAGGAACTCTCATTATTGTTTTATAATCAAATTTATATTTAGCATAGTTACAAAAGAAGAAATTAGTTTCCCTAAACTCAGAGTTCAGTTTCATAAAAGCAGATGTCTATTCCTGGTTACAGCTAATTTGTATGTAATCTGTGCAAACAGATATGAACTTCATGAAGTTAAATCTTTCCTGTTTGCAATGAAATGATTCCACAGGAGGAAAAAAGATCTGATTGGACAAAGTTTATTCAAATTTCAAGTTACACAAATCTATGAAAGGCAGTTTTTGCACAAGCATTTGCAAACACATTTTGAACAGAATTTTTTTTAGTGTTCCCTAATTTTACCAGTGCACAGCTCTAAATACACCACAACAATGCCTCAAAATTTTTGTATTTTAAACATTAAGTAAGCTTTGCAAACATATTAAATAACTTTAAAATTTCATAATCTTTCCTCAATATATAAAAACTTTCTTGCCTATTAATTTTAAGAATGCTAAGTGTGCTTTTACAGGGGACCTAAATGTTAATATCCCAAATGCTGAAAACATTATTCAGGCACAACATTCATTGAAATATTAATGGTAATTTTGCCTGAATAAGGAATTCCAGGTTTGAGTCTAAAAGTACATTTTATTAAACAAGATAAATGACATTTACTCTGATATAAAATATGAAAGTTGTATCAAATGATAATACTATAAATATAAAATTTACCTAAAAATAAACAAAAATAAATACACACCTTTTCCCAGTGGACAATCTCCCAAGCACCATTTCTCAGTACTGAAAAGCAAAGAGACACATAATTAGAATGTACCACAGTAAAACTGCTTTTTACAGATGACACTCCTCATGTGTTCCCTATTATTAAAAAATCATGTGTGTACAGTAGAGCAGTATATTCACATGGCATTTTACAGAACATATGTTCTCTGCAATTTCAGGTCAAGCATTTCAATTATAAAGATTATATTTTATTTTTTATGGCACCTTTCATACAAACTGTATATCAACAGACTTTAAAGGGTTAGATAATCATAGAAATACAGGACTGGAAGGGACCTCGACAGGCTATCTAGTCCCGTCCCCTGCCCTGAGGCAGGAGTAAGTTTTATCCAACCACCCTGACAGGTATTTGTCTAATCTGTTCTTTAAAAACTTCAGTAATGGAGAGTCCACAACCTTCCTATATAATTTATTCCACTGCTTAACTCCCCTTAGAATTAGAAAGTTTTTCCTAATGTCTAAACTAATTCTCCCTTGCTACTATTTAAGCTCATTATTTCTTATCATGTTCTCAATGGCTAAGAAAAACAATTTACCACTCTCCTCTTTATAACAATTTTTATGTACTTCAGACTGCTATCCTAACCCCTTTCAGTCTTCTCTTCCTCAGACTAAATAAACCCATTTTCTTCAGTGTTTCCCTGTAGGTCATGTTTTTAATTTTAATAAATTTAGTTGCTCTCCTCTGGACTTTCTCCAATTTCTCTACATCTTTCACAAAGTGTGCTGCCCAGAACTACAGACAATACTGCAGTTAAGGCCTTAACAGTGCTGACAAGTCTGTACAATGCACATGCTAATATATTCCAGAATTATATTTGCTTGTTTTTCAACTCTATTACATTGTTGACCCATATTTAGTGTATGATCCACTATTACCTCCAGATTCCGTTTTGTAACACTCCTTCTTAGGCAGTTGTTTCCAGTTTTGCATTTGTGCAATTGATTATTCCTTCCGAAGTGTAGAACTTTGCATTTGTCTTTATTGAATTTCATCCCATTTCATTCAGACCATTTAAGCAGTTTGCCAAGATAATTTTGAATTTGAATCCTGTCCTTCAAAGTGCTTGCAACCTCTCCCACCTTCATATCATCCACAAATGTTGAATGTGTACTATCTATGTCATTAACCAATTCATTTGTGAAGATATTGAATAGAACCAAACCCATGACAGATCCCTGAGGGACCCTCATGAGACACTGATAACCACACTTTGAGTACAGTTTATGACCCAGTTGCGAACCCATCTTATAGTTGATTCATCTATGCTATTTTTCACTAGTTTATGAGATGGTCATGTGAGACACTACTAAAAGGCTCATACCTTGTCAAATAAATCTATTAGGTTGGTTTGACAAGATTTGTGCTTGACAAGTCAACTTTGACTATTATCACCGTATTATTTTCTAGCTCCTTACAAATTGATTGATTGATTGCTCCATTATCTTTCCAGATACCACAATTAAGCTGAATGGCCTATAATTCATTGGGTTGTCCTTATTCCCTTGTTTATAGAAAGGTACTATATTTGCCTTTTTCCAGATTTTTCATGGCTCTCCTGTCCTCCACAAGTTCTGAAAGATAATCACTTATGGCTTAGAAGATTTGGTCAGTCAGTTCCTTAAATATCCTAGGATATATTTATACCTGCTGACTTGAAGACATATAACTTGTAAGTAATTCATAACTTGTTCTTTTCCTATTTTAGCCTACCCCATTTATGTTGTTGTTCTCTATGTTAGACGTGCAATCACTGCTAATCTTTTTGGTGAAAACTGAAACAAAAAAGGTATTTAACACTTCAGCTATTGCTGCATTTTCTGTTACCATCCTTTCCTCCTCAGTTAGTAACAGGCATACACCATGACAGGTCTTCCCATGTATTAGTAAAATGCTTTCGTTATCTCCTAACTACTTTAATCTCATTTTGTGCCTTGGCCTTTTAATTTTTGTCTTTGCATGCTTGTGTTGGTTTTTTATACTCAACCTTTCTAGTTTGACCTAGTTTCTACTTCTTGTATGACTCCTTTTTGAATTTCAAGTCACTGAAGATGTCTTGGTTAAGTCAGTGTGGTCTCTTACCTTTTTATGCTTTTGATCTTTCCTGTATAGTTTGCTCTTGTGCCCTTAATTATATCTCTTTGAAAAAACTGCCAGCTCTTCTGAACTCTTTATTCCCTTAGTCCTGCTTCTGATAGGCTCTTACCTATGAAGTCTCTGAATTTTCTAAAGTCTGCCTTCTTGAAGTCCATTGTTTTTACTCTGCCATTTTCCCTCCTATTGTGCCTTAGAATCATGAACTCTTATCATTTCATGATCACTTTTACTCAAGCTGCTTTCAACCTTCAGATTCATAATTGTTTCCTCCCTGTTAATCAGGTCAAAGCACAAGACAAGGTTTTGCAACCGAGTTAGCTGAGAAAGGTAGATTTTGGCCACACACTGAAGAGGAGTAAGCAAAAAGATTTAGCAATCATTTACATATAAAAGGTCAACATGGTTGCAGGCCGGAGAAACAAAGAACATACCTGTCAACTGAACTAGAATAGAAAAGCATTGTAGCGAAGAACTGGACTCTGGTACAACAAACTGGGCCTTGATTTCTGAAACAACAGTGGCTCTAGTGACTTGGTCACAAGGTCTGGAAATCAAAGCCTCCTAATTAAAAGCTGGGGATGGAGGGGCATTAAAATCATTGCTGCTTCCTCTTTTCTGATTAACCATGATGGGCACTGGGAGAAAAGCATAAAGTAAGCTCTTTGGCCACTTAAATGACAAGGCATCAATATGCAGACAGGTCCAGACTCCCTTTTTTATTGCAAAGTATTGTTAAATCTTCTAGTTTCCTTTGAATGCAAAAGGATCCACAATAGGAACTCTAAAATTTTTGCTGATTAAATCAGAAGGTTTTTTTCTGAAGACTCTACTCCACCAGATCGATTTTCCTTCTGGCCATCTAGTCAGTCTTTATCTTGCTGGGTCCCTCTGATATGCAAGGCCCTGACAGATCATAGATGGGCCTCCATCCACTTCATCAATGATGCTGCTTCCCTTTGTAGATCCCATGATCTAGTGTTTCCCCCAAGGTTTACATTCACCATTGTTGACATATTGCCAGTCATTACTAGAACAGGGCTGTTCTGCAACGCTAGGACCAACTGTTGAAGAACATTCTTAATTGCTCTCAGCTATAGAAAATTTATGCTTTTTTTCATTCCAAAAAGGACCATGTCCCTTGAGCCACCAACTTTTCAAATAATGCTCACCACCTTTCCAGACTGGCATCTGTTGTTACAACACACCTTTTTGGCTCCAAGATGGCTAACCCTCTAAAATCTCTCTGGACTCAGTAGTACTGCTATCCCCAGAAGGACAGACCAGTTTTCTCTTAAATTCCTGAAGTAACTTCTTGAACCCCTTTTCCATTTTTAAATTTTACTCCTTCGGGAAGGTGCGGATTGGAAAACTGAATCAAATGAGGTTTGGCCTGAACCTCTTCCACTAACAGGCATCTCTGTCTGTGCCCTTTTAAGAAAAGAGAAATGCCTGTAAGGGGATACTGCATCTGCTCGCTGGAGCTCACAAGACAGCAGCCACTGAGGTAAAGGCACTTTTTATGCCAAATTCAAGAGCTCCTGTGAAGCCCAAGAGGGACTTTCTTCCAAAAGGAAAGATTATTTTCTTTTCTCCTTCTGCAGAATTTTTAACTTCCCCCATGGGAGACCGAAATGTCCACTGAGAGACTGTTGGGGTATGATGAGAACTGCATTCCAGGAGGATGTGCACCAAAAATGGATTTACAGGCCACTCCTTTCCTGTGGTGTATTCAACCAGTCCAACCTATCTTTTCTCTGGGCTAGGCTACTGCCCTCTAGTGCAACAATGAAGGATGTTCTCATCATTTTCTCATCCTTTGAGCCATTTGCAGCCTGGTTGTCAGACTCCCGGTTGGTGGGGAATGCCTGAAGAACTGCTTCCTGGATCGGGATAAAGTGGCCAAAGCCAATCATTTATGACCCAGTGGATGAGGAGGCTGGGGTGCACAAAGCACAAACCTCTCCTTCTGTATCTTCTGGCCAGTAATACATAGGAGGAGGAACACAACCTTGATTTTTCATTCAGACCTTTCTCCACCATCTGCCTAGCCTGTTACGCAAGAAGTCGGAGCAGAAGGAGCTGAGGGGCTCTGTGGTAATTCCAGGCAGAGACAAACAAGGGAGGGGTGTGTGTGTGTGTGTGTATTATTTTTTAAAAGAAATATTCTCTCTCTTGCAGTAGGTGCTGGATTCCAACAGGAATATAGAAAGCAGAACAAAACTGAAGGGGGGGGAGGCACCACAAGTCCCCTGTCAGCCATCAATTCAGCTTTGATTCTGCCCTTACAGCTACAGAAAGACCATGTCCCATACTGAGGATCTGTGGCTGCAGCTCTAAGAGAATAAAAAGGATGTGCTCTTCAACATGCTTGATTTTTGGTGCTTCAGTCAGACAGAAATTGCAGTTTGGGGAACCAGGCAATGTCTTCTGGCTCAGGTACTATCATGACAGTGGGCATCACTCTGTGGTCAACTGGCTGGTCTGTGGTGTCTCTGTTTTCACCCTCCTTGGGAAAGCACTGTCGTCATGGTGACCTTGGGACCAACACACTTCTTGCTCACTTTCTTGGTCTTCTGAGGTTCAAATTCAAGCTGGTAAAATTCCACAAAACCTCCCCACCAAGCTTCTAAGAAAATCAGGAGACCACAAGTTTTGTACCCCACAACTTTGCCCAACCCTGGGAAAGTGAGGTGAGTGTGACCACATTTATTCTTGGAGGCCTTCTTCCTAGAGGACTCTTATTTGTAACAGCTACAAGTCCTCGTGTTTTTCCTCAAGCAAGCAATAATAGAGGAATAACAAGAGACGACAACTACATTAGAATTGTTTGAACTCCTTTTTACTGTGTCAATAGTCAGGATCTATAAGAGACTTTTTGACCATCAGGTTCTGGCCACTTTGCTGGTCATAACTTATAACGCATTGTCCCATGAATTAGAAAAGTTGTTCCTTATTCGTTCACACATCTTATGCTTACGTTTTCTCAAGGCCTGCAAGACTTCATCACCAGTAAAAAAAATTACAGAACTGTTACCCTATCTGGAAAACTGGGGAACTATGTGAAATGTTATCTATCAAACTTTTTTGGTACTAGGGTTTTAGGTTTTTTTAAAACTATCTCTATTTGAAGTGTTTATTTTAGACATTTGTTGAACTTTATGGATAATGCCCTCTATTCCAAATTTACGGTATATTGTAATTTGTTGTATAGTATTGCAGTGTTTAACCTATTAGGGAAAATTGTAAATTTTAAACATTTAAAATTTTCACATGCAATTCTGTAAATTATGTGTACACAAAAACATCTGGCAGTATAAGCAATTGTGGCATGCACATAAGATAGAAAATACAACATGATATCTATTTTCCAATGTATGCGCGCACACACGCAAATTGGGTCTTTACATCATAAACATCTAAAAGTTTAAATTTCTATGATTCGTGATTTCAAACATACTACTGACAAATATTGAAACCAAAAGAACCATAAAGAAATACACATAGCATTTAAATCACATTTTATTACTACATTTTCCTTAGGTATACAATTAATAGATTTTTTTCTTTTTAATTTTTCCTACCTTGTGTTTGTTTCTTGTTCACTGCATTATCAGCTTTATGTCTTTTCTGGAGTAAAAATGCACACTTGTTAATTGAGGTAAAGTAGTTATTTTGTTAACATGGTAAAAGGTACAATTCAGAAAAAAATATTATGCACACACACTTCCTGTATTCCATTCTCGCCTACATTTGAACAAAAACAATAAGGAAGATTATTTCACGTTGTTATAACATGATTTTTTTTTTAGATTGTAAATAATTTTAGTGTAGTGCTAGATTAAAACTGTCCTTTTAAAAGAACTCCTCCCTTCTGGGTATTTCACTAGCTGCCCTAATTCCAAGAGGCAGACAGCTTACATTTGTGCACTTAATCCTCAGGAGTTTTCTAGAGAAGTAGTTTCTGTTGGGACTACACAAAACTTCAAGACAGAATTTTCAGAGATGAGATGGTAAGAGGTTATACAACGTAAGTGCATTCTGCTAAACCTCAAAGTTCTTAAGAGAATAGAACTCCAAAGAAAAAGGGAAGATAGTGGTAGTGTGATTAAACAAAGGCAACATTCTCCTGATGCAAAAGATATTGATAAAGTAATCTTTTCATATGGTACTATGGCTATGGTAGTATGGGTGGAGCTAGCTGCCTTAAATTAGGAATGAAAGGAACAGATAGTGAATTTATTATTAGTAACTTATTTCTTCTTTGAGGTAGTGTCTATATATTTACCACTTCTGAGATACGGTTAGCAATTTAACCACTTGGAAGGTGGGCTAATGAATTCTAGCTAAGGAGTCCTTCTCTAAATAGTGACTTTATGACAACTTTGCCAAATTTGTCATCTGATCTGGACAGTGGACCTGAGAGTAGTGGAGGTGAATATGTTGATTAAACTCCAGATAGCCACTCTACGCATCTAAAGTATCAGAACATTTGCCAGGTAAGCTCTGGAGACTGACTACATCCTAGCCAAATAGGCCCCAAGGGGTCTCATTTGCCACCTACTAGCAAGTCCTGATCCAGTTTGGGAACCGTTCAGACAATCTCTGGTTGTTGACAGGCTTCCTCCTAACTCCTTCTGTAAAAGGTTTTGGGGTATGTTTTAAATGGCTTTGATCTGCCCAGATAAAAGCTGTGTGATTTCATTTTGATTGCAGTAGAGTGATGTCTCATTAAGAAAACTAGCTGATGTATGAATCTGCTAAGATGAAAATCCAAAATTATGTCAGGCAACAATTTAGGACGATGCCTAAGTGTAACTTTGTCTTTACAGAATATGGTATAAGAAGGCACTGGCTGTTCCAGCCAGAGTGATAGCCACCAAGAATGCTATGGAGAGATGATATAGGGAAAAGGTTTAATGGGTGGATGGACCATTCGGGCCCAAAGAGTCAGAAGTGTTAACATGACTCTGATATTGTCCAACATTAAACAATTTAAACAAGGTTGTACATAGAGACGTTGGTTTCTTAGTTTCACGGCAAGCACACTAAGAAACTCTTGCCAAATTTTTGGAATTTGTTACCTAAAATATGGAAAAGAGGAAAAAATGAAAAGTTATGAAGCAGTTTAAAACTAAAATTAAGTAATTATATGAGACAAACTTAACTAATACATATCTGCTCTTAAAATGGGACTTTTGTATCAGTTAGAGTCCCTTATTTGAGTCTTTTTTTTAGCAGGGAGGGATTAGTTTTGTTACTCATTTCCAAGATGGGAAAGATAGTTACTTGTGCTTTTGACAAACAGACAGGCATAAGCGGAAGAAGAGACTAGATAGTAAAGATGGAGAAAATACAGCATTTGTTGATGTTCTTGAGATTCTGGGAGGCAGATCAGTCACAGACACTTGCTCTGGGTTAACAGGTTATCACTACAGCAGTGCTCTAGCTCTTTTCCCAATCTGGAACCTGGTACATCATCTGGTTCGTCTAGTCCCTATCCTTCACCAGTCTCTCTGGGGCGGGGCAGAAATGGATGGCCTGGTGCTGTGTGGTATACCTAACCTTAGGATCACATTAGAAGGGAAGTAACACACAAGGAAAAGAACAGTAAAGGGAAAAGGGTGACAAAGCAAGATCTTGTGTTCCCTTGGCTGGACCCTCTGTTAGTGCAGCTGTTATGACCACGTATCCCCATTGGTGTGCTGAGGCCTGGACTTCACAATGATATGCTGACCTGTGGGATCCCAAGGCAATGGATGAAGTATTTGGAGTAGAGTGGGATGAGAGAGGTCTGGGGGCCTTCCCCTTCTCCAGGAATTCCCCCTCAATTCACCAAATCTCCATCCCCCAGAGGTCTCTTTATAAGGGACCAGCAGAGGGGTGATAGGTGGAATAGTCCATACTTTCATTATTTTCTTCATCAATTAGGTCTAGTTTCCCATATACCAAATTGAGTCCATTAGTTTCCAGTTCCATGCTTTCCTTGTTTACTAGGTATGGTCTCAACATAGTCTCTCTCTAGAAAGTTATCCAGCCAACATCCAGGCTGTCATATGTACTGAAGGATCTGAGTGAAGAATTTTCAGAGAGCAGGTCAAGAAGAAGAGGTAGGTATATAAGGCAGTCAATACACCCCATCTGAACAGAACATCTAACAATTGTTCTCATGTACTACATAAAAGATTGTCATGAGGAGGAGGGAGAAAAATTGTTCTCCTTAACCACTGATGATAGGACAAGAAGCAATGGGCTTAAATTACAGCAAGGGAGGTTTAGGTTGGACATTAAGAAAAAATTTCTAACCGTCAGGGTGATTAACCACTGGAATAAGTTGCCTAGGCAGGTTGTGGAATCTCCATCATTGGAAGTTTTTAAGAGCAGCACCTGCCAGAGTGCTTGGTCCTGCCATGAGTGCAGGGGACTGAACTCGATGACCTTTCTAGTTTCTATAATTCTATGATTAAAAAACTCATTATGCAAGAATTGAAGAGCCATACACCAATAACTAGCTGTGGGAAGGAGAAGTGAGGCAGTTTGGGATTGCTTAACATCTTGGAACCTTAGATCTGGGAGCACATCTTATGTGTGGGAATATACAAAAGCAACCTTAAAGAAACATGTAAAATTCTTCTTCTTTGTACTGAAGCAGATAGACAGGGATCATGGGGAGGGATCTTCCCCTTCCTTTCTCACCACTATAAGAATTCCAGGCTTTAATGTACTGACCTAGGATGAGCCTGGGCTAAGAACTGAGACAGACTGGAGCTCAACATGTAATTTTCAGCAGGCTCACTCCGTGGCTCCTTTTATGCTAGTTTCTTCCTCAAAAAGTCACCAATGCTGATCTCACCCCAATAGGGGAGAAAAGAGGAGCTTCTAACTATCACCAGTAGCCTTCCCTTAGCAGGGGAAGGAGCCACTACCAATTTCTTTTACTGGTGAAGGAAATTTAGGGCTTGCCTGCACATTGATTTTGCAAAAATCTAATTAAACTGGTGCAACTCCCCTAGTGTTGATGCAATTATATTATAGATGTTTGTAACACATAATTATATTATAGATGTTTGTAACACAATTGGGAATTTCTTCTTTCTGATGTATAAAGGTCACATTTCTAGCCCTCAAAGGACTTGAGATATTAGACTTTAAATACATCACATTCCAGAAGTAATATAGGGAGGAGAAGGATTACAAAACGGGAGGGAGAAGGAAATATTTTTGTAGAACAGTCATTCAAAAACACTGTTTGAAACTGTTTAGAATGTTACAGTAAGTGCTGAGAAGATAGATTAAGGACATGTAATAAAGTTATAGGAATGTGATAAAATGAACAGATATGCACTACACTTATTACTCTTCTGTACAATTTACCACATGGATATCACCTCTCCATATAATATTTATTTTCATAAACTATTTCCATCATTGTTCAAGGTTTTCATCTATTGTTTAAAGTAAGATATTCTAGATACTTCTAGCATTGAGCATTTAGGTGAATCTCCACATACCAAGTATTAAATTTTGTGTAACTTGAGAATGTAAATATATTCAGTAATTTTTAATTTTAGAAATTCTTAAATATTATATATTATTTATTTAGGAAATAATTGTATTAAAAACTTACAATATCCTCTATGATTTCCTTGACTGCTGCCACGGCTAAAATAAATAACAGAGGAACCAATGTTGTATAACGACCTGTTGGTGACACATCTGGAATTTGCTATTAGAAAAAAGAAAAAAAAAATTGTTGGATTTACAGCTCAAGGTGCAGCTTGATTACAATAAACAGAACTTAGTAATGCAAAAGAATGCCACTTTATAGAGGTTCGTATACAATTCTGTTTTAGTCCTTCTAATAACCCAGCCTAAAATTCCTTGTTATTTTCAGTCACTATTCATTATATCTATACCTGTGCTAATATCATCAGAAGAAACAAGAAATTAAGCTGAAAACTATTTCTATTTGAGTAGCTGAGTTATAAAATGTAGGTATAAAATATGGGAATTTATGGTAAGATATTTTGCAGCATACCCCTCACCCCTCCTCTTCCCACTATGAGCGCTGATGCTAAACCTGATTTCACACAAAGACTAGGGAAGAACACGGTACTTTCCGGTGTCAGTAAAACTTGTTCACAAAAGTATTAAACTATCTCTAATGTTAATGAGTATTGATGATTTTCCATGTGAGGGCTATCATACAGCAGCTCCAAAAGACATGGCACAGTAAGGCACAAATAGTTACATTTTAAAAAGTATTCAGCAAAATTACTCTCATGAGCGAAGGAACAACGATCTAAGGTTCAATTGCCCCATGACCAGTGGAATCTATGCAATATTTCTTTGGTGTTAGATGTAAATTGAGCAAAGATGGACTGCCTTTTTACAAAGCACTGTATTTGGGGGGGGGGGGGGGGATGAAAATCATTTATTTCAAAAATCAAAAATAGATTTTTACTTGTGTTCCCAGTTCTTTATATTCTTATTCTAAAGTCTTAAGTTGCAGTAGATGTTTTGTACTAGTTTTGTTTATTAGTGTTTCCCAATTAACAGAATTTCAAACTATAAATAGAGGTTTCTCCTGCTAAGAAGTTTCACATTTAAAATATTCATTTATCCCAGGAAATACAAGTCTTAGGTTCCCATTAACATCTCTGGTTGCAAGACCATTTAAACAAAAACAAAAAAGACCATAAAATTAATAAGCAAATAGCCTGTGCTATATTGAATGCATATGCATGGGTATAAATGGATGGTCTAATGTTCTTAATGAACTATGTGTTTACAGTAACAGGAGTTGCTTGCTTCTATGTCAAATATTGATAATACCAATATTCACATTCATCTAAGTATTTAAAAACAATCACTCATTGAAAGAAAGGCAAAAGATGGGAGAGTGAATATAAGTGCGACGTGACATTTATGGTGTGCAATTAACCAATACTACTAAGATGAGGAGAGCTTTGCAAGAAAAAAATTACATTCATGTAGTAATATACGGCTGTTCTGCACACATCCTAAATTTTCTGTCAAAAGATCTGGAATGAAAGAATGTCAGATATCTATGTGATTAAATTCTTGCACAACAACCATTTGGTGGCTGATGATATAAATAGGAAAATGTCTGTGCATTTGTTATGCTTTGTGAAATACTGCTACTTTTTAACAGCGTATAATTTTTTAATATATGAGATTGATCCCCACAACAGAGTAATCAACACATGCTATACAACATGCAAAACAGGTTTATGCTCAAAGCAAGTTTCTCTAAATAATAATTCAACTACAAGGCATGTCTCCTCCATTTCAGAAGATCTTATTCTCAAATGAAATATTAAATATATAAGATGTACCAGATCTGTACATTTGACATTAGGTCCTTTCAATATCATGCATCTCTGTAGATTACTCATATACCATTGGGCCCACAATATGATACATGACACAATGTTCCCCAGAAATCACAATAGCAAATCTTAATTCAAGATACTTCTGGAGTTGATATGGGGTAGTTTAAAAAATATACTATCTACTATTGCATTTTAATATCCTAAATCAAAACTAAAATTTGATTGCTCAGCATTCATTTTCTTTTCTGAAAAGAACGTGTTTCAATTTTACTTCTCATAAATGAGAGATTCTTGGGCACGGCATAAGAAGACACTGAGGCCTGATCTACATTAGTCACCATGGGTGCGTCTACACTTGTAAATTAAGTTGACTTAAGCTTGCTTAAGTTGATTTAATTTACTCTGCGTCTACACTACAGTTTCCTTAAGTCGACTTAAGGAAAATAAAGTCGACTTAATGAAAATTAAGTCGTCTTTATTAAACCACATTTTAATTCGATTTAAGGCTTAAGTCGACTTTTTAAAGTCGGCTTAAGCCAGTGTAGACCTGGAGTAGCCCTAAGTCGACTTAGGGCTACTCCAGGACACCCTCATTGCCCTCCCTGCCGGGGGGGGGCACCACAGGGGGAGCCTGGCATCCCTCCCCAAAGGGCAGGGCAGAGCCCTGCCCACCCTGCCCCTATGCCCTGCCAGAGTCCCTGTCCTCCTTTGCCCCATTGTACCCTGGTACAATGGGGCAAAGGCTGAGCCCCCTGGCACTGGGCAAGGGGTGCCCCCCCTGCCACCGTGGACCTGCCCAAGGTCACCCTAGCCCCTAGTCCAGTGTGGACGCTCTAGGTTGACTTTGTTAGTTCCCCCCTAAGTCGACTTTAAATTTAAGTGTGGACATGCTACGTCGACTTAACCAAGTCGACTTTAAGTCGACTTACTTAAGTCAACATAGCTAAAGTCGACTTAAAATTACAAGTGTAGACATAGCCCATATGTTTACAAAAAAATCCTGGTGTACCTACTGCACTCACCCTTTTTTCGACAAAGCTGTCCTGTTTGGTCAAGAAAATAAAACCACCTCTACAAAAGGCATAGGACTTTTGTCACCAAAGGCAGGATGACACAGTGTCAGTGCAGACAATGTGTCACCTTAGAGCAGTGGAAGGCCTGTCATACTTGTCAATTTCACGGCTCCACTAGAACAGTGAAATTGACAAGGGTGGGGGGATGAGGACTGGAGCCACAAGCCACTGGACTCTGGTTGTGGGCAGCTGCCGTCTGGCTGCAAGCCTGGAGAACCCAGGCTCCCAGCTATGGCAAGCTGCGGGTGGCAGCCACTCCAGGTAGCAGGGCTTGCCAGCATTCCAGGGCAGCACCCCCCCAGGGCTTGATGGCATTCTAGGTCTTCCCAGCATTCCAGAGTGGCAATGGGGCTGCAGCTGCCCACACCAAGGCTCGCAGCCAAGCGGATGCAGCCTCACTGGGAGCCCAGGCACTGGCAAACCTCAGGCAGCTGAAGTCTGGGAGTGGGTGACTACAGCCTCACTGGTAGCCGGGGCTTGGGCAGCTGTCTCCCAGTTCTTGGCTATGAGCGAGACCGGGCAAGATGGGGATGGGGTGGGCTGCAGCCATCTCCTGCCTGGCAGCAAGGAAGTCTCAGCATCCCAGCTGGAATCTGTAGTGGGACGAGAGGGGGTGGGGTGGACAGGAGAAACCAGGAACCTGTGGGCTTCCTGCAGGGAACTAAGAGATAGCTCTCTCAGCTCCCCTCAAAGGGGGATCTTGTTAGGGCTTTTAAGACAGTAGGTAGGTCCCATGCCAGAGTTAGTGGACGGATCTCAGGGTACAGATTCTTTATTCCTGTTATGAATCGTTTGGCAATGGGGTGGGAGAAGATAGATGCATCATCTATATTGGTATGGAAGGCTGCAATGGACGCTAGGTGCACCTTTAATGAGCTTAGTGAAAGTCCTGTCTTTTTCAGGAAAAGGAGGTATTCCAGTATGTTGTGAATGGGTGCTGATTTTGGATTCACTACAGTTTGTACATACCATCTCGTAAAGCTTTTCCATTTCTGGATGTGAGATTTTCTTGTTGACTGTTTTCTACTGTTGAGAAGTATGTAGTTTACTGGTCAGAGCATTCTAATTCTTCATCTCGGAACCAGAGAGGAACCAAGCTGTGAGGTGTAGACGCTCCAGGTTTGGGTGAAGGGTCCTTCCTTTGTTCTGAGATAATAGGTCTTTTCGGAGTCGGAGATATTATGACGTTGTTTGCGATGCACCAGTTCCATAATTTTATCGCTTCCAGGCATAGGGAGTTGGAGCATACTCCCCCGTCTGTTTATGTAGAACATGCATGTTGTGTTGTCCGTCATGATCCTTATGTGCTTGTGTTGTATGTGATCGCAAAACTGGGTGCATGCTTTGCAGACCGCGCGGAGCTCCAGGAAGTTTATGTGGAGAAGGGATTCCTGGCGACTCCTTTTCCCCTGGATCAAATGTTGCTCCATATGTGCTCCCCAGCCTATAAGGGATGCATCTGTGGTTATCAATAATGATGGAGGTTCTTGCCTGAAGGGCATTCCCTCGTTCATGTTCTGTGGAATTGTTCACCACTGGAGTGACTGCTTTATCTATAGAGGTAAATAAATAGTCTTGTGAATGCTGTGTTTGTTTGGTTTGTAAACCTTTGCAAGGTAGAGTTGCAAGAGGTGCATGTAGAGTCTCACGTTTTTACAATGAATGTCATCGAGGCCATGTGGCCTAGCAGTCGTAGACAAGTTAGGATGCTTATGGTAGGGGAGGACTGTAGTGTTTTCACCAGGTTTAATATGTTTTGGAATCTTTGATTCAGTAAGGAGGCTTTTGCCTGTCGTGAATCTAGTCGAGCCCCTATAAATTCCATTACTTGTGTGGGTTTAGGGTTTGACTTTTTTATGTTTATAAGTAGGCCTAATTCTTGAAAGAGGTTCATGGTGTTTCGTACTGCTTGCGCTGTTTGCGATCTCTCTGATGACTTTATTAAACAGTCACCCAGGTATGGAAATATAGTTATGCCTTGTTTTCTTAGATGGGCGGCTACCACTATGAGGACTTTGGAGAAGACTCTGGAAGCTGTTGAGAGTCGAAATGGTATGACCGTGTATTGATAGTGTTTGCGTCCTATTAGAAATCTCAGATATTGCCTGTGTGCCGGGTGTATGAAGATGTGAAAATATGCATCTTGAATGTAGAGGGACACGAACCAATCGTTTTGTTCCAGAGAAGGGATTATTGTTGCTAGTGTTACCATTTTGAATTTTTGTGGTTTTATATATTTGTTCAATTTTCTTAAGTCGAGAATCGGTCTCCATTCTCCCATCCTTTTCTCTGTAAGGAAATATGGGGAGTATACTCCTTTCTCCCCTGAATGACTCGGGTACCTCCTCTATGTCTCCTATTTGGAGCAAGCGTTGTGTCTCCTCTTTGAGGAATTGCTCATGAGTTGTGTCCCTAAAAAGGGACAAGGAAAGGGGATGAGGTTTTGGTTTTGATGTGAACGGGATGGTGTATCCTGATGAGATGATTTGTAGGACCCACTTGTCTGATGTTATTTGGGTCCACACTTTGTAGAATGGGAGGAGATGATACTGGTAACAGTTGTTCTTTACTGGCTCTATAGGTAGTGCAATGTTCTGCGTACCCTCAACCAAGTTTTCAAAACTGCTGTTTTGGAGGTGGGTTCTGAGTAGGTGGTTGATTAGGTGATTGTTTCCTACGTTGCAGCCTTTGGCGACCTCTAAAGTTAACCTGCCATCTGTTCTGCTATATATATTGCTGGTGGATATCGCGGGTTATAGGGTTGGTATCTAAAAGAACTTCTTCTCGTGATCGGAGTGTAGATGCCAAAACGTACAAATTGTCGCCCTTGAATCTTTTGAAGTATGCATAACCTCATCTGTTTTTCCCACAAACAGGTTGTTCTTATCAAATGGGAGATCCTTTATGGTGGCTTGAAGAGGCTTTGGGAAGTCTGCTGAATGTAGCCATGAAGCCCTGCGCATGACGATTCCAGTGGCAACAATTCTGGCAGATGTGTCAGCGACATCCAGTGCCGCCTGGAGTGCCGTTCTGGAGCTTAGTTGTCCTTCCTTTATTATGGCATTATTATTTATTATGGCATTATTATGGTGGTGTTTTTCTTTTGGAATAAATTTAATAAAATCTGCTAATTTCAGATAGTTATCATGGTCATAATTTGCTAATAGAGCCGAATAATTTGATATCCTGAGTTGTAAGATGGAGTTGTAAGATGGAAGATGCGTACACTTTTCTACCTAGTATGTCTAGTTTCTTATCCTCCTTGTTGTGAGGTGTAGACCTATTGAATGGTTGTTTGGTTCTATGATTTGCTGCTTCTATGACAAGCAAGTTGGGAGGTGGATGGGTAAAGAGATATTCTGAGTTTTTACTTGAGACATAGTATTTTTTGCCTGCCCTCTTGCTGGTACAGTAGGTGGAATCGATGCTGGAGTTTGCCATATATTGTTTGCGGGCTCCAGAATCGCTTCATCCATAGGTAGCGCAGTACGTCCAGATGACCTAGTCTGTAAGATGCATAATAGCCTGTGGTGTGGTTCTGGTACGTCTTGCATGGGGAGTTCCTGTGACTCTGCTACCCTCTTAAAAAGGTCCTGAAATTGTTTAAAGTCATCAGATGTAGAGGGCTTGGATGATGTCTCCGCATCATCAGGTGACAACGAGGAGTAATGGACGGGAGACTCGTCATCAGGCTGGTCAAGTTGTTGTGTGGTTTCAGGTAAGTCCGACTGCTGTGGTAATTGTTTAGGGTTTCTATGTGTTCTCGGTGTTGGTGGAACACTCACTGATGAGTATCTGGACCAGGAGTCCCATGAAGGCCAGTATGATGAAGAATCATGAGGATGTCCGTACCAAGGTGGAGGGTACCACGGATATGGTGGCCTAATGTCTATTCTGCAGCTTTTGTGCGTTTGCCCATGAGGAGGACTTTGTTCCGGGGAGAAGGTGAGGGGTCGTATTTCACCCCCTTCTTCTTCGCTGAAGTACGAAACTGGTGAGATTGTCCCTTCCTTGGATCTCCGAGGGGTCCCTCGGTGCCATGGAATGGAGAAGAGAGTGGGGATTGGAACAGTTCATCCATGTCCGGTTCAGTGTGTTTCCTTTTTTGAAATTGCTTTCTCTCTGTGAGCTCCGACTGTTCCATGGTCGACACAATGTCGGTCGGTTCCATGCTTGTTTTAGTGGGTGCCGTGTTCATTAACGGTGCCGATGCAATTATCGGTTCCAATGTCAGTGCCTGAAGCAGGGTGGTTATCGGTGCCGTATCACAGCTCAGCATCTGTGACAATTGTATAGTACTCGGTGCCGTGGTTGGAGCCGATGACTCCGATGCTTTTTGAGGTCTCAGTGCCGTATGATTGGCTTGGTGAGACAGAACCGATCTACTTTTGTTTTTATGATCAGTTCTGGAGGATGATAACCGTTTTAACGGTTTATCCGCCTGCGTGGTGCAGGGACCTGAAGCCTCATCACGCCTCTCTTTTTGAGGAGAAGATGGAGATGTTCTTCCTTTATCGAAAGATGGAGTGGAATGTCTTTTTTCTAATTTTGATCCACGAACTGTTTTCCTTTGGCCTGGATCCAAAGCCAGTCTTAGGGATTTTTCCATGAGAAAGGACTTTAGTCTCAGTTAATGGTAGTGCCTCACCCTTGTGCTCATGTTTTTGCAGCGAGAGCACTTGGCAGAGTTGTGTTCTTCTCCAAGACATTTTATACATCAGAGGTGGCCATCAGATGCGGGTATGGCGTCGTGGCAGACCTCGCACTGTTTGAAGCCTGGAGAACCAGGCATGTTTGGAAGAAAGAAATTTTTTTGATAGGTGAAAAGAAAAGGCAGGGAATTAAAAGAGGGAAAGGAATTAAATTGAGGGAAGTCAAATTGAAAGTTAGTTCAGATGAGCGGAGGAGAATCGTTGGGTTCCGTCCGTAACCGCGGACAGTTAGAAGGAAATGAGGGAGGGTCGGGTCACGTGACCGCGCAAGTCGTGAGAAACAGCCACGAGACATGCACCTCGCGCTTGCGTGGCTCCGACGAGCACTGCTGGAAGACTCTCCAATCCATGACATGGGGGCGCGCACACCCACGGGGACACTACTTGGAGGAGAAATTTTGTTTCTCATGATGGAGGACTTCTGCAGTGAGAACAGATCTGCTACTACATGAGTTAAGTTCAGGCAATAATGGATGATGCTCTCCATTATTAGAAATAATAAGAAAATATTTTCTAAAAATAAAGTTGCAAAATGAAATGTAAAAATATACTGTATTTCACTGACATTTTATTCTTAATTCATTAAAGCCCCATCACAATTTAATTTGATTAGTGGTTCTCAAACTTCCGTTGGTGACACCTTTCACACAGCAAGCCTTTTAGTGTGACCTTCTCACCTCCCTGGGCACCTGCCCTGGAAACCCAGGTTCCCCCCCCACTTCCCCTTTGTCTTTGGCCCCCATGAGTTCCCTACTCTGTCTTCACCCCAGTGCTGCAACACCCCATGTGCCCACCCAGGGAAACAGACCTGCACACTCATAATGGCTGGTATTGTTGCTTGCTCTCATCTTGAATGCTGCTCTTCCAAGCACCCCTAAGGGATTGTGAGAGAGAGAGCAAGAAGCAACATAAGGGCTCCCTGCATCTAGTCACTCTCCCCACTTGGACTTCATAAGACAAGAGCAAAGAGCAGCGCTCCTGATGCTCACCTAACAGCACTGCCCAGGTGGGGAAAGTGACCTGGATGCAGGGAACCCTAGTGTTGCTTCTCACTCTCATCCAGAAGTCCCCAACAGGAGGGTGAGGGAGGGGGGACGCATGGGGGAATGTGGGGGCAGGGGGAGGGAAGCAGTATGTGTGTGTCACTGCTTGCACCCTCCCCCCGTGTTCCTCTGCCAGGAGAAAGCAGGGAGGGTCAGAGTCCACAGGCCTGGCTGGGGTTGGGGCAGTTTGGAGCCCCTGTGCCTGGCTGGAGTTGTGCCGGCTCAGACCCGTTGTGACCCCCAGCATGAGAACCAATGAATCAGATGGGCACACGGAATTTTTGTAAAGCATTGAAATATCTATAATAGTAATCTGTAAAATGTATTAGCATTTAATGTTTCAAAATTTAGATTTATTTTAATTAGTTGAGCTTACCTGAAGTAATGCAATAAAAAGAAAAAATGCATTAGCAGCTCTTCTGAACTGGGAATAAAGGAACCTTGGCAGGAATGTAAGTATGTTGTATTTTGCAGTGCTAAGAGACAAAGACAAAAACCATGTACAGTTATTTTAGCTACACAGACACAGAGCAAGTTACACAATTATTCCCTAAGCTAACTTTGATCTAGTTAGCTCAAGTATCAATAACAGTGAAGCACAGGCTAGCTGCCGAAGTACACCCAAGGTCTGGGTAGAGTTTGCACAGCCCATGCTTCCTCAGCTTAACTGCCACTGTTATTCAAGGTAGCTATTATCAAAACTAGCTCAAGTACATCAAAAGTGCTGCAGTCACACCTCTGCGAGTACAACCTAAAATTTATTCATAAGGCTCATTTGTTTCAGTCTTTATCTTCTTTACCTTTTCCTGTATATGTTACGCCCATTTTCTGTTTAATCTTGTTAACTGTAAACTGAGCCAGGAGCACTGTCAATACTTAGGCTTTGTAAAGCAGCATGCAAAATTATGGCACTACATACATATTTTTCTTATTTATTAACAGCAACATATTATAAAAGCTTAATACCTGACATGATTATTGCAGAATTTGGTCAACTGGGGCTGATTGATGAATACAGTTCTCATTTCCTCTTGATCAGCGAGTGAAGTTTTCTCTGAAACATCATCTGTTTTCTCATAGCCTTTAAAACATAAAATATTTAATATATTATGTTTGTTGAGTATCTTCTTATTATATGACTAAATGACAATACACTTATTTATTAATGCAAAAGAATTTTATAAGGACAAAAAGTGAACCCCCTTAACTCACATATTGTGTTCTGAATGTCAACCTGCTCGCTTTGCCCTATGGAAAACCGGTCATGACTCCATACTTAAACTTGAAGTTGAATTTTGGAATCAAAGCTGGGATTCAACCATTTTGGTACATATGAAGATTACAGCATATCCTCCCAAAATTAGAGCACTTACTCTTTTAGTACAGAATGAATTTTCTCAGAATTTATAAGTGGAATGCAGAGAACAGGAAAACTGGAATGTATATGCACACTTCTTTGTTCTGCACTGTTCTGGCAATACAAAGAAACTGTAAAATGTTGCTTAACTGACGAGTATACTCTGACTGTTTTGTGTGGCTCCACAATGAGATAAAGTACTAGAGCATACTGGTGAATTCAGACAGAGAAGTGCTTTTTTTTTTAAGTCAGTTATTGAAAGTTAATACTACATATTTTCAAATCTTTATAAATATCACATGGTAGCATTTTCTTTAAGTTTCTTGTTTAGTGTTCACCCATTAAAAATTCAGACCTTATAAAAAAGTCCCAGAAAAATCTGTGTTAAATTTGAGGTAAGGCTGAAAGTACCTATCAAAATATAGGGTAAAATATATTACAAAGATGTAATTATGCCCAACTCAAGCACTGTAAACAGAGAACATTCAGAATTAAGGTTACATTTGTGTATTTGTGCACTCAGGGCTGGTCTATACAAAAGAGTTGTCAACATATGTGTGGAAGTGTACAAACTAAAATGCTCCCCCCACCAATGCAAGTTCCCTGCTATGCCAATATAATAAAATCACTTCAGTAAAAGCTGTCGGGCTTATGTCAGCCTAGGTAAGGTGACTTGGTTTCAGTGTAGACACTGCCTCCCTTACATCAGCTGTGGGGCTATCATTCTTGTCAATTTCAGTGCTCTGTTGGAAAGGGAAGGGGGAAAGCCTCAGGAGGTTTGTCCTGCTCCTGGTAGGTAATGGGGAAGTGGGGATAAGGGTAGCCTTGTGGGATCCCAGGTGCCTGTGTGGTTCCTGCCAGAGAGCTAATAGATTGGGTTCTCAGCTCTCCATGCTAAAGGATGCACTCTACTGACTCAAAAAGGAGAGTGTGGACATCAGCCACTTCAGTAATTACTGCAGTGGCTATAAGTCAACCTATGAAGGGTCAACTTATTTTTCAAATTTTTCAAGGCCTAAGTCAACCGCACATATGGATTTCAGTGCTCTTCTTCCTTGTAACGATAACCATTATATTACCATTATATCGTCACTGAATGTAAAATTGAATTCTAAGGTATGAAAGAGAGTATTATAACTGCATCCTTTTTATGCAAACTAGTACCTCATCTTTTGCCTATGTTCATAGGCTATCTTTGCCTAATTTACAGACTGTAAATTCTTTGATGTAAGAACCATGTAGCTTTTTGAAATAGTTGGAGTCTAACGAAGTTACAGAACATATATACACATGTAATAGCATAATTATTATTAATAGTATTCCAGAGAGGAAATATTTTAGTTGGTCTTTGCTAAATATATCTTTGTGAGCCTGATGGTGAAATTATCAAATCAGGAAAAAAAAAAATCCAGTAGGATAATCAGGTGCCTGAATTGAACAAACTAAAATGTGAAAGACAAGTCTAACCAATCTACATTGGCACAAACAATAAAAATTATGGAATTGCTTTGTTTACTGGTAAATTCATCATTTTCATACACAATTTTATTTAAATAATAAAACCTCAAAATAACCATCACTACATATCTCTAGATTTAGTGATTTATTCTATGTTACAAAAGATTTTCAAATTACCTTTTACATCTGCACCCTGACCAATACAAAAGCTAATAGTATAATGTGCCTCCTTTAGACAAACTAATTTATAATTCAGTGTTTACATATTTGTATAACTAAAATTCCTTAGTACCTGAGTGCTTAATCATAGAATCACAGAAACTGGCAGGCACCATGTGAGGTCATCAAACCTAGTCCCTTGCACTCACGGCAGGACCAAGTACCATCTAGACCAGGGGTTCTCAACCCGTGGCCCGCGGGGCTTTTTAAAGTGGCCTGTCCGCACCCCGCTGGTTGGGTGCCAGGCCGCAGCCGCCCGCTCCTAGCTCGCAGCTTGGAGCTGGACTGCGGCCACCCGCCTCCCTTCCCCAGCCAGGCAGCAGAGGCAGGGGCCCCTAGCGAAGAGGGAGGGAGGAGCTGGCTGGCTGGGAGGAACCAGGAGTGGAACTGGGAGAGAGCTGGATGGGCTGGGGCCAGGGCCGAGCTGGCGCTGCCCAGGTGAGGCCCCAGCAGGGGCACCCTGTCCCAGTCCCCGAACGGGGCAGGACACCCTGGGGGGTGGGACCCGGACCGGAGCCATCCAGGAGGGAGCGCTGCGCTGGGGCTGGCTTGGGCTGAGCAGGGCCTGGCGCTGCCCCCACACACCCAGAGGTGCAGAGCAGAGAAGATCACATCCACTCAGGGCCGGGAGATTCCGGATCTTTATGGGCATCCAGCCCTTTTAAAAACAAAACAAACAAACAAAAAAACCCTTTAAAAAGTTTTTGAAATATTTAAAAAACCTTTTTTACTCAAGGGCCAAAAATATAATTTTTTACAAACCTGAAGAGCCACCAGTCTATTTAAAAATAAATTAATTTACATTTAATTAATTAATTATAATTAAAACTTAATTTGAAATTAATGAATTAAATTTTAATTAATTAGACTGGTGGCCCTTCAGGGTTGTAAAAATTATATTTGTGGCCATCGAGCCAAAAAGGTTGGGAACCACTGATCTAGACCAGGGGTCTGCAACCTGTGGCTCCGGAGCCACATGCGGCTCTTTGGCTACCCCCTTGCGGCTCTGGATCTTCCCCGCCAGGGGGACCTTGTGGGCAGTCTGCTCCAGGCCCCCTGCCACCGGGGATCCTGTGGGCAGCTGCACCAGGCTCCAGACTCCCCACCTCTGGACTTCTGTTCTTGCTTCTAGACTCCCCCCTCCTTCACTAGGGGACCTTGCAGCAGGTGCCTTGGCCCAGCTCCCAACTCCCCCCACCAGGAGGCTACACCTATTTTGGCTCTCAAAGCATTTGGTTATAGAAGAAATTTTTAAAAACAGCTCTTCTTATATTTCGGGTTGCCGACCCCTGATCTAGACCATCCCTAACATGTGTTTGTCTAACCTGCTCTTAAAATTTCCATTGATGGGTATTCCACAACCTCTCTAGGCAAATGTATTCCAGTGGTTAATCACCGTGACAGTTGGGAATTTTTTCCTAATGTCCAACCTAAACCTATCTTGCCGTAATTTAAGCCCATTGCTTCTGCCCTATCATCACTGCTTAAGGAGAAATATTTTTCTCCCTCTTCCTCGTAACAAGGTATTTGAAAACCTCGTAACAAGGTATTTAGGTATTTGAAAACTGTTACCCTGTCTCCTCTCAGTCTTCTCTTTTCCAGACTAAACAAACCCAGTTTTTTCAATCTTCCCTCTTAAGTCAAGTGTTCTAGACCTTTAATCATTCTTGTTGCTCTTCTTTGGATTTTCTCCAATTTCTCTACATCTCTTCTGAAATGGAGAGTCCAGAAATGGACACAATACTCCAGTTGAGGCCTAATAAGCATGAACAGGAAGAATGTCTTCTTGTGTCTTACTTACAATACTCTTAAATACATCCCAGAACAGTGTTTGCTTTTTTTGGAACAGTGTAACGCTGCTGACTCATATTTAGCTTGTGGTCCACTATGACACCAGATCCCTTTCCACAGTACTCCTTCCAAGGCAGTCATTGCCCATTTTGTATGTGTGCAATGGACTGTTCTTTCTGAAATGGAGTACTTTGCATTTGTCTTTATTGAATTTCATCCTATTTACCTCAGACCATTTCACCAGTTTGTCTAAATCATTTTGAATTGTGATCCTATTCTCCAAAGCACTTGCAACCCCTCCCAGCTTGGTATCATCTGCAAACTTTATAGGTGTACTCTCTATGCCATCATCTAAATAATTGATGAAAATATTGAACAGAACTGGACCTAGAACCGATCCTTGAGGTACTCTGCTTGTCATGTCCTTCCAGCATGACTGTGTACTGTTGATAACTACTCTCTAGGCCTGCGTCTACACTTGTAAATTAAGTCGACTTAAGCTTGCTTAAGTCGACTTAATTTACCCTGCGTCTACGCTACAGTTTCCTTAAGTCGACTTAAGCAGCTTGTGTCATTCTGTGGAAACACCCGAGACAGGCTGTCTACAACCATTGTGTCCTTAATGGCTCATCAGGTTTGTCCCTGGGCCCATTGTACCTGGGAGCTTCCTTAACATTAAGGACACAATGGTTGTAGACAACCTGTCTCGGGTGTTTCCACAAAATCACACAAGTTAAAGTATAGATATAACAACCATATTCCTAACTTCTAATACAAATACAGTTCCTATAATGAACTATATAATCATTCCCAGCAAATTACTACCTTTCTATTGATACCAAACATGATATAGTTCCTATGGATTATAGCACTTATGAGATATTACTAGGAAATATCATAAATGGTTCCCTAAATCCAGACACCATCACACCCTTCCCACATGCCCTGCCAGGGTCCCTATCCCCCTTTGCCCCATTGTACACAAGGGGTGCCCCCCCCACCACCATGGACCTGCCCAAGGTCCCCCTAACCCTAGAAGTCGACCTAGGCATCCAGTGTGGACGCTCTAGGTCGACTTTGTAAGTTCCCCTTTAAGTCGACTTTAGTTTTAAGTGTAGACTCACTAAGTCGACTTAACTAAGTCGACTTAAAATTACAAATGTAGACATACCCTAGGAGTGGTTATCCAATCAGTTATGCATCCATCTTATAGTAGCTCCATCCAGATTGTACTTCCCTAGTGTGTTAATGAGAAAGTGATGCAAGACCGTATCAAAACCCTTACTAAAGTCTTGAAATACCACATCTACAGCTTCCTCTCTATGCATGAGGCTTGTTACCCTGTCATAGAAAGCTATCAGGTTGGTTTGATACGATTTGCTCTTGACAAATCCAAGCTGAATATCACTGATCACCCTATTCTCTTCTAAATGTTTGCTAATCTACAGCTGTTTTAACACCCAAAGAGACTAGATCAAAGCACTTTGACATAAAACATCTTTTCCAATTCTAAAGTACAAATAAGAGATTTTAAAAAAAAGACATGCAAGAAATCTGGCAGTACCACTAATGTAAAGATAGATACAGATATAATTGCTAGACTGACAAATAACTACCTATCTATATATATTCTCTAAACCACTTCATATTAGTTGCAGATTAATTTAGCAATTGAGTGAGTAGAAGAATGCAGCTAGGGAGCATTGATAAGAACTGTTACTGTTTCTGTGACTGCTACATATCTTTGAAGACTAGTTCTGTCCGGTCACAGCCACTTGCCTGGTTGCCTGTGTCTGGGAACATGTTATTTGTCCTTGTGCTGCCTTAAAAGGAGGAATTGTAGTTGTGCCAATGAGAAGCTGTAGCTGTTTCCTGCAAAATGTATTCTGAGGGTCTATAAAGGATACTTTGCTACGCCACTAGTTGGAGATGGTCTTTACTCTCTCCCTGTGAGCGCTCTCGTATTCTGAATAAAGTAAAGGCTTTGCTGACACACTCAAGTCTCCTGAGTTCGAAGTTTTCTTTGACAGTTTCTGGTGCCTTTAACTCGGATCCAGGTCTCCTGTGCCTGCTGCCTGCAGCTCCCCCTCGCTCCACACTGGTGTCCGGGAAGGTGCCTTCACTTGCGGCCATTGATTGCAGATGGACAGCCTGGTGACCAGACGAAAGGGGGGCGGAGGATGCCGGGGAGCCTGGATGCCAGACATATTTGTCTGAGTGTGATCATCGAGAGATGGACTGGACGCCTTGGGCTCCGAAGTAGAATGCCGTGGGCTCCTACGTAAGGTACCTATAAGATTTATGTTTAGTCCTCGGACCCTGGGGGTAGGGGGTGGGGAGGCAGTGTGAATGACTGAAAGTGTGCTGTGATTGTGTAATTGTTAAATCCACTTGTAAACCCCGTCGATGACCAAGGCTGGCCGCTGTGAGTACTAGCTGCCCCAAGCCCACTGCAAGCCTCAGGACTGTGACCAGCGGTGTCTTGAATGCAAGGTGGACGAGCAGTGTAACTGTGCCTCGGCGGGCAGCGCTAGTTGTGTGAGCCTGCGTCTGTTTATTGTTTGGTGGGAAACGGAGAAATGGGGGCGGGCGAGACGGAGGTTGCTGCTCCCCCCCATGGGCACCCCAGGTTATTTTCTGTATGTTCACTATGAACCTGTAGCTTGTATCCTTTTACCCAAATGGAACCGGTATACGCGGGATGACCTGCTGCTACAGTTCCCCTTAGAAGATAGTTTGACAAGGAGAAAATTTTACACTTAAGGGGAGCTTTGGAAGTCCTGAGTTCCAAGATACCTCAGAAGCACTGGCAATTGTATTTTTTGTGGTATGATGAGTCATTCAAAAGGGACAGAGAATTCCTAGTAAAGAGTTGGAAAGGAAATATTTCTAAATTAAAGGATGATGTTAATAAGCTGAAAGGGGAGTTAGAGAAAGCAAAGACAGGAAAGTACAGGATCTGTATCCACAGCTGCCAGTAAAACAGACAGGGAAGCAGATTAAGGAGGAGGGGAGAGCTAGCCCAGACGTGCTGGATGCAGGGTGCCCTTTCCCACTCTCTCTGCCGCCTCCGGTGCCTCGCCTCATTGTCTCTGCACCTCCACTCACTCAGCAACAGAGAGTACGACCACCAGGTGCTGCTGATACACAATCCACAGCAGAGCTGTGATTCAGAAAGAGGAGGAAGCTCCAGATCAGACAGACCAGATAGCACGAGAAACAAGCGGCCTGGCTCGCCAAAGGCACACTGAAGTGCAACGCTTAGCTGATTGGTTGTCATCTTATTACCAACCTAAACATCCTCTCCAGGGACAAAGGCGGGAAGTTGAGCAGGAGATTATACAGGCACCTTTACGGTTGGTGCCAGGACATAATGTCATGGAGCTGGTCCATTTCCCATGGAGCCCCACAGACCTTAAAAACCTGATGGCTGGGTTTCCAAATATTCAAGAGGACCCTGAAAAATGTAAAGAACAGCTTCAAATCACCGTGGAATGTTATGATCCCAACCACGCTGATATGAATTAACTGCTCAGGCTGATTATGCCCTCTGAGCTTCGTCAGTGGCTACTTGCCAGAGCTCAGTGGCCGGCAACTGCCCCCGCAGTAACTGCAGATATGAGAACGCACCGGCAGACCCTAGTGGAGTCCATCTTGGAGGTATGCCCGAGAAAGATAGATTGGGCTAAGATCAGTGCATGTAAACAAAAGGAAGGGGAAAATCCAGCCGATTACATGAAACTCATAAAAGATACTTTCTTGAGATACTCTGGCATTGCTGATGCCACTGTGAGTGCCCCAGGAGCTGTAGCCTCTGCCTTTGTGCAAGGCCTGTTGCCTGAGGTTCAAGAACTGTTAAAAAGTATTTGTGTGGGATGGCAAAAGGAAAACCTGGAGAAGTTGACCGAAGTAGCCACCCACTGCCAGGAGAATTAGAAGAAGAAGAAAGCTCTTGAAACTCGCCTGATGATGGCTCAACTAAAACAAGCAGGAGGTGGCCCCACACCCGGAATTTATGAAACAGGAGGGAGCTGGAACAGAGGACCCTCACAAGGAGGACAGCCAAATCAAGGGGTAACCAGAAATGATCTGTGCCATTACTGCAAGCAGCCTGGGCATTGGAAAGCACAATGCCCCAACAGACCTTTTAGTCCTCTGGGCCCAGAAGAGCAGTCATGGCCCCCACCACCAGCAGCCACTATCACTACAACCAATCAACCAGCACCACAGCCTGCAGCAGCTCAAGTATTCTACAATGACACTTACTGACAAAGCCCAGAGGCAACTCATGTTTCATCAATTCCATTGCAAATCTGCTACTAGTGCCCCTCTATCTGGGCTACTCGATCCACTCTCAGGGTACAGGACTTTCTATCACTACAACCCACTGCAGTCACTGTAAAAGCTGTAGGGGTAAGCAACCACGTGGAGCAATACCTGATCTCAGAGCCTGCTAAAGTCCAGATTGGTCCCCTAGAAGAACAGCATGCCTTCCTACTTAGCACCAGCTGTCCAGTGAATTTATTTAGGACGCAATATGCTCTGCAAGCTTGGTTGTATCATTTATTGCACCCCTGCTGGTATCTATCTAGAAGTCCCTGCACCCAAGGAGACTGAAGTTTTGGCGGTTCTTCATGAGATGGACCTTGAACCGGACTACCTGGAAGCTGCAAAGATGAGGCAAACTGAACTCCTAAAAGCAGTTCCATCCCAGTTGTGGGCGCAACATGAGAATGAAGTAGGGAGGATCCTGAGTGCTACCCCTGTTAAAATTCAAGTGAACCCAACTAAGCAATTACCTTGGAAGCAGCAATAACCACTGAATCCAGAGGCAGAGGAAAGAATTGTACCCGTGGTGGAGGCTCTCCTGCAGCAGGAGTTGACAGTCCCAAACCAAGAGCCCATGCAACATGCCCACCCTACTGGTGAAAAAAGTCTGGAAAAGCTGTTTACAGATTCATCCAAGACCTGAGAGCTGTGTATGCCATTGTACTGCCCTGTTGGTGGAAAAATCTTCATCTATGGTTTTAGGAAACCTCCTAACTGTCAGAGTTCCTTATGCTGTAGCCACTTTGCTGCTCAATGACAGAACTCAGCACCTGTCGGCCTCTCGAATTACCAGGTATGAAGCCATTCTACTCTCCTCACCACATATTAGAATAGAAAAGGGAAATATTCTTAACCCAGCCACTTTGATACCTATGGTCAGAGATGGTGAAGATCACTCTTGTGAAGAAGTCATTCAACAGTTTGAAAGGCCCAAAGCTGATCTGCAAGACGTGCCCCTGGCCAACCTAGACACAGAGTACTATACCGATAGATCCAGTCAATGAGATGAAAAAGGAGAATTGGTTGCAGGCTATGCCATTTGCACCCTACACAAGGTGGTGGAAAGTGGCCTGATAGAAAATGGGAAATCCGCTCAAATTGCTGAACTAGTTGCTTTAGAAAGGGCCTGCAGACGAGCTAAGGAAATGAGAGTAAGCATCTATACTGATTCTAGATATGCCTTTGGAGTAGTGCAAGATTTTGGGCAGCTGTGGGAAGAAAGAAAATTCCTAACCTCCACTGGAAAGGCCATTAAGGACAGTCTATACATAGGTCGCCTCCTAGAGGCAATCCAACTCCCTGATGAGATAGCAATCATGCACTGTGCTGCACACACATATGAAAATGATGAAACGAGTCAGTGATGTTTTAGCCAAGGGCTGACCAGGCTGCTTTATTGATACAATAAGAAGTGCCTCCTCCTGCCGAGATCTCTGAAAAAGACCTTGGCACTATGCAAGATTTGGCCCCTGAATATGAAAAGGCTCAATGGAGGAAGGTAGGGTACACCTTGCACCTGGATGGCATGTGGCAAGACAGGGACAGCCACCCTGTTGCACCATCAACCTTCCTGCCTAATTTATTAATCACTTATCATGGCCTAGCACACGTAGGTAAGGAAGCAATAGTCACCTTGCTGGCCAAAGACTGGCTTGTTCTAAACCTGCACAGCTGAGTCAGTGCCTTCTGTTCCTCTTGCCCTATTTGCTTAGCCTACAATGTGGGTAAGCCTGTAAAAAGCAAGAGGGCAGCACAGCCACCACCATGGGGCCCTTCTGTAAATATGCAAATTGATTTCATTCAGCTACCTAAGTGCAATCAATGGCTGTCAGTATGTTTTAGTGATTGTATGCATGTTCTCAGGATGGGTAGAGGCCTATCCCTGCCACAAAGCTGATGTAACTGCAGTAGTGAAATGCTTGTTAAGAGAGAATTTGTGCCAGGATCCAGAATACCTTTAGGATTGAATTCAGACAGGGGTCCCCATTTCAAAGGGAAGGTCTTTGCTGAAGTATGCTGAGTCCTTAACATCCAACAGCGCTTCCATTGTCCCTACTACCCACAGGCCTCAGGAAAAGTAGAGAAGACAAATGGGATTTTAAAAGGAAGACTAGCTAAAGTTTGTACCTCTACCGAGTTAAAGTGGGTTGATGCCCTACCCATTGTATTAATGTCCCTTTGGGCTACACCTAATCAGAAAAAACAGTCTAACTCCACATGAAATACTAATGGGAAGACCTATGCTCCTGCCATGCGGGCTTACTAACACCCCAAAAGCCTTACAGTTCACATATAAAGAGGCTGTTCAGTATTGTTTGGATCTAACCAAGTCTCTATAGAATATTTTTACAGGTAAAGGAGGCATTGCCGGTCTCCCCAGAACAGAAGTGTCATACCCTAGAACTTGGAGATTGGGTATATCTGAAGTGCTATCAGAGAACAAATGCCCTGGAACCCTGGTGGAAAGGGCCCTTCCAAGTTATCCTTACGGCCCATACCGCAGTCAAATTAGAAGGCAGGGCGACCTGGGTTCACGCATCGCAGTGTAAGACAACCACACCTCCACTGAAGGAGGTGTCCAGTCAAGAAGAAGGACCGGCGACTGTGCGGCCAGAATAACCAACCCAGCAAGAATCCCTGAAACGTCAAAAGACCACTAAACAATTCTGTTGCACTGTTAATCATTTTGTTTGCTTTTAACCATACCACTTTGGGGTGCACCAAATATTATAAGAATTATGTGAATGATGAGGACCACTATAATTGGACGGGGATGTGCACCGTAGGCTGGGTTGTCCCAGGGACCCAAGTTATTTATACCCTGTATAGTTATCAGGTGAAAAACCTAGGGGGTCAGGCCAAAAGATCTCAGAATCTCCTAGCTACCAGGAATACCGGGTTTCACCAATTTATGCGTGCCTTTCTCCCATACCTGGATGTGGTAGAATTAGAGAAGGCAATTGTTAACCTCTCTGCTACCCTGGAAGCTATAACCAATTCTACAGTCAACGCCCGGCAAGCCTTGCAAGGGGAAGTTTCCCATATATCGCAGGTTACGGTTAAAAACCGTATAGCCCTTGATTTCCTTTTGGCCTCGCAGCAGGTGTGCGCGCGCAGTAATAACAGTAGTTGTTGTTTGTTTCTAGACCAACACTGATGCGTAGAGACAGATACCCACACCATACAGGCCCAACTCTCCACCTTACACTGGGTAGCCTCAGAAAATACAGGCTGGGGCCTCAAGAATCTTTGGTCTTGGTCAACCTCCTGGCTGCCTGCCCTGGGATTCCTAGGGGAAAAGATACTGTTTGGCCTCCTCTCATTGTTAATATTTTTTGCAATTATATACACGCTCATAATGTTGTTTCGTTGTGGTTTGAGCCTATGCTTTAAGCAATTCTTTTGGGGCTCCGCCTCTAGAGCACGCCTCACATCCCAAGGAGAACTTTGTAATCTTTATGTAGAGCTACTTGAGGAAAAACAAGATACAAACGGAAATCCAAGACATAATGAATATAAAATTTTAAAGTAGTGAGACTCATAAAGTCTCAAATGGGGGCAGATTGTAGAAGAATGCAGCTAGGGAGCATTGATAAGAACCGTTACTGTTTCTGTGAGTGCTACATATCCTTGAAGACTAGTTCTGTCCAGTCAAAGTTGCTTGGCTGGTTGCCTGTGTCTGGGAAAATGTTATTTGTCCTTGTGTTACCTTAAAAGGAGAAATTGTAGTTGTGCCAATGAGAAGCTGTAGCTGTTTCCTGCAAAATGTATTCCGAGGGTCTATAAAGGATACTTTGCTATGTCACTAGTTGGAGATGGTCTTTGCTCTCTCCCCATGAGCGCTCTCGTATTCTGAATAAAGTAAAGGCTTTGCTGATACACTCAAGTCTCCTGAGTTCGAAGATTTCTTTGACAAATGGTAATAATTAAACAATAAGGCAAAGACGGAGCAATTTTAGGCATGAATAAAGGGATTACGCATCAAGAAGCAGTGATAATCTAGCATAACATATGCTCCATCACATTTTACTATAATTATAAAATGGCCATACACAAATATTATTTTAAAAATGTACTAGAAGTATATTACCTTTTAATGCTTTTTCATCTCAAATACATTTATCCAGACCAATGAGCTACAACAGGAGTGTCAACCTTTTCATGTGAGAGGCCACACTGCAATTTATTTCTCACTCAGGGGCCTGGTGAGAAAGATTGTTTTACAATAAAGTTTTGTTTTAGCACGTCCTCTTGATCGATTCTCACCTGCCCTGGGAGACTGCCAAATTTGCTAGCGTGTTTTGTACAATAATGCCTCTTGATAATGTACTCCTTGAAAACAAAAATATCTTCTCTAGACATATGAGACAAAATATGCCCCTGTTGTGCTCAACAACAACAAAAATCATTGGTTCAAGACCCTTTGAAGGCTTGACATTCAGAATCAATTTTTCTTTTCTTGCCTCTAATCATGGAGCTGCCATCTTTATTTTGATAAGTATCACGATGCTGTACCAGAGAGCAAGTTAGCAGAGAAAATTCAGTGAAGATGCTTAAAAGCAAAGCACGATTCTAGTTACGCAGGCTTGGGGATGGAGAGGAGAAGTGGCTGCAACCCCGACTCTGGCTGGCTTGGAGCTGGAGAGGAGGGACTGCTGCTGTCCCCGCCAGCTGGCTCAGGGATGAAGAGGAGGGGCGGCTTCTCCCCCACAAGCTGACTAGGGCTACAGAAGAGGGATTCCAGATCCACCCAATTCACCTGCTTGGGGCTAGAGGGAGGGGCTGCTTTCCCATGCAAGCTACCTAGGCTGCAAGAGAGGGACTCCTACTGCATCAGCCCAGCCCAATCGGGACTGGTGGGGCACTGCTGCAGTGTAACCCTGCCCCCCACCTAGCTCAAGACTGGATAGAAGGGGCTGCTGCCCCCACAAGCCAGCCAGGGCTGCAGGAAAGTGACCCCTGCTGCACCTCCCCTGCCTGCGATGGGCTGCAGGGGAGGGGCTACTGGGTAACATCCTGTGGTGGGCCAGACAACCCAGAGCTACAACAACTTCTTGTCAATGAATAGTATACAATATCACTAAAACAGTTCAAGCATTTAGTGCCAAAACACTGAAGGTCTGCCCACTAGCGCTGAAGTACCCTTTAGCTGAAGTTTCCACAGCACAGAGTGGAGACAGGATAAAAGAAATAACAAATTCTAAAATTTAAAAGTAGATTCTATTCTGAAAAGTGACTAAAAAAAGGCATTATGGAATTTCGATCATTTATTATCCTTTAAGAATTTTCATATTCACTGTGCCCAGTTTATAAGGCTATGTCTACACTACACAGTTCTACCGGCAAGAGTTTTGCTGGTAGACAGCCACCACTATAATTATAGCAGTGGGTAGTGTTCATACAGCCATCCTTTTGTCAATGGAGTATGTCCTCACTAGGGCTATGTCTACACTTGCACTTTTAAGTCAACTTAGTGTGTCTACACTTAAAATTAAAGTTGACTTAAAGGGGAACTTACAAAGTCGACCTAGAGCGTCCACACTGGATGCTCTAGGTCGACTTTGTGGGGCTAGGGGGACCTAGAGCAGGTCCACAGTGGCGGGGGGGCACCCCCTGTGCACAGTGGGGCAAAGGGGGACAGGGACCCTGGCAGGGCAGAGCCCTGTGTGTGATGCTGTCTGGATTTAGGGAAGCATTTATGATATTATTTTCTATGGATATCTCATAAATGCTATAATTCATAGGAACTATGTCATGTTTGGTATCAATAGAAAGGTAGTAATTTGCTGGGAATGATTATATAGTTTATGTCTAGGAATTCTATTTTGATTAGAAGTTAAGAATTTGATGTTATATCCATACTTTAACTTGTGTCATTCTGGACAAATGTCTTAGACGGGAGGGTGTGAACAACCATTGTCTCCTTAATGTTAAGGAATCTACCAGGTGATCTGGTCCCAGGGAGTATCCTGATGAGCCACTGAGGACATAAAGAATACAACCATTGTATCCTTAATGGCTCATCAGTTTACTCCCTGGGACCAGATCACCTGGTAGATTCCTTAACATTAAGGAGACAGTGGTTGTTCACACCCTCCCATCTAAGACCTTTGTCCAGAATGGCACAAGTTAAAGTATGGATATAACATCAAATTCTTAACTTCTAATCAAAATAGAATTCCTAGACATAAACTATATAATCATTCCCAGCAAATTACTACCTTTCTATTGATACCAAACATGACATAGTTCCTATGGATTATAGCATTTATGAGATATCCATAGAAAATAATATCATAAATGCTTCCCTAAATCCAGACAGTGTCACACCGTGCCCACATGCCCTGCCCTTTGGGGGACATGCCAGGCTCCCCCTGTGCCCTCCCCCAGCAGGGAGGGCATTGGTGTAGTCCTGGGGTAGCCCTAAGTCGACTTAGGGCTACCCCAGGGCTACACTGGCTTATTTCGACTTTAGAAAGTCGAATTTTAAGCCTTAGGTCGAGTAGAAAGGTGGTTTAATAAAGTCGACTTAATTTTCATTAAGTTGACTTTATTTTCCTTAAGTCGACTTAAGCAAAGTGTAGTGTAGACACAGGGCACATTAAGTCGACTTAAGCCAAGCTTAAGTCGACTTAATTTACCAGTGTAGACGCAGCCTAGGACCTCTTCCTCTGACAAAAGAGGGAGTACGGGGCAGCTGAAAGGTCAACCTCTCAGCTCTCTGTAGGGAGCCCAGAGGCTCCTTGTTGCCCCCATCCTCTCTCCCATCCTTCATCGGGACCCAGGCACTATCCCTGGGGCCCCAGCAGCCTTGCTGCCACCGGGACCGGGAGCCCCAGCGGCATAAGAAACAGCCGACAAGGCTCTCGGGTCCCTGGCAGCATAGGAAGCAGCACTGGGGCTCCCTGGTCCCTGGCAGCAGCGTGGGAAGGTTGAAGCTGCTGGGGCCAAGTGGAGCCCCAGTGGAGGAGACTTGAAGCCACAGGGGTGAGAGGCGCCCCGGCAGTGAGAGATTGAAGCTGCTGGGACTGGAGGAGCCCTGGTGAAGGCTCCTCTTGTCAATTTCACTGGTCTAACAGAGCAGTGAAATTGACAAGTAACATTGTTGGTGACCCTGGCTGTTTCTGGGGTAACTCGGGGGGGGGGGGGGGGGGCGGAAGGCCACAGTGTCGACGAAACCCCTTCACTCCAAACTCGGACATGGCTGGGACACAACAACCCCAACAACAACCCCATATAAGGCTGTTCCCCGGTTGCAGGAACTGATAGCCTGTTACCCATAACAGAATAACAGTACCAGTCTAAGCCGGTCTTAGCTTGCAGCAACTCACACAGAAACCCTGAAAAGAGGAAGGCGGCAAAGTGCCACATATACCAAGGCCAAAGCTCCCCGTAAACAACCCACATATATAAGGGACACCGCAACTGGGTGGGGGTGCGCATGATTTGAGACGTGCCTGTCTCCATGTGCCTGCTTGAGATCTCAAATAAACTTTAGAGTGCTTCTCCGCCCTGGTGTCGTTATTGGTGCTGCGCACTCCGGGCAACGAACCCACTGTTGCTAGCCCCTGCCCGTCTTCGGGCGTCCACCTGCAACAGTTTGTGGCGACTCTGCCGGGACTTTAGGGGCTTTAAATAGCCTTGCTCGGACCCCGTTGAGGGCCAGGGCAGCCGCCGCTTCGACGCCCATGTGCGCACTGGCACTTTGCCGTAGGGCCTCATTGCGTGAGTCTGTCCTGCCCAGTGGGCACTCCGGTGCAACGCACCCTTGGTAAGCGGAGAATCACTGGCATAAGGTTGGGCGACGGTGTGGAACCGGTCTGGTCTACAGGTAGGACCGGTCCATTTGGTGGTAAGTCCATTTCCCTGGGGACGCCCAGGGGTAGCCCCGGGTATAGGGCAAGGAGAAGGGAAGGGCCTGGGATATTGCGCCCCCTTGGAATGTATTCTGTTAAACTGGAAAGAGCTGGGGTCAGACCCCATGACTAAGAAACAATTGAAAAGGTTTTGTTCTGTTGATTGGCCACAGTATCAGCTGGGGGACCGGGAGCAGTGGCCTCAAGGGGGCTCCCTTAATTATAACACCGTTCTCCAGCTTCTTTTGTTTTGCCAGCGAACCGGGAAGTGGAATGAGCACATGTATGCTCAGCTGTTTATGGCTCTACGGGACCGAAAAGAGCTGTTGTGGAAATATAGTCTGGTCGCGACCAGGTTGGAGGCGTCTTCGCAGATACCGTCCCCTCCCATGGTTGTAATGGCGGAACCGGAGCCCCCTTCGGCCCCTATATCCGCTCCAGCTAGGGATGAGGGCCCCGGAGTTCAGGAAGCGGGTGGGGCCCTGGGCATGTACCCTCTTATAACTGAGACTGCAATCTCTCATCAAGGGGGTGACAATCGACCAGCTACAACCATGCAGGTCTACACTCATGTCCCCTTTAACCCGGTGGACTTGGCTGCCTTCAAGGCACAAGCCGGGGACTTCTCAACTTCTCAACCCTAGCCGCTTTATGTCCATGTTTGAAGGGTGTCTGGCAAGTCACAAGCTGGACTGGGGCGACTGTAATATCCTTTTGAGAACCTTACTGTCCGAAGTCGAGAGGCAACAGGTAATTGCTAAGGCCAGGGAACTGGCGGCGCAGGGACATGAGGCAAATCCAAATGATGTCCTAACAGCTGCGAATCAAGTCCCCTTTGTAGATCCAAGGTGGGACCCTAACAACCCTGTCTCTTATACCTGCCTTGCAATATATAGGGAGCTGCTCCTTCAAGGCCTTCGCCTATCTGTAGTCTGTCATAACAATTGGGCCAAACCGTATGCAGTAACTCAGGAGCCCAAGGAGAGCCCGGTTGTGTTCTTACAGCGCATCCGGGATAGTATCCGCCAAAATACCAATGCTGACCCTGACGCTGTGGCAACGGAAGCTATAATTAAAGGTATTTTTACCAGCCGAGCGGCCCCTGACATCAAGCGGAAGCTGCAGAAGAAGGAGAATTTAATGGGCATGACCATAGCCCAGATTCTGGAGACTGCTAATTGGGCCTACTCTCTCCGAGAAGACGAGAAGGACAAACACCAGGTAAAGATGATGGTAGCCGCAGTTACGGCTAGTGACTCCAGAAGAGCACAAGACAGGAGACCACCCAGAGGGCAGGGACGAGGTAGGCCAAGGCCCACGGAACAGCAGTTGGGGTGAAACCAGTGTGCCAGATGCCGGAGGGAGGGGCACTGGAAGAACGAGTGCCCTAACCAAGAGGTGACCCCCATGATGGAGGTGGCGAGTCCTGAGTAGAGGGGTCGGGGAGGACGGCAGGACCCACCCCATGAACGCCGTGCAAAGATGAGGACGGGCAACTCAGAAGTAAGTTTTCTAGTGGATTCGGAGGCAGCTCAGACGGCGGTCAACCAACCATTAGACCTGCCCGTCGAAGATTCCTTGACTGTAATTGGGGCAACCGGGAAGGGGGTCAAATGCCCTGTTTATGCCCCTGCAGAATGTACCTTGGGAGACAAACGTATTTCCCATCGCATAGTATACCTCCCCGACTGTCCCACCCCCTTGTTGGGAAGGGACCTCCTCTGTAAGCTGGGAGCCACTCTACATTTTACACAGGATGAAATGACACTTAACTTACCCCCAAAGCATGCCTGGCTCATGATAGTGGAACCTCAAGAGAAAGCCCAAGAAGCTCAGGAGTGGGCACGCTGGGAGGATTGGGTTTATCCCCTAGTGTGGGCCACAGAGGCTCCAGGGAAAGCCTCTCACATCACTCTGGTTATAATCCAGCTCCTCCCAGGGAAAACCCCAGTGAGAATTCGCCAGTATCCCATACGGCAGGAAGCGCGAGAGGGTCTGCAGACTACCACTGAAACATTCCTCAAATGTGGGCTCCTCCAGGAGTGTCAGTCAGCTTGGAACACTCCCATTTTGCCAGTTAAGAAACCTGATGGCACCTACTGCCTTGTGCAGGATCTTAGGGCTGTGAACGAGCGAGTGAAACCCCTGCACCCCCTGGTGCCCAATCCCTATACACTACTCGCTTCTATAAGGGAACAATATATGTATTTCACTGTTCTCGATTTAAAGGATGCCTTCTTTACCATCCCGGTGAAACAACAGTCCCAGGAGCTCTTTGCCTTTGAGTGGGAGAACAAAAAGCAGGTAAAGAAACAAATGTGCTGGACCGTTCTAGCCCAAGGATTCAAAAACTCTGCCACCATTTTCGGCCAGGCACTTGCTGGGGACTTACAGGAGTGGGACAACCAGGAGAGGGTACTCCTGCTGCAATACGTAGATGATCTCCTCCTGGCAGCCCAGGGACTGGAGGAATGCCTAAAAGCAGCGGTAAGCCTGCTAAACTTTCTCGGGCTCAGTGGCTACCGCGTGTCACGCAAGAAGGCTCAGATCGCTCTTACCGAGGTCCGGTACCTGGGGTTCCACATCCAGCAAGGGCAGAGGCAGCTCTCCAATGAAAGAAAGGAGGCAGTCTGCCAAGTCCCCACCCCGACCAATCGAAAGCAGCTGCGGACGTTCCTTGGCATGGCAGGATTCTGCCGCATTTGGATCCCTGAATTTGGACTCATAACAAAGCCCCTTTACGAATGCCTCCAAGGTATAGACCAGGAGCCATTCCACTGGACCCCTAAGGCGGAAACCGCTTTTAAGGCTCTGAAGCAAAAGCTGCTGGAGGCCCCAGCCCTTGGTCTCCCAGACTTGTCTAAGCCATTTCAGCTTTTCGTTCATGAACGAAAGGGGTTGGCCCTCAGGGTTCTCACCCAATATCTGGGAACCTGGCGCCACCCAGTGGCGTATTTCTCAAAGCAGCTAGATCAGGTGGCTACAGGATGGCCGGGGTGACTGTGGGCAGTAGCCGCTACAGCCTTGATCATTAAAGAGGCTGAGAAGTTAACCCTTGGGGGTAGCATGATGGTTTACACTCCCCATATGATCCAGGCCCTCCTAGATAGGAAGGGGGGTCTGTGGCTAACTCAGGCTCAATTAGCCCAATATCAGGCCAAGCTTATTGAAAACCCGGAGGTGCAACAGCGGACCTGCTCAACTCTTAATCCGGCCACCCTCCTCCCAGACTCAGAGGGTATAGAACAGGGGTCTGCAACCTGTGGCTCCGGAGCCACATACGGCTCTTTGGCTACCCCCTTGCGGCTCTGGATCTTCCGCGCCAGGGAGACCTTGTGGGCAGTCTGCTCCAGGCCCCCTGCCACCGGGGATCCTGTGGGCAGCTGCACCAGGCTCCAGACTCCCCACCTCCGGACTTCTGTTCTTGCTTCCAGACTCCCCCCTCCTTCACTAGGGGACCTTGCAGCAGGTGCCTTGGCCCAGCTCCCAACTCCCCCCACCAGGAGGCTACACCTATTTTGGCTCTCAAAGCATTTGGTTATAGAAGAAATTTTTAAAAACGGCTCTTCTTATATTTCGGGTTGCCGACCCCTGGTATAGAACATAATTCCTTGGAGACTGTGGACTCACAACATTCCAGTAGGGCGGACCTTAAGGACCAGCCCCTGCCTAATCCAGATTTTGCATGGTATACTGATGGGAGTAGCATGGTGGTTAACGGCCAGCACAAGGCAGGGTATGCTGTGGTTTCCCTCTTCGACACCATTGACGCACAGACCCTGCCGCCTGGGACCTCCGCACAGCTGGCGGAGCTGATCGCCCTCACCCGAGCACTCCAACTGGCTGCCAATAAGCGGGCTAACATCTTCACTGATTCCAGGTATGCCTTTTGGGTACTGCATGCCCATGCTGGGCTATGGAAGCAGTGGGGGATGTTAACAGCCCAGGGGAATCCCGTTAAATACGGCTCACAAATCCTCCGCTTGCTGGCAGCTGTTCAATTGCCTGCCGAAGTGGCTGTAGTACACTGCAGGGCCCACCAGAGGGAGGATCAGGACGTAACTCGGGGAAAAGCCCGAGCTGATCGAAAAGCCAAACGCGCAGCCTCCGCCACCCCCACCCCACCCGGTAGAGGAAACTACCCTAGTGGGTGCTCTCATTCTGGCCCCAGAAGATCTCCCCCGTCTGGTCTACTCACAGAGTAAGCGAGCTCTGGCTGCAAAGCTCCAGCTCGTGGAAACAGATGGGTGGTGGCACACATTGGACGGAAAGGTCCTCCTACCGGGTGCTCTTGTGCATAATGTCTTGAATCAGTTACACCTAGCAACCCATGCGGGGAGGGAAGCCCTAGTCCAGCTGTCCACCAAGTATTTCCTTGCCAGTAGTTTCCGCCCTCAGGCTTCCCGAATCGTGGCAGGGTGCCCCGTCTGCCAGAAGTACAACCCTCGTTCCGGAGGACCCCACCAGGCGGCATCGCTTGAGCAGACCCCCGGGCCCGGTGTTGTGTGGCAAATTGGTTTTACTGAGCTGCCACAGACCCAGGGGTATCGATATTTACTGGTGATGGTGGATCGTTTTACTGGATGGCCAGAAGCGTTCCCTTGCCGGAATTGCACCTCTAGGACGGTGGCTGTGAAATTAATGAAAGAACTGATCCCCAGGTTTGGACTGCCCCAATGGATTGAGTCTGACAACGGAACTCATTTTACTGCCAACATTGTAAAAATCGTCGCTGAGACTCTGCAACTACAGTGGAAGCTACACTCTCCCTGGCCCTGCTTCGGGTTCGGGTACTGCCCAAGGGGAGATTGGGACTGAGTCCCTTTGAGATCCTTTTTGGACGCCCCTGGCCAATGAATGGTGCCCCGGTTCCGCTAGGGGAGTGGGTCTTAGGAGAGTCAATGTTATTCAAATATTTGTCCTCGCTGTCTGCTGTTCTTTCCTCTCTTCACAGGTTTGTGAAGGATGCTCAGCCCGTTCCGCTAGAGATCCTGGCTCACTCCCTGAAGCCCGGAGACTCCATCCTTGTCCAGAGCTGGAAAGACAAACCCCTCCAGGAGCGGTAGAAAGGACCCTTTACAGTTCTCCTGGTTACCAACACCGTGGCCAAAGTCGAGGGGCACAAGAATTGGATCCACTACTCCCGTTTAAAGTCAGCACCCCAGCCTCAGGATCAAGACTCTTGGACTGTGCAGCCCTCCAAGGACTCGGACAAGTTGGACTATGGACTAAAACTCCTGTTTAAACGCAAGCCACGCTGAGTCCCCGCTGAGTGCAAGTCCCCCCCCCTTTTGTTTTCTTTGTTTCGGGGTTGGGGCATATTAACTTTTGTTTATACACCGAGGCACCAGGCGCTCATTACCATGTTTAAGGTGCCGGCACTGTCCCTGGTCATTTTCTGGCTGCCGACTGTGACAACCACCCTCGCCCATGCAGGCTGGCAGGGGGACTTGCCAGCTCTAAAGACTGACGTCAATACTTTTGACGCTTTGAAAAGACAATTTGCCCGCTCGTTTAATCTTTCGAATTGTTGGATTTGTTCCCAGATCCCCTTCCACACGGCTGGGTTACCCTGGCGGGCTATCCCCTTTAACTGGTCAGATTTTTGTCAAACTGCCATCGCGGGGAAATGGGATTTCACCCGGGATGACCACAAGCTTTTTACTTTCCAACTTAATTCTACCCTAGAGGCTAATTATTCCCTTATTAGCCGCCATGAGCCAGCCGGTGGCAGGCCCGTTGACTATGTCTGGAAACCTGATTTCAACCCGGACAGAAAACCGGTACCCATTAGGTTGAGAACACCCCCCCCCCGGCTTGATTTGCTATCGCTCATATGGTAATCAAACTGCATGGTTTGCAGGGAATAGCACCTGCCGCTATTACCTCGTACCCTGGGGCACTTTGTCCATCCCTATTTTAGACCCCTCCGGAGCAGATTCAGGGGAGGGTCTCTTAACCTGGGATGCTGGCTCCCCCGATGCTGCCATTATGAATGGTCTAGTTGCCAACACCAATTCTTTTTTTATTTGTGGCCACAGTGCTTATTCCTGGCTTCCCCACAGCTGGTGTGGCAGCTGCTACTTGGGAGTTCTGGCCCCTCCCCTACAGGTGTTGCCTCATGGCCCTGTTGGTCGCCCCCGGCGGCGACGATCCCTGCCTAGTACCCTGGAGCCCATCGGGGAGGGCGACCATTTTGGTATGATAGTCCTGCCGCAGCATGGGGTGGGCTGTCTAGCCCAAATGTACCGCAAGCTGTCCGTGTTCCTTACCCAATTTGCTAATGACACCTTAAAAATCGGGCAAGACCTCAGCGCTGAGCTGTATCAGCTTCGGCTCCTGGCACTTCAGAACCGGCAAGTCCTTGATTTTGTGCTAGCTGCTCAGGGGGCGGTCTGTGCTCTTATTGGGGAAGAATGCTGTACATATGTGCCTGAGAATTCAGAGGATGTCAATGCTCATATTCTTTCTGCTCAAAAGGCCCTGGATCAGTGGAAAGCTGGGGAGTGGGAACCCACAGTGTTCGATACCCTTCGGGGTTGGCTCCCCAATCTGGGTTTGAGTGCTTTGGGGGCAGGCCTTGTAGGCCTTCTCCTCACAGGCTTAGCTCTTTGTATTTGCTGCCTTTTGTTTCTTGCCTGTTGCAAACCTGTTTTGGCCCACCTCTGTGTTGCCCCTGCCCCCTGCGTTCCGGCCCTGTATACTCTGACCGAGACTTCCTCTGATTTGAATTTCCTTCTGTCACAGGAGTATGAGAGGACTCAGCTTTCTAGAATCTGAGCCCTCCCAAAGGGGGGATTTGTTGGTGCTCCTGGCTGTTTCTGGGGTTGCGCATTGGGTAACTCGGAGAGGGGTGGAAGGCCACAGTGTCAATGAAACCCCTTCGCTCCAGACTCGGACACAGCTGGGACACAACAACCCCATATAAGGCTGTTCCCCAGTTTCAGGAACTGATAGCCTGTTACCCATAACAGAATAACAGTACCAGTCTAAGGCGGTCTTAGCTTGCAGCAACTCACACAGAAACCCTGAAAAGAGGAAGGCAGAGAAGTGCCACATATACCAAGGCCAAAGCTCCCCGTAAACAACCCACATATATAAGGGACACCGCAACTGGATGGGGGTGCACATGATTTGAGACGTGCCTGTCTCCGTGTACCTGCTTGAGATCTCAAATAAACTTTAGAGTGCTTCTCCGCCCTGGTGTCGTTATTAGTGCTAGGCACTCTGGGCAACGAACCCACTGTTGCTAGCCCCTGCCCATCTTCGGGCGTCCACCTGCAACAACATTACCATTGACAAGTATGACAGCTCCTGAAGACTAGACTGGCCTTGATTGGTTGGCATTCTGGGACATTTCCAGAGGCCGTGTAACACAGAAAAAGAAAAGCTTCAGTGTCCACACTAAATCTTTAGTGGTACAAAGTAGCGAAAAAGGAGTTATACCTTTCGCACAGGTGGGGTTATTTTAATCCATAAAACAAGACAGTTTTACTGATAAAACTGGCATTGCAGTGCGCACGCAGGGCTTGTTTTACTGGAAAAAGTCACCTTTTTTCTGTAAAACTTTCTAGTGTAGACAAAGCCTAATAAAATATATTTTTTCTGATTGCCTGGCCTACAGACTCAAACTGGAATCTGAAAGTGAAGTTGATTTCTTTTTTCTCCCTCAGACATCAATAATATAAGTTCTTTGGGGTAAATGAGTCCCTCCATTAGACTCACCTTTATCTTCAAACCATGGTCTAATTTAGTAGTCCCACTATCTTCTTAGGAGTAACTAATTAGAATGAAGCATTACTACTCTGTTGAAGATGTATGAAAAGACAAAACTCACACTGGGCTCTGCAGAATTAAAACAGTTTACCAGAGTACAGTAAAAGTTTGTGTGTGTCCTATCTGTGTTTGTGGCAGCCTGCAGAAGAACTCTGCAATAGTTGTTTTGATGGTCCAATCTATTTTACATCTCAAGTTAAGAGTAAGTCCCTGATACGCAAGTCATCCTGATGCAACATTAGTAACACACTCCCTTTCTCATCAATTTTGTCATAGCTACCATCAACTCCATAAAAATTCTTGGTGTTGACTGATGCAAAACTAGATAAGAGGGAGCAATAGTGGAGATGGAACTCGGAGTGTAAGGTGTAGATATTTCTGACAGCTCTTATTCATAAATACATTCTAAGAACACTGATGCTAAAAAAAAATCTTCTGAAATTGATAATACAAGCATGTGGCTTAGTCAAAACTAAGTCAAGTAAATCTCCAGCAAGGTCAAATTCTCTCATTTTGCTACTCAAGAGAGGGTTTGATGTATGTAAGTGGTGAGATTTTTAGTCATTCACAGATTCATAGATTTTTAAAGCCAGAAGAGATCATTATAATCATCTAATCTGGCACCATGCATTTAACTGGTCATATAATTATGAGTGTTTTCCTGCATAGAGTCTATAACTTCTGCCTGACCTCAAGCATATATTTCAGAAAGATATGCAAACTTGATTTAAAAGACTTCAAGTGATGGAGATTGCACTGCATTCATTGATAAACTATTCCAATGATTACTTACCCTCACTGTAAAAAATGTGTTGCATTACTAGTCAGCTTCCAATAATTAGATCCCATTATGCCTTCTGCTGGTAGATTAATAAGCCTTCTATTAATCGAAATCTTCTCCCCGTTCAGATACATTTAGATATCTACAGATCAAGTCACTTCTTGACCTTCTATTTGTTAAGCTAACCAGACTGGCCTTTCATATACATATTTTTAAAGGCCAGAAGGGACTATTGCAATCATCTAGACAAACAGCCTGCATAAGAGAGGCCAAAGAACCAGATCCAGGAATAAATTTTCACTTTAACCAGCATAACTTTGGGATTTGAACTGTAAAGCAAAAAGATAAATGCACTGGCTAGGCCACCAGGCCAAATGAGGCACCTGCAGTGCACTAATTTAGGTAGGGGGTCTGGTAGAAAATATAATATGTAAGCAGGTAATTAAAGACAATATCATAAGGCAGCTGTTCTCAACCACTGTGTCAGGACACATTACTGTGTTGCCGCATGGTGGTAAGTGTGTCTTGGCGAGGTGGGGAAATGGCTGGATTTGGCCTCGGAGGGGTGGCCTGGTGTGTCCTGTAGGGTCACAACACACCACCAAATGTGTCATGACCCGAAAAGGTTGAGAACCACTGTCATAAGGCATACACACAAGGGGGTCAAATTAAGATTGCAAAGGTCATCTTAATTCTACACATCCTAACTTGGTAACCTTAATAAAGTTCTTCTAATGTATTTTCTGGTATGTAATGATCAAGGTTTTAAAATTTCTGTTTATTTTAGGCAACCATAATTTAAGTTTGACTAAATGCCTTCAAAAGTTTTTTTTTTAAAAAAATCTAATGTATTCTGAAATTTCTTTTAGCTAAAAATAATTTCAAAGCAAAGAGGTGAGTGGTAAAATATGGCTTATAATGAAACCTTCACTACAGAGTGCCAACTCAGTAATTGCATAACTAAGGTGATTTTAAATGACCTATAACTCAGACAGTTTTACAAATTTTCTTTGTACAAAAAAAAGTTGAGTACTATCCTACAACAAATCCAACTACTGCAAACTGATTTAAGTGAAGTTCTCTGCCATTTAGATGGTCAGTAAGATGCGGCTAGAACAGTGAGATCACTGAATGGGAGTTCTCCATATTGTGTACATATTAGGATTTTTATGAATTTTTTTACTACCTTCTTGAGGTTTACTTTTTATTCTGCAGATTTAAAAATAAGTAATGAAAGGCCAAGGCAGACTGCATTCAATCCCCTATATATCCTTACCCAGACTTCTTCTCATGAAAGTTCATTCCCAAGAATTCACCAAGAAAAACTTCTTGTCTCTCTCTCATTGTAGAGTGGGTTAGGCAATTGTTTTTTTAAAGGTCCAAATTTCTTGGACAAGGTATAGTCAAGGTCCACACTCCAGAGGAAATAAATAAAGAAATAAATATAATAATAATAAAGCAATGATGATAACAATAAGTACATAAAAAGATTTTGGGGTCTGTTCAAATGCATCGGGAGATCCAAATGTAACCTGTGTTCTGCCTTTTAACTACCAAAGCATCTTTCAAAGCATCACTCAGGGAGTCTAAAAGCCTTATATTCAATGTCTGTCTGTGTCCGTCTGTCTCTTACACATTATATTCATTATACTCAGATGGTCATCAATAATTTTATTTGTTATTTCACGTGGCACACTGCAACCCATGTACACCATTGTGGTGTGATTGAGTATCATTCATGTGCCCCCTTATAGTATACCTGTGTATTGTTTAATGCAAAGTATGTCATGAAAGGTATTTTTGAGATCATAGAATCATAGGGATGGAAGGGACCTCACGAGGTCATCTAGTCCAACCCCCTGCTAAAAAGCAGGACCACTCCCACTAAATCACCCCAGCAAGGGTTTTGTCTAACCAGGCCTTTAAAAACTCCAAAGATGGAGATTCTACCACCTCCCTAGGTAACCCATTCCAATGCTTCACCACCCTCCTAGTGAGAAAGTTTTTACTAATATCCAACCTTGACCTCCCCAGCTGTAATTTGAAACCATTGCTCCTTGTTCTGTCCTGTTACCATCGAGAACAGCTTACCTGCCTCTTCTTTGGCGCACCCCTTCAAGTAGTTAAAGGTTGCTATCAAATCTCCTCTCAGTCTTCTCTTCTGTAGACTAAATAAGCCTAGTTCCTTCAGTCTCTCCTCATAAGTCATGTGCCCAAGCCCCCTAATCATTTTTGTTGCCCACTGCTGAACTCTTTCTAATTTGTCCACATCCTTTCTGTAGTGGGGAGCCCAAAACTGGACACAGTATTCCACATGCGGCCTGACCAGTGTCGAATAGAGGGGAATTATCACATCTCTCGATCTGCTGGCAATACGCCTACTGATGCAGCCTAATATGCCATTGGCCTTTTTGGCAACAAGGGCACACTGTTGGCTCATATTCATCTTCCCGTCCACTATAACCCCCAGGTTCTTTTCTACAGCGCTGCGACTTAGCCTATCGGTCCCATGCCTGTAGCAGTGCATGGGATTTTTTCGTCCTAAGTGCAGGACTTTGCACTTGTCTTTGTTGAACCTCATGAGGTTTCTTTCGGCCCAGTGTTCCAATTTGTCCAAATCTCCCTGGATCCTGTCCCTCCCCTCCAGAGTATCTACCATTCCACCCAACTTGGTGTCATCCGCTAACTTACTAAGCACGCAGTCTATTCCATCATCAAGATCATTAATGAAGATGTTGAATAGAACCGGCCCCTGGACCGACCCCTGGGGCACTCCACTCGTTACCAGTTGCCAACTAGACATCGAGCCATTGATTCCTACCCGCTGAGCCCATTGATCTAGCCAGTTTTCGATCCACCTTACGGTCCACTCGTCCAACCCATACTTCCTTAACTTGTCGACGAGAATGCTGTGGGAAACCGTATCAAAAGCCTTGCTAAAGTCAAGGTGTACCACGTCAACGGCTCTTCCCGCATCCACAAATCCAGTCATCTCATCATAGAAGGAAATCAGGTTGGTCAGGCACGATTTGCCCTTGGTGAATCCATGTTGACTGTTCCTGATCACTCTCTTTTCCTCCAAGTGTTTCAGGATGGATTCTTTGAGGACCTGCTCCATGATTTTCCCAGGGATTGAGGTGAGGCTGACCAGTCTGTAGTTCCCCGGATCTTCCTTTTTTCCTTTCTTGAAGAGAGGTACTATATTTGCCTTTTTCCAATCCTCTGGGACCTCCCCCGTTCGCCACAAGGTCTCAAAGATAATGGCCAGCGGCTCTGCAATCACTTCCACCAACTCTCGGAGCACCCTCGGATGCAGTTCATCTGGCCCCATGGACTAGTGCACATCCAATTTCTTTAAATGTTCCCTAATCTGACTTTACATCACTGAGGGCCGCTCATGGCTTATTGAACATTATTGTTATAGTGGTATGTTTGTTGCTATGTCATAAGCATGGTTATGAAGCTCTGCTATCTACTATTCTCAACTCTCTCTCTCACACCTGGAGGCAGATGTAAGCAAAACCTTCCAGAAGCAGAGAGGCAGTTCATGCATCACTGAGGCATGCATAAAACAACCCATCTCTTCCATGCACAATGGACTAACCTAAGCATCTGATAAAGGGATGCTCACTGACTTAGGACATGGAGAAGACCATGCAGGCATACCAATTTCTTTGATAAACAGACAAATTCAAGAGCTTGCAGAATCCAGTGGGCAGCACTGAACTCTGTAAGATGGCAGTTCCTAGGGTTGCATCTGGGACTGGGGATGATTGCTAGGGTCATTCTAAGGCATAATCTCTTATGGCCAGAAGCAGTCACTAAATTAAGAGCCACTTGCTTACAAGAAGCTGTGCGTAGGCTGACCCAGAAATGGAGGGTTCACAGCAGAGCAAGTTCTAGCAGGCCCCGGAAGTGAAGGATTGGGGTGACACAGCTATACATCAGTTCAGACTTCAGAGGGGAACGTCACACCTCATCTCCTTTAAATGTGACCTGCAAATTAGTTTTCAAGGAGATTTAATTATATGCACATCTTATGAATGCAGCTACAAAATGACTTAAGTTAAAGGGGCCTAGAATAATGTTATACACTAGTCAAAACCTCAATTAAGATAAAAATGATCAGAAACTATCAAAATTAAAATGAATCAATTTTCTTCAAACCTCACACACAAATTTTCCTTTTCCTTCACAGGAAATCTAGCAGTTTGCAGGCAAAATTATTTTCCCTAGCCATATTTATAAAAGGTCTAAAATAGGACTTTTAACGGAACCTAATTGCAGGTGTTACTTTGGAGGCCTGGTTACATAGCAGCATCTACAAATTTCAGTATTTATGATAAAAAACTATAAAGCTTAACAACACTTATGATACAACCTGTTATGTTATAAGCTAGTCAGTATGGATCTGGAAAGAAATTTCTCCTCTTCGTGTACTAAGCGCATAAATGAATGCATCATGGGAAGTTATGCCTTTTTTTGGAAGTATCTATCAGTCTCCAATGCAGAGGGCAGGATACCTTAAATATTGACTTTTGGTTTTTTCCAGGACTATAAATCTGATGTTCTTAACATTCTAAAGTTTGGGTATTTCAATGAGGTATATGTAGGTGGATCCCAAAGTGCCTTGCAAAATCAGAGTCATATGCATTAGATATACTTCAATGCCTGGCCAACTTAAAAAGGACCAAGGTTTTATAAGGCAACAGCTTAAAAAAGCAGTGAAAGCACAGTTCATAAGACTAAACTTTCTTAAGAGTTTGGCATGCAGTCCACCATGACATCAAACTTGACACACATTGCCACTGTTGTGTATTATGGACAGATCTTAAACTGAGGTGAACTAGGACATGCATATGTTATTCTCAACTATTCTGCTAAAAAGGAAACCACTTTCTAAGTGCTTTTTTCATGCTGGGATCATAAAAATCTAGGAAGTCAGTCTACTAATGAATTCCAAATAAATTTATAATTCATTATAAAATAGCTGAAAGCCTGTCACTGTCCAATTTTACGGAAAAAAATTAATCTACAAAGAGTCACAAACACAAAGAAAATGTGATTTTATAAATGGGATAAAATTCTCACAATAAAATAACCTTTTACTAAAAATGCCTAATGTTTTGAAATTAAGCAAGTCTTATTCATGTATTTAACATACTGTGGAGATAAAGAAAATGGTTTGTTTTTCATTCTCACTACTCCTCAAGTGGAAAAAAAAAAAAAGTCTTCCTGGAAGCTAAATAAAACTTTCTTTGACCTTGCCTTTTAACACATACTCCAGCCCTCCCTGAGAAACCTCACACATAAGCACGCATGTGGGCATGACGTGTGCCATTACAAAAATCCTGAAAAAATTAAGTTATGAAAGTAAACAAATGTAAAAACTGAAATGGTTTACATCCAGCTAATCAGTAAGCAAACATTGAACAAAGACACTTGAAAGTAAAGCATCAGTTGTTCCAGGGAGAACTGCTTTATGAACAATACAAAAGTAGGTGATCCATCACCTCATACCCTCCCTTCTCTACAATTGGCATACAGTGTCTTCATCAGACACACTGCAGCTTCACACTGCACTGGTACAGCTGCACTGCTGCTGTGTTGTATGTATAGATATGCCCTAAATAATAAAATATTCTGAAGCCCAGTTTTGCAGTGATGCTAATCTCTCACAGACATCAGAAAGGAAGAACATCGTAATTTTCACACTCATAGTGGGAATTGTGATGCTGCAGCAGTAATACTTGAGGGGAAAGAGACATTTCTGTAAGAAGCCTGTCTCTCATTCTCTAGATCAGCAATAATATAGCCAAAGCACATTTAACAGAGATGAATGAAGCATTTTTAACAAAGGTTTCCCTTCACGCACATCCTTACATGCCTCAGCTGAAAGAAAAAGCATTTGCCACAAAGCAGTGCAGTCATGTGCACTGAAAAAATATGGTGGCAAATTACAAAGTATAGTTCTGCTCTGATAATTGATCATGCAAAAAATGGCTTATTATTTTCCTTGTATATTCAGAATGTATTCAGAATAATTACTTGCTTTCCTAACAAACAGATTTTTACTATTTATTATTCCAATTACCAATACAGAGACATCAAGTTATGGGAGAGTGAGTTAGATTGTCAAGAAAATTGCTAACTAAAGCATAGTTTGCTTCTGAAGCATCAACCACATGTGAATCCAATGTGCTTTCAGGTCACTTTACAGAGGTGGAAGTTAAATAAAAACAACACATTTTAATTTGTAAACAGAACAGCAAATCTGCAAGTTATTGATGGAATAAAATGTAATAACACATTCCATTTCACGGTCACTTTAATAAATGACTCAGTGGCTTCAGCATTTAGTTTAATCTGTTCTGAGTTTAAGAATTAGGGCAGACAAAATTTAAGAGGATGAAAAGAAGGAAAAAGGAAATATAGGAGGAGATAGAAGGAATAACTTCACCCCACTATCCAGCCTTATGAGTTCCCAAACACGTTTGGCCAAATTCCATGTGCCCTGTTTTGGAATTTAAACAACATTGGAAAAAATTCCAGGGTGAAACTGGAGATGCCTGCCCCTTAGCAAGAGGTGCATGCTTTTATTCTTGCTATAGAATAAGAATAGAATTAAAGAATTAAAATTAGCCTAAATTTGGTTAAGAAAACATTTTCACCTTCTAGTTCCTGGCCAATGGGAAAAGGCCCCAATGAGAAAGTAAATGAAGGCCATGAGAATAATAAGTAGTGTTACTTGTATTAAGGGAAGAATGTATGGTTCCAAAAGTAAGCACTAAAGTTGCAGTAATAAGACAAAATAATATTGTCTTAAAAGAAACAAGCCCAGACATTCATCATTATTCTTCTGTTAAGCAAGCAGGACAGGGAGGAGATAAGGAAAGGAAAGACATTGGGTGGAAAAGGAGGTTATGAATCTTATCTGGATTAAGTCTGGAAATAAGGATGAACTCTCTCAAATTGGTTTTTAGCTTAAGGCAGTAATTGGCAATGACATCACTTGTTTGTTAAAGAATATAAACTGTAAACTCTTAGAAGGGGTTCATCGCAAATACCTGCCTGACCATGTTGTAATCAACCAATACAGGTCTAAATACCCTGTGGTTTAGCCTATCTGTAAGTATACTGACCACATGATAATAAATATTGCTCCTGTATTGGATGTACTAACTGCTTATTGTTAGGCTGTTAGATATTTTTAGAGCAACTGCATAAAATACTATTTGACCTTTGGATTTAATAAAGACATTTATGGTTAAATTAGTGCTGGGTGGTTTCCCATATCAATGTTAATTCCAAATATTACTACTAATTCCAACACTTGCCCTTAAAGAGCAAGGAAGAACAGCAAAAAAGAAAGAAAAAGATGTACACACAAAAATGCCTTTCTTCCAAGGACTGAATGAAAAACTGGCAAATAAGTGACATTCCATGATTTTATAATTACTATGTTGCCAGATGAACCCACATGGCGAGTCAGTTTCCACAGAATTTAGCTAAAGACATTGGATATTGCTTAACTGAAGAGATTTCCAAATGATATAGTAATATAGTATCTGCAATATTTTTATATTAGGATTATTTTTAAATACTCATTTTTTAAACTTAAAATGCAAGAATTACTCACGCTGCATTTATCCCTCTAATTTTGCCTTTTTATCTAAGGCTCTCTTTAACATGATCTCATTTTCATTATGAGACAGATAGGTACAAATGAAGTGCAAAAATAAACTAAACTACAGAAGGAGAACAGAACATGATAAAAATATGTTGCAAAAGTTATTTGTATTATTTGAAAAGTATATTATTACAATAGTTCACATTTCCTAAAATATAATCTACTCTAATGCTTCAGCTACTAAATGGATCTTTTAACTACTACTACTTTTATTATTAAACAATTCTACTGTAGGGTAACACCTAACGAACAAAACCACACTGTGCCCATTGTGTTAAGCACTGTACAAACATGTAACAAATGAAAACCCCTTTAAAAATGTAATCAAGTAATCACATATGGTTTTTATGGGTTCTATTCAGCTCATTTCAATCAAAGAACACTCCTATTGATTTCAATAGCGATTTTGCTTGATTAAGTGGTGCTGAATAGGTTCCTGTATGCAAACCACAATAGGAAATACAATGGAACCTGCTTACAATAAACCTTTGTAAAGTCCATCTGTAAAGATGTAGTTTTTAAGTTATTGATTAAATACAGTTTCACTCTGTTTACAGTAAAACTTCACCCTGCATATTAGGAGGTTCCTCTGTGCTAATGTCTTTAGAACAGAATTGTCATCTAACATATTAATTGAAATTTTATACTTAAAACGATAATTATCTTACCCACATGCTTTGGCTGAGCAAAGGAACAGTAAGAAACTTGCATTGATTTTGGGCAGGGAAAAACAGAGGAGAAGGAGCAAGGTTCTTTTTACAGATGATCCCAACAAAAAATAGAAAAGAATGGGGATGGCTTTGGTTGAGATGCTCCTTCCCAAGCAAAGGAATGCAGGAAATAATGAAAAATCCCATCATCCCTCAAGAGATGTGGGGGAATTACAGACAGACATTCTCCTGTTATAGTAAAATTGACCTTTAAAAATTCTTCCTTTTAAGAGAGTTCCACTATATTTCAGATTTTGATTACCAAACAAATCCACAGTAGGAACAAATGAACAAACAATAAGTCTGGTGGCACTTTTAAAGACTAAGAAATTTATTTAATCACATGAGCTTTCGTGGGAGAAAACCCTACTTCATCAGATGCTTGAAGTAGGAAAAAAGTTACAGTCCTTTAAAAAGTGTGAGATGTGAGTTTTCTTTAAAATTACATTCAGATACCTATGTTTTTAAAAGCCAGTAATCTAATTTTCAATCCTTTCGAAGGGAATCAAGGGAATCTCCAAGGGAATCACAATGGCTATATCTACACTTACAAAAGCTAGTTCGAATTAGTTAATTCAAACTAACTAATTTGAACTAAATTTAGTTAGTTTGAATGAACTTAATTCGAACTAGCATGGCCCCATTAGAATGCTAGATCGAACTAGCCATGTCCATGCACGGCTCTTGCTTAGTTCGAATTAATCAGTTGCATGAAGGTCAATCTGCCGATTAGTTCCAACTAATATGGCCACATTGATTTAATTCAAACTAACTATTTCGAATTAAGGGTTAGTTCGAATTAAGCAATTGGATGTATTAGTTCGAATTAAGGAAGCCCTTAATTCGAACTAATGAAAGCCTAGTGTGGCCAAGGCTTAAATTAGTTCGAATTAAGCTTCCTTAATTCGAACTAACTTGCAAGTGTAGACATAGCCTATAATATTTTAGGCCACTTTTGGTTTTGTTTTCTTTGCCAAGGTAGTAGGGGATTCTCTTCTCCCTTTTCTTCCATTATTCCCTCTCTCTTCTCCCTTCCTTCTCTCTGTCTGTCTTCCTCATCCCCTTTTGCTCTCTGAATTATCTCTGCTAATTCCATGGAAGGCATTGATGATTATACCAAAACCTTGTATTTAACCTGATGTTCCATAAGTTTGGGGAGCCAGAGCATTGAGAACACTGGAGTGATCTGTTCTTGGCAGTGGGTGTCACTGAACAGACAGGCTGCTGCGTTCTGAATTGACTGAATCTTTTACAACTATGGAATATTCAGATCTAGGTACAGCAAATTGCTATAGTCTATGCAGACCACAAAGGTGTGGGTCATAGGTGGGATGTAGTCTTCTTGCTAGTGACAAATGGGAAAAAGTTTTTTTATTGCTGCTGCTACTTGTGTTTCCACCAGCAACAAGGAGTCCAGGGCTATGGATCTATTTGATAATCTGACATCAGACTCTCTCTGCTGGAGAGCAAGGTGGTAATTAATGCTAGCTTTTCAAAGTGTTTCCCTATCAACATAACCATAGTTTTGTCTGGGATCCGCTTCAGCTAAATTTTATGTAAGTGCACATCTCAGCTGGGTTGTTTGCATATGGTTGGCTCCATCAACACCATGACACACCATACTTCCACTCCTCCACCCAAATGCTTCATTAAGTTGTTTAAGTGCCTAGTGGAAGGAACTGATCCTTATAGGGCACCACAGGTAACTGCTCTACAAGTAGAATAACAGTTACTCACCACCACTCTTTTGGAGAGTCCTGAAAGGAAAAATCAGAGCCATATCAAGGCTTCTCCATCAAAACCCTTTCTTCACCTACATATATGTCAAAGTAATAACCTTAGTAAATAGTATTAAATGCTACAGACAGACTCAGGAGAAAGGATATGAAATCCTAGCATCAGCGTTCCCTCTATTCCAACAAAAGGCCTGAATCCCCACTCAAAAGTGTCCTAGACTTTGGCAGTCTAGGCTGTTCTTTACTAGTTTATTGATTATCTTGCTCAAAAATAGAAGATCTGATAGTATATATAATATACTTGCTGGTTTCTTGATAATTAACCAATATGCAAAACACACACCCTGGACTTCAGAAAAGCAGATTTTGGCTCCCCCAGGGAACTGATGGGCAGGATCCCTTGGGAGGCTGATCTGAAGGGGAAAGGCATGCAAGAGAGCTGGCTGTATTTTTTAAAAAACCCTGTTAAAGGCACAGGAAGATACCATTCCGATGTGCAGAAAGAACAGCAAATGTGGAAAGCGCCCAGCGTGGCTAGCAGAGAACTTTCCGGTGAGGTGCAACATAAGAGGGAATCTTACAAGAAGTGGAAGCTTGGACAGATACAAGGGAGGCGTATAAAGACACTGCTCGGGACTGCAAGGATAAAATTAGAAAGGCCAAAGAACAATTGGAGTTGCAGCTAGCAAGGGATGTGAAAGATAACAGAAAGGGGTTCTACAAGTATGTCAGTAACAAGAAGAGGATCAGGGATGATGTAGGTCCCTTACTGAATGGGGCAGGTATCCTCGTGGTGGATGATGAGGAAAGGGCTGAAGTACTCAATGCTTTTTTTACTTCAGTCTTCACAGGGAGCACCAGCTCCCAGGCTACTACACTGGTTAACACAGAAAGGAGAGAAGAAAAGCAGCCCTCAGTGATGGAAGGTCAGGTTAGGGACTACTTAAAGAAGTTGGATATGCACAAGTCTATGGGGCCGGATGAACTGCATGTGAGGGTGTTGAGGGAGTTGGCCGATGTGATCGCAGAGCCACTGGCCATTATCTTTGAAAACTCCTGGCGAATGGGGGAGGTCCCAAAGGATTGGAAAAAGGCAAATATAGTACCTATCTTCAAGAAACGGAAGGAGGAGGATCCGGGGAACTATAGACTGGTGAGCCTCACCTCAATCTCTGGAAAAATCATGGAGCAGGTCCTCAAAGAATCCATCCGGAAGCACTTGAAGGAAAACAGAGTGATCAGAAACAGTCAGCATGGATTCACCAAGGGCAAATCGTGCCTGATCAACCTGATTGCCTTCTATGATGAAATGACTGGATTTGTGGATGCGGGAAGAGCCGTTGACGTGGTATACCTTGACTTTAGCAAGGCTTTTGATACGGTTTCCTACAGCATTCTCGTCAGCAAGTTAAGGAAGTATGGGTTGGATGAGTAAGGTGGATAGAAAACTGGCTAGATCAACAGGCTCAGCAGGTAGGAATCAATGACTCGGTATCTAGTTGGCAACCAGTAATGAGCAGAGTACCCCAGGGGTCGGCCCTGCGGCCGGTTCTATTCAACATCTTCATTAATTATCTCGATGATGGGATATATTGCGCACTTAGTAAGTTCACGGATGACACCACGCTGAGGGAACGGTAGACACGCTGGAATGCAGGGACAGGATGCAGGGAGACAGACATATTGGAACACTGGGCCAAAAGAAACCTCATGAGGTTCAACAAGGACAAGTGCAAAGTCCTGCATTTAGGACGGAAAAATCCCATGCACTGCTACAGGCTGAGGACCGATCGGCTAAGTCGCAGCACTGTAGAAAAGGACCTGGGGGTTATGGTAGATGGGAAGCTGGATATGAGCCAACAGTGTGCTCTTGATGCCAAAAAGGGCAATGGCATATTGGGCTGCATCAGTAGGAGTGTTGCCAGCAGATCGAGGGATGTGATTATTCCCCTCTATTTGGCCCTGGTGAGGCCTCATCTGGAATACTGTGTCTAGTTTTGGGCTCTCCACTATAGACAGGATGTGGACAAATTAGAAAGATTCCAGCGGAGGGCAACAAAAATGATGAGGGGACTGGGGCACATGACTTACAAGGAGAGACTAAAGGGGGTTTATTTAGTCTACAGAAGAGAAGACTGAAGGGGGATTTGATAGCAACCTTCAACTACTTGAAGGGGTGCTCCAAAGAGGAGGGAGCTAGCCTGTTCTCAGTGGTAACAGAGGACAGAACAAGGAGCAATGGGTTCAAGTTACAGCTGGGGAGGTCGAGATTAGATATTGGGAAAAAATTTCTCACTAGGAGGGTGGTGAAGCATTGGAATGGGTTACCTAGGGAGGTGGTGGCATCTCCATCTTTGGAGATATTTAAGGTTCGGTTAGACAAAACCCTGACTGAGATGATTTAGTAGGAGTGGTCCTGCTTTACCAGGGAGTTGGACTAGATGACCTCATGAGGTCCCTTCCAGCCCTATGATTCTATATGGCATGCTGTGAGGGGGATGGCGGGTTCCCTCTTCAGGAACAGTACTAACAGAAAGGGGTGTGTGATGGAAAGTCATAAGTGGTCCAGGACATCTTTCACTAGTCATAGTGATGAATCCAAAGGCCTGCTCAGATTTAGAACATAGCAAAACATATGCTGGTTAATTGAGTAGATGCCCCATAATAAAGTAGTGTCTACAATTTTTTTAAAAATTACAAGTGGCCTACTCAGATGGGTTTAAGTGCTTCCATGCTTCTTGGTCTATAAACATATTGAACTGCGGGAAGGGGAAGGTGTTTATTCCATTTTTACTTTGGTTTATTCCATTTAAGCTGAGCGAAGGATACTGGATGTCATTGATGCAGTTGACTTTCTGTGACTAGCATATTACCACCTGTTCACATCACTAGATCTGGATTCTGAGACAATGTGGAAGTAGCACAGGTTGACAAAACTAATTGAGGATCCAGAGTTCTGGTGGATACACATTAGCTACTACAATGGCAGAGGAAAAGAAGGATCTCTTAGACTTAGAGCCACAACATACATCTTTTAGCCCAAGGGGAAGGAGTGAAGGTAGCTTCTCAAGCCACAACTACATTGATGGCAGCAAAATTGCTGGATTGATTTAGCAGTCAGTTAAGACATACTATGACAATCCAGAAACTGACAAAGTAAAACCACCCCCTCAAGTGGCACAGCACAGTGAAGATGCCGTGCTGAAGGGGAATTAAGAAGTCAATGGGAGGTATGCAAGCTACCCTGTATAGCTTTACATAGCTCCCATTGACTGCTGCTGAACTTTCCCAGTAAAGAACACAGCACTGTCCTAGCCCCAAATCCTAGCCACAGCCACAGCAATACAGACTATGCTAAGGTGTGCAAAGGGGCTCTCACGAGGCTATCTTATAGCGCTCCTTCACAGTGCCTCAGCTGGGGCTTCTGAACTTCTGCTGCTGAGGCTTTTAGGATGAGTCTACACTGGTGCCTTAGGTCGACCTAAGGATGCTTAAGTCAACCTACAGAACTCTGCATCCACACGGTGCACTTGTTAAGTCGACTTAAGAGCTTCCTTAAGTTGACTTAATAACACCAACACCTTATTAAGTCCACTTAAAGCCAGTGTAGACGGGTATGTTTATACTACAGGCTCTGTTAAGTCGATTTAACAAGGTCGACTTAAATCGACTTTAAGTGTAGATGCTCTATTAAGTCAACTTAACAAGTGTACACATAGCCTTAGAGTCCCTTTATGCCAGCTTAGAAGAACCAGAGTGAGGGTATGGATCTCACTCTAGAATTGCGGGGACATTTTCTTTACAAATGTAGATGCTATCAATGTAAAATGCTTTCTTGTAAACACTATTTGGAAACCTAACCTTTGTACATGATTCTAATGTGATTCAACCCTATTCACACTGGCCAAGTAAACCATATTAGAAAATGATTTACCCTGAACAATACTTAAAAGGCCAGTCCAGATAGTGAAACCAATTGTAGAACCATGTCACTGAGCAAGAGAATGAAACGAAACAAAGTCTAGTCAATTTTTTTTTCCAATTGTGGGTAAATAGCCACATCAACAATTCTGCAATGTACAGCATCAATACAAACTTCCTGATCAACTGCTCAGGCCTGTGAAGACCCATTCAGCCAACCACATAGTGCTGAGTTGACAGGAAGCCCCCTCCCTTCGACTCAGCATTAGAGGACGTGCCAAGAGTAGGGAAGTCGAACACAAATACACAGGTTATTTTAGGTAACTTGTGTATCTGCCTTTGACCGCCACCGAAAAGGGCAGGCAGGATAGATCTGCTCTAAATTGCATACATTGCACCACTATAGGAGTAACCCAGGAAAAAACTGTGCCTCAGTATGTCACAATTTTTCAGGGGTTTCCTCCTTTGCTCTGGCTGGAAGTAAGTTATTTCACATCTTTTCAGGGCACATCTTATTCCCTACTCTCTTAATGTGCCTAGCCTGATAAAGAAACTAAGAAGCAGGAGTTCTACCTACGCCACTTGCTACAAGGGACGGGGGAGGGGGGGAGATATTAGGACAGCAAACTCTGTTTCCACTCCCATCCAATTCTACCCCAAACCAAGTATCTACTGCAGCAACAATCTGAGCAGGAGTTACTCAAACAAGCAGGGAAATAAGAGCAGGCTCTTAATAATCTTTCTTATTACCCTGTATGACCAAGTAAGGACAAGAGTAATCCAATTTATAGTGTGCAAAAGTCTGATTCAAATATGAAACCCTACAACATATTCAAAGAAATTAAATGCAAACTAGAATACTACTGCTCAAAGTTATAACTTTCACAGCAGCCACAATTCAGTCTCACTGACCAGAAAGAAATACATGAACTCTAAGGCTATATACAATATTAAATAATAATTTGTCTCAAGTTATAGCTACTGTAGTAACCATAATTTTGATTTGCCTCCAAAGCCTCAAATATTGCATTAACATAGTTTTTACATTTCTAATAAAATTGCACATCTTTCTTGCATTATATTGCTTTTATATCAGGTCATTATATTTTTAAACCTAGTAGCTAATTTCCTGAGGGGAGCCATGTTAGTTTGTGTACAGCAAAAAACGAGAGTCCTGTGGCACCTTATAGACTAACAGATTTTCTTCAGCATAAACTTCCTGACGAAGTGGGTTATAGCCCACGAAAGCTTATGCCGGAGAAAATCTGTTAGTCTAT
>ML685769.1:26968153-26993100 GCA_007922175.1 Pelusios castaneus | reverse complement strand
GACGAAGTGGGATTTTCTCCCACGAAAGCTCATGCGATTAATAAATCTGTTAGTCTTTAAAAGTGCCACAAGACTCTGTTGATTATCTACACAGTCCTCAATGTTCAGACTAATTGTGGCAGAAATTCCTCCCGCATAATTTTATGCACTAAGAATTACTGCATCTTTTGTCCCATGTATGAACTAGCAGAATGCATGCAAAATCCTTTCAAGAAGGAAAAGTCAAGGCAGTCAGCCATAACTCTTCAGCAGGGAAACTGCATTCTCATTCATCTCCAGTTGCTCGAGTTGGCATGCATAGACAACACACTCGATGCAAAAGCCAGTGAGGTGAACAAGAAAACAAATGCTTACTGTAGAGCATCCACAAGTCTTTACCCAAAAGTTCCTAAGTCAAAGAAGGAAAATACTGCACTCAAGTTACATAATGCAGACAGGCACCAAACCTACTACAAAAACAATGATAGCAACGTGAAATGAATGTCTTGTTATTTAGAGGTGGCATATGTTTAAGCACAGGAGAGTAAATACTTTTTTTTTTTTTTTTAGCCAACAACCCAGAACACAAACCATAAAGGCTCCCATTCCAGCGTTATTGGGGTGTCACTGGATTTGGGGGAAAGGGGAAGAGGCAGGCTTTGACAGCTGTCCCGGGGCTTTCCTTCTGCCAGGTGTACGCTGGTGGGGAGCAGGGGGACGCAGGAGAGAGGAGAGAAAAGGGGGCAGGCACGAAGCTGAGGTGAGTGGGAGAGGGTGGGAGGTGTAAAGAGACAGGGAATGAGCGGGGGGAGGGGGACCCGTTCCGACACTGTGATGATGGGCGTCACTGCAGGGGCGCGGGCACAGGGCGCCACTCCAGCCGGACCCCAGTCGGCTCCCCAGCGCAGGACACAAACCGCAGCCGGTGGGGAGCCGGTCTCCCCCTCCTTTCCTCCGCCCCGTGCAACACAGCTCCGGCCGCCGCCGCTCTGCCTGCCTTGGGGAGGCATGAGGCAGCGCAACGCAGGCGCCCCGGCTCCGCGGCCCCGGCCCAGCGAGGGGCTGGTGGCACCCACTCACTCACCCTCCGCCCGGGAGCGGATCTCGGACACGGTTTTCTGCACCGCGGGCATCGCCGCTGGCTTGTCCGCACCGCGCGGCCCTGCTCGGGGCCCCCGCCCGAGCACGGCCTGGCTGGGGAAGGGGAGACCGTTGGGCTCGCGGTTACGTTGCGGTCGCGAGCCCCGAAACCCGCCTCTAGCGAGCAAGGCTGCCCAGCGCCGTTGCTCTCAACTGACAGGCAACAGCAGCGGCGCGAGCGCCTCTCACTCACCAACCAACCTCCCCTCCCCCGCCAGTAGGAACGTACCAACTTCGACCCACCCACCTCGCCACCAAGGGGCCCGCTTCAGCCTCCATCGCCCCCTGGCTCAGCGGATCCGAACCCCAATAATTCAGGTAGCTGGTCCCGCCTTCCAGGGGCCAGGATAACCTGTGGCCCGTTCCATTCATCTCCCCTGGGATGGGAGAAATGGAACGTGCCGAGCCTTGGGCCTCGGAGGGAGGAGAGAGGAGGCGGCGACGGGGAAAGATTCGCGGTCCTGCGTCGCGCTCGCGGGGCTACTGAAGACGCAAACTGTCCCTGGGCCGCAGCCCACAGCTCCATGGCTCGCAGCAGGCGCCCCCATGCTGAGGCAGGGCGGTGCTCGGCCCCTCGGGGCGGGAGCGTGGTGCCGGCTCTGGACTCCGCAAGGAGCCACGCTGCAGAGCCCAGAGCTGCTCTGTGCTCCGGAAGGGCCTCCCGGCCCAACCGCGCCTTGGGGCCCGCTCGCAATTGACACCTGCTGTGCCCGCAGCAGCAGCACTGGATTGGGCCAAGGCCTGAACCCGCCCGGGCAGTTGCGCAGTGGGCGCAGCTGAAGCGATGCTGAAGTGGGTGTGAAACGGCACGTGTGGACGAGGAGTTAGCACGCTGCTAGCAACAGCCTTTCAGAGGGGTGCGCTGTTTGTCTATTTCGGCAAAACAAATAAGGAGTCCTGTGTGGCTTATAAAAGATAACACTTAAGGCATAAAAGTATGGAATACTTCACGAATTTCAGTCGGTTTTAAACCAGCACTTCTGCCATTGAGGGGACTGGGGGATCCCTGCTACTGAAACGTGTTCAGTGTCAGATTTGCAGCTGAAAGCTTCTCAGGGCCAGGTTAGCTATAGGGTGACCAAGTAGCAAAGGAAGGGTAATAAGAACATAGATAAGACACAACCCCCAGTATCAGGACAATTCCTATGAAGTCAGAATATCAGTTTGTTGCAGGTGGGATGCCCGAGGAGAGCAGACTTTAACTGATTTCCACTGGTACTTTCAAGGCTTGTTATCTACTTTGCTTCCTGAAACCGGGGAACATCCTTATATGGTGTCCCAGCTGCCTCTGAGTCTAGAGCAAAGAGGCTTCATCAGCACTATGGCCTTCCACTCCCTCGAGTTACCCAATGCGCAACCCCAGATGCAGCCAGGGGCATCAACAAGTCCCCCCTTTGGAAGGGCTCAGATTCTAGAAAGCTGAGTCCTCTCATACTCCTGTGACAGCAATGAATTCAATGCAAAGGAAGGTTTGGTCTGTGCATACAAAGCTGGAATGGAGGGGGTGGGGGAAGCACAAAGGCGGGCCAAAACAGCCTTCAGCAGGCTAAAAATAAAAGACAGCAAATACAAAGAACTAATCCTGTGAGGAGAAGGCGAACAATGCTTGCCCCTAAGGTACTCAAGCCCAGATTGGGGAGCCAACCCCAAAGGGTATCGAACACTGTGGGTTCCTGTTCCCCAGCTTTCCACTGATCTAGGGCCTTTTGAGCTGAAAGAATATGAGCATTGACCTCATCTGAATTTTCAGGCATATATGTACAGCACTTTTCCCCAATAAGAGCACAGACCCCCCCCTTGTGCAGCCAGCACGAAATCAAGGGCCTGCCTGTTCTGAAGAACCAGGAGCCGAAGCTGATAAAGCTCAGGGTTGAGGTCCTGCCCTATTTTTAAGGTGTCATTAGCAAATTGGGTAAGAAACACAGACAGCTTGTGGTACAACTGGGCTAAGCGGGCCACTCCATACTGTGGGAGGACTATCATACCAAAGCGGTCACCCTCCCCGATGTACTCCAGCGTACTTGACAGGGCCCGTCGCCACCAGGGGCGCCCGACAGAGGCATGGGGCAGCACCCGCAGGGGAGGGGCCAGGACTCCTACGTAGCAGCTTCCACACCATCCGTGGGGAAGCCATGAATAAGCACTGTGGCCACAAATAAAAAAGGTATTGGTATTAGCAACTAAACCATTCATAATGGCATCATCCAGGGAGCCGGTGTCCCAGGTTAAAAGACCTTCCCCTGAGTCCTTCCTGGAGGGATCTAAAATAGGGATGGATAAAGTGCCCCAGGGTAAGAGGTAATAACGGCAGGTGCTGTTCCCTGCAAACCATGCAGTTTTATTACCATATATGTGATAGCAAATCAAGCCTAAGGGGGGGGGGGGGTTCTTAACCTGATGGGCATGGGCTTTCTGTCCGGGTTATAATCAGGCTTCCAGACATAGTCAATGGGTCTGCCACCGCCTGGGTCGTGGCGGTTGATAAAGGAATAATTAGCCTCTAAAGCGCAATTATTTTGGAAAGTGGAAAGCTTGTGGTCATTCCGGGTAAAATCCCATTTCCCTGCGATGGCGGTTTGACAAAAATCAGACCAGTTAAAGGGGATAGCCCGCCAGGGTAACCCGGCCGTGTGGAAGGGGATTTGGGAACAAATCAACAATTTGAAAGATTAAAGGAGTGGGCAAATTGCCGTTTCAAAGCCTCAAAAGTGTTGACGTCAGTCTTTAGGGCTGGCAGGTCGCCCTGCCAGCCTGCATGGACGGGGGTTGCTGTTACATTCGGCAGCCAGAGAATGACCAGGAACAGCGTTGTGCCTTGGGCATGGTGGTGTTGGCCAGGGGTCTCGGTGCCACAATGAACAAGGACCAATGCGCCCCAATCCCGGGGGTATACTTGCACTCAGCGAGGATTCCGTTTAAACAATAATTTCAGTCCATAGTCCGAATTATCCAAGTCCTCAGAGGGTTGCAGTGTCCATGTATTTTGATCCACAGGCCGGGGTGCTGGCTTCAGCCAAGAGTAATGGATCCAATTCTTGTGTCCCTTGATCTTAGCCGTGGTGTGGGTAACCAGGAGAACTGTAAAGGGTCCTTTCCACCGCTCCTGGAGGGGTTTGTCTTTCCAGCTCCGGACAAGGACGGAGTCTCTGGGCTGGAGGGAGTGAGCCGGGGTTTCTAGCGGAACAAGCTGAGCATCTTTCACAAACCTGTGAATAAAAGAAAGAACAGCAAACCACGAGCATAAGTATTTGGATAACATTGACTCTCCTAGGACCCACTCCCCTAGCGGAACCGGGGCACCATTCATAGGCCAGGGCCGTCCAAAAAGGATCTCAAAGGGGCTTAAACCCAACCTCCCCTTAGGCAGTACCCGAACCCGCAACAGGGCCAGTGGCAAGGCATCCGGCCACTTAAGGGTGGTTTCTTGGCAGATTTTGGAAAGATGTTGCTTGAGAGTCTGATTAGTCCGTTCAACGACCCCGCTGGCCTGGGGTCTCCAGGGAGAGTGTAGCTTCCATTGTAGTTGCAGAGCCTCTGTGACTATCTTTATAATGTTTGCAATAAAATGAGTTCCGTTGTTGGACTCAGTCCATTGGGGCAGTCCAAACCTGGGGATCAGTTCCTTCATCAATTTGACAGCCACCGTCCTAGCGGTGCAATTTCGGCAAGGGAATGCCTCTGGCCATCCACTGAAGCGATCCACCATCATCAGTAAATACCAATACCCCTGGGTCCGTGGCAGCTCAGTAAAGTCAATTTGCCATACAATATCGGGGCCGGGGGTCTGTTCAAGTGATGCTGGCTGGTGGGGTCCTCCGGAATGAGGGTTGTTCTTCTGGCAGACGGGGCACCCCACCACAATTCGGGAGGCCTGAGGGTGGAGGCTACTGGCGACAAAATACTTGGTGGTCATCTGGACTAGGGCTTCCCTCCCCGCATGGGTTGCTAGGTGTAACTGATTCAGGACATTATGCACAAGAGTGCCTGGGAGAAGGACCTTTCCGTCCGATCTATGCCACCACCCATCTGTTTCCAGAAGCTGGAGCTTTGCAGCCAGAGCTCGCTCACTCTGTGAGTAAACTGGATGGGGGAGTTCTTCTAGGGCTGGGATGAGAGCCCCCCACTAGGGTAGTTTCTTCAAGGGGGGGGGGCCAGAGGCTGCGCGTTTGGCTACCCGGTCAGCCCAGGCATTTCCCCGAGTTATGTCCTGATCCTCCCACTGGTGGGCCCGGCCGTGTACTACAGTCACCTCGGCAGGCAATTCAACGGCTGCCAGCAAGCAGTGGATTTGTGGGCCGTACTTAATGGGGTTTCCCTGGGCTGTTAGCATCCCCCGCTGCTTCCATAGCCCTGCATAGGCATGCTGTACCCCAAAAGCATACCTGGAATCGGTGAAGATATTAACTCGCTTATTGGCGGCCAGCTCGAGTGCTCAGGTGAGCGCGATCAGCTCCGCCAGCTGTGCAGAGGTCCCAGGCGGCAGGGTCTGTGCCTCAATGGTGTCGAAGAGGGAAACCACAGCATATCCTACCTTTCGCTGGTCACCAACCACCATGCTACTCCCATCAGTATACCATGCAAAGTCTGGGTTAGGCAGGGGCCAGTCTTTAAGGTCCGCCCTGCTGGAATGTTGCGAATCCACAGTCTCCAGGCAATTATGTTCTATACCCTCAGAGTCAGGAAGGAGGGTGGCCGGATTAAGAGTTGAGCAGAACCGCAGTTGCACCTCCGGGTTTTCAATGAGCTTGGCCTGTTATTGGGCTAATCGAGCCTGAGTTAGCCACAGACCCCCCCTTGCTATCTAAGAGGGCCTGGATCATATGGGGAGTGTAGACCATCATGCTACCCCCCAAGGGTTAACTTCTCAGCCTCCTCAATGATCAATGCCGTAGTAGCTACTGCCCGCAGGCATCCCGGCCACCCAGTAGCCACCTGATCCAGCTGTTTAGAGAAATACGCCACCGGGCGCCGCCAGGTTCCCAGATATTGGGTGAGAACCCCGAGGGCCAAGCCCCTTCGCTCGTGAATGAAAAGCTGAAATGGCTTGGACAAATCTGGGAGACCGAGGCCTGGGGCTCCAGCAGCTTTTGCTTCAGAGCCTTGAAGGCAGCTTCCACCTCAGGGGGCCAGTGGAATGGCTCCTGGTCCATACCCTGGAGGCATTCATAAAGGGGCTTTGCTATAAGTCCAAACTCGGGGATCCAGATGCAGCAGAACCCTGCCATGCCAAGGAACACCCACAGCTGCTTTCGATTGGTCGGGGTGGGGACTTGGCAGACTGCCTCCTTTCTTTCATTGGAAAGTCGCCTCTGCCCTTGCTGAATATGGAACCCCAGGTACCGGACCTCGGTAAGGGCGATCTGAGCTTTCTTGCGTGACACGCAGTAGCCCCTGAGCCCGAGAAAGTTTAGCAGGCTTACCGTTGCTTTCTGGCATTCCTCCAGTCCCTGGGCTGCCAGGAGGAGATCATCTATGTATTGCAACAGAAGTACCCCCTCCTGGTTGTCCCACTCCTGTAGGTCCCCAGGAAGTGCCTGGCCGAAAATGGTGGGGGAGTTTTTGCCTTGAAGGCAGCCAAGTCCACCGGGTTAAAGGGGACATAGGTGTATACCTGCATGGTTGTAGCCTGTCGATTGTCACCCCCTTGACGAGCGATTGCAGTCTCAGTTATAAGAGGGTACATGCCCAGGGGCCACCCCACTACCTGATCTCTGGGGCCCTCATCCCTAGCTGGAGGTTGTATCGGGGCCGAAGGGAATGCCAGTTCCACCATTACAGCCGTGGGAGGGGATGGTCTGCTCGAAGACGCCTCCGACCCGGTTGTGACCAGACTATATTTTCGCAACAGCTCTTTTTGGTCCCGTAGAGCCATAAACAGCTGGGCATACATTTGCTCGTTCCACTTCCCGGTGCACTGGCAAAACAAAAGACGCTGGAGAATGGTGTTATAATTAAGGGAGCCCCCTTGAGGCCATTGCTCCCGGTCCCCCAGCTGATACTGTGGCCAATCAACAGAACAAAACCTTTTCAATTGTTTCTTAGTCATGGGGTCTGACCCCAAACCTTTCCAGTTTAACAGAATACATTCCAAGGGGGTACAATACCCCGGGCCCTTCCCTTGTCCTTGCCCCATACTTTCCCGGAACTACCCCTGGGTGTCTCCAGGGAAACGGACTTGCCACCCAACGGACTAGTCCTACCTGTAGACCAGACCTGTTCCACACCGTCGCCCGACCCTCTCATAGACTCATAGACTTTAAGGTCAAAAGGGACCAGTACGATCATCTAGTCTGACCTCCTGCAAAATGCAGGCCTCAAGACCTCACCCACCCACCTCTGCCAGTGATTCTCTGCTTATCAAGGGAGCATCCACTGGGCTGGGCAGTCTCACGCAACGAGGCCCTCCGGCAACGTGCCAGTGTGCACTTGGGCGTCGAAGCGGTGGCTGCCCTGGCCCTCGGCGGGGTCCGGGCAAGACTGTTTGAAGCCCTAAAGTCCCCTCTGGCGTGCCAAAACTGTTGCAGGTGGGACGCCCGAGGACGGGCTGGGGCTAGCAACAGTTTGGGGTTTGTTGCCCGGAGTGCGCAGCACCAATAACCACACCAGGGCGGAGAAGCACTCTAAGGTTTATTTGAGATCTCAAGCAGGCACACGGAGACAGGCACGTCTCAAATCATGCACACCCTACCCCCGTTGCAGTGACCCTTATATAGACAGGAGGTTCAAGCTATACTTCTTTTTAGCCGAGGAGTTTCACTTTTAAACAGTTATTTTGACATTAGCTTTGAACAGCTGCAACAGGCAGAGCAAGACAAATGAACTATGGCAGAGATGTGAAGGAAACACACCCCACCCGAGTGAAAGAGGAACATAATATTTTAGGGTTGTAGGATTTTGAGCTGCAGGTCTTGGGGGATGGTAATATATCTATTTCAGTCACTTACAGTAGACTAGTACTAACTGCTTGGGAAAAGAAGGAAGTATAAAGCAGCTTGTGCAGGATTTACTCTTACAGGCACACTAAAGACCAACAGTGTGTCATCCAGAAATTAATCTTGTAATTATTCATATTATCTAGAAAGGAGAAATGCAACTGATCTTGCTTATAGAACATTCCTATACACTGGATGTAAAATAGTCTGTTTCTTAATTGATATAAAGAAGCTCCTTTTATTAATAAGCTATGGTAAATTTCTATTTTAGCCACATTCAGTTAAGCAGTTGGACAAAAAGCACTTGAGACAGAATGAATTGTTTCAGACTTAAGCCATGGCTAGTGGCATGAGAGGAGAGTTTAGATTTGCACAATAGGAAAGCTGGATTTAGGAATAATGGAATTTCATCTAGGCCTTAGGCTGCCAGCAGCTTTTCTGGCTACACTCCCACAGAAAATGTGCTTCCTTGCATCATCACCCTATAGCAGGCTTACAGGAAAGTTGCTGGGTGACTATTTATTCAGGCTCTTTACTGGAAGTAAGGGAAGGATATCTAGCACTAAGAAACAAGTCTCACTGTCAAAAGGAATATAATAATGTACATCTTATGTAGCACTTCAACAAAACAATGAACAATTACTCTAGGGCAGATTCATTGAAGGTCACAAAAGCTCATGCGATAACTAGATCTGTTAGTCTTTAAAAGTGCCACAGGACTCTGTTTTTCTGCGATAGACTGACATGGCTACCCCTTTGGAACTTTATTTTTATTGAGGATCCCTAGTAGTCCTCCCACTAGTGGCCATCTACAAGAGGAAATTAATCAGCACATCCTCCAGGCAGCATGAACAGAAATTGTCCCTAATGAGGGAAGTTTTGGAGTGCTTGTGCTACTGTACTCCAGAAACTATTGGGGAAAGAGAGGGCGGAGCTGTTGGGGAAGAAAGGCTGTGGGAGAGGGGAAAGCAGAGTTGCCACCCAAAGAATGAATTTGTCACAAAATAAATGTGTACTGAATGTGTGTCAATTACAGATGGACCAATTCAATATATAGCAAATGGATATATTAAAAATGGGTTGTCTAATATCTTTTATACTCAAAGGTACAGATCCTCAGCTACCACGTTGAGCAATAGCAAGTGGAGTTACAGCATTTTGTAACAGCTGCAGAGCTGCCCCAATGTGTATTACAACATGTTCAAGTTAGTTTGATTAAGTTAATGTTTCCAATTGGTCTTTCAAGTCTGAACAATTCATCATATAATTTGCCATTTTAAGGCTGTTTTCCCTACTGGAATGAAGCACCTCAGCAAATATTTTATTTAAATAGAAGTTATTCTGTGTAATGTATCTAGTAGGTTATTGACTCCTGAATGCTGAAGAGCACAGGACTCCATTATTTGTTTTTGTTTTTTCAAATCATTCTTGTTTTGTTTTAGAAATTCTTGTTTTAGTTTGTTTTAGCAAAACTTTGGTAAGAAACTGTAAACCCAGCACCTTTCCTGCATTGGTTATCCAACCATTTGTCTGGATGTCTGCTATATTTAACACTATACATTGACAGTTTTGTTTCTCTATCTCTCCACTTGCAACAGGGGTTGGAAAGAATCCCTGTGTCTATCCCAGTGCCGATCCACATTCCCTTACAAGACAGCTGGATCTCCCTTGCCTTCCTTTTGTACCATTAGGGAACTCTGGCCCCTGCTCATATTTGTAAATATCTTCAGATGATCTAACAGCCTTCATCTTCTCCACTTCTTCACCGCTTTGCAGCATTTTGACCCCTGAATGAAGCAAAAAGGACTTTTGAGAAGATACAACATCCTTTCCTGGATCTGTTGCAACAGCAGAGTGCACTCTATTAGGGAATCCAGTAGGAATTCCAGACCACACAAAGGATATGATGAGAAAAATCAGTCAACCAAATGATCATGAAAGGCCTCCATTAACATATACGTTGTCCACTGGTTCTTTTTAAGAAGGTAGATAGAATCTGCTGATTTGAGTTTCCCAGTAACTTCTACAGTGGACTTCAACTTGGGAGATATATGCTGGAGGTCTCACACAGACTGTAAAAAAGTTACAGTTTCTAAAAAGCTGTAAATGAAATTTTTCCAAACAGAAGAAACATTTTACTCTATCCTAGGTAACTATTTTAAACCCCATTATGGATTAACTAAATTAATTAGTCAGACTGGAATTTGGTGGGTGCCTAAAGACTAGTGATGCTGACCTGGTTACATTAACTGTGGGCAAAACACACCCCCAAGTTTCCAAAAAATGAAGATAATGGTCACTATTGTTTAGAAGATATAAATGTAGGTGAAAAAACAGATAGAAAATTGGGAGTTATGAAGAGTTTATGGTGGCTAAAAAGCCACAAATCCACAATCATAAAAGAGGACAGCTTTGGCTAAAAAGCCCATCCTGGTTCAGAAGCAAAGTGAAAGCAGTAGTCAGAAATAAATACACTCACAAGTGAGAAAGGAGAGAAACAAGGAAGTGAATATAAATTAGAAGTTATGTTTTCTGTACTTCGTAAGTGAAGCAAATGGCATCAAAAATATATAGCTGGCTGGGGAAAAGACAATAAAAAGGAATTTTTTAAAAGTATGTTAGAATTTCTTTTGTTCCTAATAGAGGTGTAGGCCTATTACTAGATGAAGACAGTAACAGTTAATAATGCTGAAAAATGAAGAAGTGTTCAGTGAATATTTCTGTTCTCTACAAAGTAGGATGATATGCTACATTCATGAGGGTGATGAAGAACTTTTCAATCCATGAGCAACTAAAAAGAATAGTGAACATCATTTCTTAGGGATAATCATTTTTAAAATAAGCAGGTCCTGATAAGTTGTACACAAGTCCTAAAAGGCTTGATGGAATGTCTAACCTACTGGTAATTCTTGGAATATCAAAGAAATTCTAGAAGATTGGAAGAGTGCAAATGTGCCAATATTCAAAACGGCCAAACAGAGTGGCCTAGGTAATGAGATTTTATTTTTCTGCATAACTTCTCAAAGATGACACCTCTTATCTATCCACCGAGCTAAAACTTCTCGTTCAAGCTTTCATCAACTTGTGTCTCAATTACCCATCATCTGTCATTTGCTATTTGAGATGTCTGCTCTCACCTCCAGTGCTACCCTGCATTGCCCACTCAAGTTTTTTTTTAAAAAAAGCACCTTGTGCTTTCATCCATTCTGCCCCACACTTGTGAGATGCTCCCCGTAAACATATGGAAAGCTATTCCACTACGTACCTTCAAATCCCTCCTCAAAACTCTGCCCTGTGATACCTACAAAAAACCTGACAGCTGTTAGGCAGCTGGTATGCTGAGGCCATTGCCTGATCTGTTGTTTCTTGTCTTACACTTAGACTATAAGCGCCTTCAGAAAGGGACTCACTTTTTGTTCAGCGTTTGTACAGCTTGTGTAACAACTGGGTCTATTAATAGAGCTCCTAGGTGCAACAGTAATACAAAGAATCAATGTAAGCCAGTTAATTCACATCAATTTGAGGCATAATAATGAAAAAATTAATAGAGGAATCAACTGATAAAGAATAGGAATATAATTATCAGTCAACCTGGATGTATGAAAAATACAAACTTGTTTATTCTTTGATGAAGTTATAAGTTTGGTTGAGAAAGGTAACGCATAGACATTACAGATTTTTGTAAGGTTTGACTTTGAACCTCAACTTTTTGAATAAAAAGTTACAATAGACAGTATCAATAGAGCACACATTAAATGGATTAAGACCCATCTTAATGAGTAGTCTAATAGAGTGTCTAATGGGGTCCCACAGGGATCAGCATTAGGCCCAATGTTAAGTAACATTTTCATCAGTACTGTGGAAGTAAAATATTACTGATGATAAAAGTTGCAAGTGACCAAAAAAAAAAAGGGGGGGGGTTGGAAAATGATGAAGACAGCAGTTTAGAGAGGGCTGCATGAATTGCTTGCCAAACTGCACCCATTCAAATAAAATGCATTTCATCATTCAAATGCAAAAAGTTATACATCTAGGAACAAAGAATGTAGGCCATATCTATGGCTGACTGAATCCTGGAAAGCAGTGACTCTTTTGATTTTAGACATTCATGTGGCCAAGCAGCTCCAGGGTGTGATATGCTGGCAAAAACATCTAATGAAATCCTTGGATGTATAAAGAAGAGTAGAAGGGTGATTTGACCTCAATATACAGCACTGGTGAGACTAATGCTGGAAAACTATGTCTGATTCTGGTGTGCATATTTTAAAAGGAAAGTTGAAGAATAAGAGAGAATGCAGAAAAAGCCATGAAGATAATACAAAGCTGTTGAGAAAGTGCCTTACAATGAACTCAATCTAATTATCTTATCAAAGAGATTAAGAAGTAACTTGAGGACAGTATCTAAGTACCTTCACATGGAGAAGATACCAGTTACTAAAGGGCTCTTTAAAAGACATAAGAACCAGTGGTTGGAAGATGAAGCCAGAAAATATTCATATTAGAAAGCAGAAAGGTTTAAACACATGACACAACAAAACAAAACAAAAAACCAAATCCCCAAAAAACAAAAACAAACAATGAGGATGATTGTTAAATCGCTGGCATAAGTTACCAAGCAAAGTGGTGGATTCTCCATCTTGGAGTTCTCAAATCAAGATGGAAACCTTTTTGGAATGTAGGCTTTAGCCAAACAAGTTATAGAACTCAATGGCTATGTCCACACTGGCGAGTTAGTTAGAATTAAGGAAGTTTAATTCAAACTAACTAAAGCCATGGCTACACCAGGCTTTAATTAGTTCGAATTAAGGGTTTCCTTAATTCGAACTAATAACTTCGAATAGGGTATTAGAAATAAGGGTTAATTCAAACTAGTTAGTTGGAATTAATCAATGTGGCCATGTTAGTTCAAACTAATTTCTTAGTTCGAACTAACCGGCCCATTGAAATCAATGGAGATCACTAATTCGAACTAAGCAAGTGCCATGAATGGCACTTGCTTAGCTCAAACTGATTTTTTCTAGTTCAAACTAACTAATTCAAACTAATTTTAGTAAGTGTAGACATAGCCAATGAAAGCAAAACTGGGAGTATTTTAATGACTTGTAATATGATCTAATATTCCTTTCTGGCTTTGAATTGTGGGGGGATGGAGCCTTCACAGTTTGGTCAGCACATAAGAGTGTGAAGGGATGGAAGATTCTCAGTGCAGGTGTACTTTTCAAAGAATTTAGCTGCCAAACTAACAAATCCCTATTGAACATAAGGAAACTGAATTTCCACTAAGCTTGTAACTTGGCCAGGTGTGGATGGATTTTCATAGAGACAGCAAAAGGCACACATGTGACACCTGGGTGACCATCCTGCCAAACTTTAAGGCTTTGAAAACATGGGGGTGCTCAAGTTTCAGAGTTTAAATGGTTGTCACCATTTTAGCTGGGGCAAAACAACGTAGTTTCCCCTAATCCCATTCTCTGAAACAGTGGAAACATTTTTCTACAATAAATAAAGTCTGAGGCAGACAACAGCATGGAGAACTTCAGACCAAAACAAAGTTTGGAAAAGCTGCTGGAAACAATCTTTAAAGGATGTGTTGGGCATCCTTAATTACAGCCAGCACTACCATCAGTTCCACCTCTATATATTAAGTACTTGAAATGTATTATACTGTATATTTCTTCTTAGTGTTGTAATACAGATGGTTTCAATGAAAGTTATAACATATAACTAGAAATGAAAAGGCCAATATTTCCAGAAAAGACTGATGTTAAAAATTCAACAGTATTCGAACTGTAAAGGACAACAGCATAACTAAAGAAGAGGTAGAGATCCTATAATAAAAGTCATTGTTTCAAAAAGAATAGTTACATTGCATCCAATCCTTTTTTCCCATTAAAATTAATAGCTAACCCCTATTGACTTCATTGGGTGCAGGATTGTATCCTATAGTAATTAGTGTAATTGCAGTATATATTTAATGGTGTATTTTCCCATTGACTTCAACTCGAGCTATTTTTGTTACCAAGGTAGCGCAGAATTGGTCCTTAAATCCCCATCAAGTTGTTAATTTTCTGGCTTCTCTCTTTCAATGTCTCTCACCCAGTTCTTTTAAATGAAATTGAAATGTCAAAATTGTTTTCTTTAACAAAACAAAATTCTTTAATTTTGGTGTCTTTTAATAGGCTTCTCATCTTACCTAGTAAATGTATAGGCATAACTACATATCCATCTTTTAGTGTCTTTTTCTCAACCCTGTATTGCTCCAGATCTATCAGAATTCAGTTAAGTTAAAAGAAAATTCCCCAAAAAACACATTTATTGAGTCTTAAGATCCAAATGTTTCAATGTATTATGACCATACTGTTGTTTTCTCATGGGTATGGTAATGCAAATGTACCTTTTATACTATTAAAGCAGGTAAAGTCTGAAATATTAAGGTTAGATTATAAGGGGCTTCCCTCCCACTACTGATTTTTTTTAAAAAGACTTTTCACATCTATTTTATCTCATTCCAATTTTACAAGTTAAGGAGCATATGGATCAGTTTTATGCTTAAATGCTGGTAACTGCAGAAGAGTTAATTTACTGCTAGTGCAGCATCTTGTGGCTGGGCTTAACGTAACAGGCTCTCCTCCTTTAGCCACCCTGCCTGCCAACAGCCAATCTTGCTCTGGGGTAGCCTGCCTCATCTTGCAACTGAGCCCTCCAGCTAGGTCAATTTTTGTTCCATACATTCTAGGGTAAACAAATGATGGTACCACAACCTCAGGTCAAGTCTTTGGCCAAGTCTCGTCTTTAGTCCTTCCACCCCTGTGTCTCCAGGGTTTTTTCAAACCACCCTTTACAATAGCAAGTAGAGGAACTGAGGTCCTCCGTCTTCTCTGGGTTACAGCTCAGGGATTATGCAGTAAGCCGGCAATGTCTATTTATTCAAGGCCCCTTGCTTCCACTTACATCAGCCTGTTTGCATGCCTTTCCCACAACCACTTCCTGGGCCCACTATATATCTGTTTTCCCCAGGCTCTAACACCTCTTTATCTTCCCAGATTCCACAGCCTTTTTGAAGGTAGGGGCTTACAGCACCCCTGCAACAAATCCCCAATGCATATATTAACTTAAACTACTTCTGCCTCCTCGGGGTTGAAACTTTCATCTTTTTCTCTCCTCTTTTCCACAGCTGAATGCCTCCCTGGGCTTCCTCCATACAGGTCCAGATCCTGCCATTTTGTCAGGACTCACACCAGAGCTTGCTCCATCCTGGGAGATGCTCTGTCTCTCTCTTTGCTGCTAGCCAGTGTTCTCTATTCATGAGAGGATCCCAGGACCGACGCTTTGTCTAGGTTTTATCAGACCTGACTGCCAAGAGATGAACTGCAGGTTTCTTTCCTTCTCTCCTTGCACCCCTCCTCCTACTCTGGGTTTCCTTTTGCTGTGCTCACTTTCCAGCTCCTCCCCCAGGTCCTAAATTGGTCTTGGTGCCGTTGCACTAACTGAGGTCTCAAGCTTCTCTTAATCTTGTCAGTGCCACCTGTGACATGTTGCACCCCACATACACACCTGTAATATGGTCTGTGCATCTTTCCTGTTCAGCCTTACAGTGTAACTGTGTATAGTCTAATGCCAAGTATGTCATGTAAGGGGGGTTTGGAATGCTCATGGCATACTGGACATTACTGTTTTGACAGGATGTTCCCTGTCACATCATACGTATATACAGATATGAAACTCTGTTGTGTCATGACCCCAACTGAAACAAAGCGTTGCATTTAGTATGTCTTTTGATATGGTCTTGCATCACCTTCTCATTAACAAAATAGGTAAGTACAACCTGAATGGAGCTACTATAAGATGGGTGCAAAATTAGTTGTATAACCGCTCCCAGAGAATATTATCAATGGTTCATTCATGATGGAAGGGCATAATGAACGGGGTACCTTAGGGATCAGTTCTGGGTCTGGTTCTGTTCAATATTTTCATCAATGATTTAGATGATGGCATAGAAAGTACACTTATAAAGTTTGCCAATGATACCAAGCTGGAAGGGGTTGCAAGTGTTTTGGAGGATAGGATCACAATTCAAAATGATTTGGACAAACTGGTGAAATGGTCTGAGGTTAATAGGATGAAATTCAATAAAGAAGTGCAAAGTACTTCAGTCAGGAAAGAACAATCCATTGCACATGTACAAAATGGGCAATGACTGCCTAGGAAGGAGTACTGGGGAAAGGGATCTGGGTGTCAGAGAGGACCACAAGCTAAATAAAGTCAACAGTGTAACACTGTTGCAAAAAAAGCAAATACCATTCTGGGATGTATTAAGAGGAGTATTGTAAGTAAGACATGAGAAGTAATTCTTTTGCTCTACTCTGTGCTTATTAAGCCTTAGTTAGAGCATTGTGTCCAGTTTTCGGTGCCTCATTTCAGGAAAGATGTGGAGAAATTGGAGAAAGTTCAGAGAAGAGCAACACGAATGATTAAAGGTCTGGAACACTTATGAGAGAAGCTTGAAAGAGCAGGGTTTGTTTAGTCTGGAAAAGAGGAGACTGAGAGGGGTTATGATAGCAGTTTTCAAGTACCTAAAAGGTTATTATGAGGAGGAGGAAGAACAATTGTTCTCCTTAACCACTGATGATAGGACAAGAAGCAATGGGCTTAAATTACAGGAAGGGAAGTTTGGGTTGGACATTAGGGGAAAAAATCCTAACTGTCAGGGTGATTAACCACTGGAATAGGTTGCCTAGGCAGGCTGTGGAATCTCCATCATTGGAAGTTTTTAAGAGCAGATTTGACAAACACCTGTCAGGGATGGTTTAAGAGGGTATTTGCTCCTGCCATGAGTGCAGGGTTCTGGACTTGATGACCTCTCATGGTCTCTTCCAGTTTCTATGATTTCTACACCCAGCAGAGGCATGTGTACAAGAACAATGCAGCTTAAGCACCTTGGCTCAAGATGGAAAGATTATGCCCATTTCAAGACAGGGATGATCATCTGACCCCAGGAGGGGGTGGGGGTCAAGGAAACATGCTAAAAAAAAAAGAGACTCTTTTGTCTGAGGCTCTTCTCTGGATTCCATCTTCCAAGCAGCATCAAGGACTGAGACCTATCCACAGGGCAGAGCCTGCCTAAAAAGCAGGTACCTGTTAGTAACCTTAGTAACCCAAGCTTGTGGGTAAGCTAAACATAGATTTTAACAGTGATCGTAGTTTAGAAGGCGACTTTCTTTTATTTGATTGTGGTTATCTCCTTGACTGAATGATTAATTGATTTCATGTTAATTTGACTTATATTCACTTAAAATCTTACTGTAGTCAATAAACTTATGTTTGTTTTATCTAAAGCAGTGCAATGTTGAACGAGAGTGTGTAAGGCCTCAATGAGAGCAAAGCTGGTGCATATCAATTTCTTTGTTAAATTGACAGGCAAATGGAAATGAACTTGTAAGACCCAATGGGGGTGCACTGAACCTTGCAAGATAGTAATTCCCAGGGTTCCATCTGGGACAGGGAGCAGCAGGAAAAAATGGAGCCTGTATCCAAATTGATATCAGTTTGTCCACAGAGAAAGCTCCAGCACTGGATCAAGTAGCACCATTTTCCTTCCTTTCTCAAAAAAGTCCTATCTAAAGTTGAGGTGCCATGTCAGAAGAAAGAAAAGGGAAATCTGACTTGATTGGAATTACAGCTGCTCATACCAAACATGAATCTGGTGTAATGGCCTCGTGATGGTGATGAACTTTGTGTATAGATATGAGGGTAAACTCAGCATAGTGTACAACATGTAGGCACATAGTTCTCATCAAGAACTATGTTAATGAGAGCTGTTTGACTAAATCCACCTGCAATGCAAAGAAAGTACTTGTGATATTTTAATGCCTAGAATGCATACGACAGTTACTATTTCACAACCATTAGCTCATAGCATAGTGGTATTTTTGGAAGAATGATGACATGGCTAGCTAGTCAAATTCCAAAGGGGTAGCTGTGTTAGTCTCTTGTAGAAAGACAACAGGGTCCTGTGGCACTTTTAAAGACTAACAGATTTATTTATCGCATGAGCTTTCGTGGGAGAAAATCCCACTTCGCCCATGAAAGCTAATGCAATAAATGGCTAGCTAGGGTATTCTTATGCCCTGCAAATTCTTAGCCACAAGAACTAAATTGGTTGAGGTATAGGCAGCCACCCACAACTTAAAGGAGCTCATCCTGCACAGAATGAGTTCTTGTCTTAGAAGTACTGTATAGATACAAGGTTCCTTTCCTCACCATATGCCAATCTGTATTCCAGTATGTTCAATAGCCCTTTCAATTAAAATGTTCTTTAGTGTGAGACACTATATCTCAAAATAACACACTGTAACCCCAATTTAAACCACTTTAATATAGTTATGATATATATTGTACAAAGTATGCCTTGTGTAGTATCATTTGAAGAGTCATAATTTGCTAAACCCCAATGTGTGGGAAGGTGAGGAGAGGAGTTGTCCATCAAGGAACGGAAGATGTTATAAAGTAAGAGACAATGGCTTGCTTCATCGTCTCTCCTCCCCAGCCTATGCTCACAGAGCAAGATCGTTTGGAAGACAAAGGAGCATCATTGACTTAGAGGAATGGTCCTAGGCTGTAAAGAGATCCAGCTTGTGTATTGCCTGCAGGATCTGGCAGGGATAGAAAGCTGTTCACTTCAGATTTTAGGAATTAGGTTATGACGAATCATTTTATTTCTTTTTGTAACCAATTCTGACCTTTTATGCCTGTATCACTTAGGGTACATCTACACTGGCAAGTTAGGTCGACTTAAGGAGGCTTAAGTCAACCTAAACAAAACCGCGTGCATACTGGGCTTTTATTAAGTTGACTTAAGGAAAGCTTAAGTCGACTTAATAACACCTGGTTTTAGGTTGACTTAAGCCTTAAGTCAACTCCTTAAGTCAACTTAAGCCAGCATGGATGCCCTAAATTGACTTATTCCATAAGTTGACCTAGGGCTGGGGACAAGGGAGCCCTGTGTTGCTCCCTGGCAGAAGGGAGCCGCGTGCAGCTTCCTGGCAGAAGGGAGCCCTGCGTGGCTCCCTTTTGCTGGGGAGCCATGCATGGCTCCCTTTTTGGCAGGGAGCCATGGCTCCCTTCTTGCCAGGAAGCCATGGCTCCCGGGGAGAAAGGAGCTGGGGCTTCCCAGAACAAGGGAGAAGGGAACCGGGGCTGCCTTCTCCCCAGGACCGCAGCTTCCCGGCAAGAAAGGAGCTGTGCTCCCTTCTCCCTGGGACCCGCGGCTTCCCAGCCACGCGTGGCTCTCTAAGTTGACTTAAGGTTGTCTCTAATTTGCCTTAAGAGTCTAGTTGACTCTCTAAGTTGACTTATCATTTCTAGTGTAAACATAGCCTTACTATCTTTCCAGTTAATAAACTTGTTTAATATTTCCTCTAAGGCCATAAGTTCTGACTGAAGTGTATGGGGAATCTCTGCTCAGGTTAAAAAGGGCTGGTGCATGTTCATTTTCTTTTACAAAATGCCAGATTTATGAGCTTGTACTGTCCAACAAGATCTTGAGCAATATAATATGCACATTTCTGGGGTGCATAAAGGCTGGAACTATGGTGACTTGCAGGCATCTCCTTGTATTCAGTTCATGAGTGGCTGGGAGCACATTCTTATAGCTGTTGGGTGTGTTTTCACATACTATTGGGTGTGTGAGAGGGGCTACTTCTCAGTAGCAGAGCAGTGAAAGACACCCTATTTTGTCTGACACCCTATTCAAGAGCCTAGCTTGTACCATTTGGAATGTCACAGCATGTAATTACATAATTACTACAAGTACTGGATTTCTGACAGATAAAATAGTAACTCCTATGAACAGCAGGGTTTTTTTTTTTTTTTTAACATACTATTTTGATATCACAATTTTCATGACATATGTTAAAAATGTACTTTTTCAGGATCAATATTTTTTGTACAATAGAGTTAAACTTGGTGCTTCTTACATTGTAGCATGCCTCACTACTATCATTCATTTCTGGAGGTGGGTGTGGGACTTGAAAGAACATGAGAGAGCAAAAGAGTTTGAGGACAGGAATGGGATAGGATAAAATGGAAAGAGTTAGAAGAAAGCAACAGAATGGAAGAGGTGGATTACATAGGCTGTATTTGAGAGCAGATGATTCACAAAGTGTCTTCTGCTAAAGTCTGTGTTTTTAACTATGATTTGGGACTTACAGCATATGGTTTTAATAATTTAGGGAATTTTTTTGTCACAGTATGTTCCTACCCCTTCTGGGACTATCAAATAAAGAGCATTCTTTCAAGAATGCCTTACTGCAGTTAGAATTCCCATTAGGTAAGGATAAAATTCAGAAGGCAATTTTCAAATATGTATTGACAATTTTTTGGAGATAGTCCAGGGAAGAACAAATAAAGTTATCAGAACTATGATGGGTCTTTGTAAGAAGGACAGACAAAAGAGATTACACCTACAGCATGAAGAAGAGAAGGAGGCATAGAGGCTCTGAAGATGTAGCTAATAACTAGCTGCCGCAGCCTTCTAGATGAAATATGTCACAGCTGCCAAATGTGTACCCATAACTTTTCTATGTATGAAACTAAATATTACAAGCGAGAGCTCACTAATTGTTCTCCTTTTCATTAATTTGACTGTGGGCAGATGGCATATACATCAGTGATGTTTTGAAAATATGGAATTTTCTTCTTGGGATGAAAGAAGATTGAACGTTTTTTCCTGAGACTCAGTTTTCATTTCCATCATTACTGTATATTGTTGTCCTTCAATATTCATACACTCTTTGAAAAGTGTATTTTTAGTGCCAGGTTTTATTGTTAATATGTTGTCAAATATAGCTTTAGTTAAATAATTCTTTTAGTTAAAGAATTAATGGCATTTTTCCTGTTTACAGACCTCAGCAATATAAACAGTATTAATCTATTTTTCTTCTATTTATTTGATTGCACATAGTGCAAAATATGAAATCATTCAGAATATAAATTGCACAGCCCTTTAAATAATTGTCACGGAATGGGTTCTTCCAGATCTATGGAAGGGCTCTCACAATCTCCACTCCTGAACCAACAGCCCCATAACATTCTTTTCTGCGTCTGGGGCACGAAAAGGATCAAAATTCAGTTAATCGCTAATGGTGCAAGTGAAGGGCCTAGCTCACTCTTGCATTACTCTAGTTTAACACTAAGTTGACTTTGTTGATTTTAATGGAGTTATACAGACCCAAACTAGAGTAATACACAATTAATCAAGACTATGGTCATTCTAGAAATACCATCTCCATTGTGATCACTGAGAGGTTTCTAACAGAATATTAAAGTGACCTCGTGAGGCCTTCTGTTGTTCTGTCATATTGTCGGTATGGAAATCACATGAAAAGACAATGGTCTCAGAGATCTACCACCAGATTCTAGGCCCAGCTAACACATTTCACAACAGAAACAGAACTGTAGGACCCCAGTTTCCTGAGGAGCCCACCTCCATAGGAATTTTTGGGTGGCATATAACTGTCATAATGGTTCCTATCCCACAACCTCTGGCCCAGTGTACCAGACACAGGACATGGCTGAGGCATCCTTATACCCTACCAATTCCTAGCTCCTAGAAGAAAACTTTGGGATTATAGACAATCAGGCACTTTGAGCAGCTTTATCTTGTCTTATAAACACTGTAAATGTGCAGGATCCCTTCAGTCTCGGTTTTCCAGCCTGTATTCCAATTCTTCTCGCAGCATCTCCAATAAACCTTTAGTCTTCCTTAAAAGGTAATTCAATAGTCACTATTACAAATACTGGATTTCCAGCAGATAAGTTTTAAATAAAATGGGAAAACAAAGTCCTGATGTTAAACTATTGTGAAAACCATAAAAATGAGAAAAGTTAAGTTGGATTTTAATATAACTCCTAACAGATAAAATGGTGTGATTTCCCTTTCAAATGTCTTTGCTGTACTGTACCTATTGGAAAACAATTGCCAGACTGAGGAAGCAGTTGAAATGAAAAATTAATAATATAAGTACTGGTATTTTCTCAAACATTGCTGGAAATCTTGCAAAGAGTGCTATGTTCTGTTGTTAAATTCCACTTCCATCATTCACCACTATGTGATATTGCAGTAGCTGCAGCTCTGTAATGATATGCAAACTTTCATAACATTTTGACTAATACCTTTTTTAAGTTTACTATAAAAGTGCTTAGTCTCAGGACTGAAAAATTTAAGCTGTTTCTCATAAACATTTATAATAAAAGGTACATATGAAGACAAAACAATATGGAAAAATAACCATATAGGTTCTTAGAAGCCTATAATTTGCCTCTCCACTCCCCCCCCCCCAACACACACACATTTGAAGCAGTTTAGGGGACTGAGCAAAAGGCCTTCTGGAGAGAGTCCTGATCTAAAGTGACAGAAGTTCAACATAATCCTGCTTACCTTCTGCAGTGTCAGTCTCCACTGTCAGAGCAGTAAATTCGAATTAAATGGTGATGTAATTTGACCTACTAACACCACCCTTGCAAATGGTGAAGCACTAAGGTCAAAATCTATAATTTGAATTTAGGTAGCCAGAGAGTAGCTCTGGTTTTCTTGTTTTTTCCAGTCTGCTGAACCATAGCAACATAGCTCCTCCCCTGCCTGCATCCCCAGAAAGTTTTCAGTTAATCCTCTATCTGCATACAGCATTGTGCCTCTCTGTTGTGCCTATAAGCAGACAAACACCAAGGAAAACTTTTCCTGCCATTTTTCTTTCCTTTAGAGAAGAGAGGAGTGGGAGTAAGCAGAGAATGACTGCCTCCCCACAAGCGCCTGCGCCTACTACCCACAGTGAACTGCATTTCAGGAAGTAATTGAGCAGTGGGGACAGGAGACTCCAGCAAGGAATTTGCTGTGTGATTACTTGTGTTTGCCTTCTGTAATTCAACAGCTAAGACCGAATTACAGTCCCACCCCCAAGGTAGACAAGCTGTAATAGTGTGTACTCCACTCTGTGCCCAAGCATCTCTGCTGGCTGATGCAGAGGTAGGTGGGGCTATGACCCTTCTCTTGCCATACCCTTCTGACACCCTTTGGAAAGAGTAGCACAAAAAAAGTGGCACTACTAGGCCTAGTGCTCCATCATTATGCCTACGCCATGGGAAACAAAGGGGAAGCTCCTGTGACTTCTACATCCCTTGTGCATGCAAAGAATTAAGCACATTCTTGTGCTAGGTATTTCATATGCAGTCTAAAACCCATCTAGCAGAAAACATTTTTCTTACAATACAATTAAAAAAGCACTTGGAGAATTTGAGTGCTTAAAATAGTGTCAGAAAATATATTATTTAAAGTAAGAAAAAAAATGTTGGCTTTGAAATCTCTTTCAACCCTAAAGTCTTCAAACAATGATTTGAGGACTTTATTACCTCAGTCATTGGTTAGAGGTTTATTATAGGAGTGGGTGGATGCGGTTCTGTGGCCTGCATTGTGCAGGAGATCAGACTAAATGATCATATTGGTCCCTTCTGACCTTAGAGTCCAAGAGTCATCTAGTCCAATCCCCTGCTCAATGCAGGAAGAAGCACAACAAAGTCATCCCAGCTGGGGCTTTGTCAAGCCACATGTTAAAAACCTCTGAATATGGAGATTCCACCACCTCCCTAGGGCTATGACTACACTTGTAATTTTAAGTTGACTTTAGCTAAGTTGACTTAGTGAGTCTACACTTAAAACTAAAGCCGACTTTGGGGGGAACTTACAAAGTCGACCTACAGCGTCCACATTGAACGCCTAGGTCAACTTCTAGGGGCTAGGGGGACCTAGGTGCCAGGGGGCTCAGCCTTTCCCCCATTGTACATAGATACAATGGGGCAAAGGGGGGCAGGGACCCTGGCAGGCATAGGGGCAGGGTGGGCAGGACTCTGGTTTATTGGTGCAGTCCTGGGGTAGCCCTAAGTCGACTTAGGGCTACCCCATGTCTACACTGGCTTAAGTCGACTCTAGGGAGTCGACTTAAGCCTTAGGTCGACTTATTTTGAGGTTTTATAAAGTCGACTTAATTTTCATTAAGTCAACTTTATTTTCCTTAAGTCGACTTAAGCAAGCTGCTTAAGTCAACTTAAGGAAACTGTAGTGTAGATGCAGGGTAAATTAAGTCGACTTAAGCAAGCTTAAGTCGACTTACTTTTCAAGTGTAGATGCACCCTAGGAGAACAGAGGCTAGGTATCATCTGGTCTGCCTTCCTACGTAATGCAGGCCTCAGTATCTCACCCAGTAATTCCTGCACAAATCCTATAACTTCTAATTGAGCTAGATCATATTTTAGAAAGACATCCCATCTTGATTTAAAGACTTCCTATGGTGAAGAATTCTCCAGAACCCTTGTCCCAGTGATTGGTTACATTCACTAGAAAAAAAGGAACACATTTTAACAGTCTGAAAATGTCCTAAATTGCTAGTATAGACATAGCCAAAGAGCTCAATGTTTTTATTTAAAGAGAAGGTTTAGGGGTGTTTTGATTACAGTCTAAGTATCTATGTGAGGAACAGATATTTAATAATGTGTAGAAGAGAAAGTTATAACATGATCCAGTGGCTGGAATTTAAAGCTAGATTCAGATTGGAAATAAGGTGTATTTTTTTTTAAACAATAAATTAATAATTGAAGCAATTTACTAAGGTCATGATGGATTCTTCATCACTGAATTTTTCAAAATCAAGATTGAGGTTTTTCTAAAAAAGATGCTTTCTAGGAATTATTTTGTGGGAGTTCTATTGCACACATACAAAATGGGCAATGACTGCCTAGGAAGGAGTACTACAGAAAGGGATCTGGGTGTAACAGTCGATCACAAACTAAATATGAGTCAGCAGTGTAATACTGTTGCAAAAAAAGCAAACGCCTTTCTGGGGTGTA
>ML685769.1:26915869-26968143 GCA_007922175.1 Pelusios castaneus | reverse complement strand
GCAGTGTAATACTGTTGCAAAAAAAGCAAACGCCTTTCTGGGGTGTATCAACAGGAGTATTGTGAGTAAGACATGAGAAGTAATTCTTCCACTCTACTCTGCACTGATTAGGCCTCAACTTGAGTACAGTGTCCAGTTTTGGGCGCCTCATTTCAAAAAGGATATGGAAAAAATTAGAGAAAGTCTAGAGAAGGGCAACAAAAATTATTAGAGGTCTGGAACATTTGACCTATGAGGGAAGATTGAAAGAGCTGGATTTGTTTAGTTTAGAAAAAAGGAGACTGCGAGGGGATATGATAAGTCTTCAAATACCTAAAAGGTTATTAAAAGGAAGGAGAAAAATTGTTCTCCTTAATCACAGATGATAGGACAAGAAGCAATGTACTTAAAGTACAGCAAGGAAGGTTCAGCCTAGACATTAGGAAAAAATTCCTAAGTGTCAGGGTGATTAAACACTGGAATAAGTTGCCTCAGCAGGTTGTAGAGTCTCCTACATTGGAGGTTTTAAAGAGCAGGTTAGAGAAACACCTGTCAGGGATGGTTTAATGGGGGTACTTGGTCCTGCCATGAATGCAGGGAACTGTACTCGATGACCTGTCATGGTCCCTTCCAGTTTCTTTGATTCTATGATTCTAAATTAGATTAGATACATTGGTCTTGTCTGACCTTGGAATTGCATATATTTTATTAGCTGTGACATTCCACCCAATGCACATGCACACCAGTACTTCACAATAGCAGTAGCTACACACCACGAATAATTGTTGGATTTTTTTTTTAAAAGATGGTAAACTGGAGAAGATTCCCTTTCCAGTTACATCATTTTAAGAATGGATTGCAAGATTGGGCAGGTGAGCTGAACAAGTTTGATCTTTCTAAAAGGTATATTTGATCTGTACTGGATTAAAAACTATGTATAAATAAAAAAACACTTTTCAAAAGACCTCATAAAATACTTTTTACTAGAAATATAAATATTTAGTGGCATGTTCCTTATGAATCTAGATTCATAGACTCTAGGGCTATGTCTACACTGGCAAGTTAGTTCGAATTAAGGAAGCTTAATTCGAACTAACTAAAGCCATGGCTACACTAGGCTTTAATTAGTTCAAATTAAGGGCTTCCTTAATTCGAACTAATAAATTTGAATAGGCTAGTTGAAATAAGGGTTAATTCGAACTAGTTAGTTCGAATTAACCAATTTGGCCATGTTAGTTTGAACTAATTGCTTAGTTCGAACTAACCAGCACATTGAGCTCAATGCAATCGACTAATTCGAACTAAGCAAGTGCCATGAATGGCACTTGCTTAGTTTGAACTAAAATTTGCTAGTTCGAATTAACTAATTCAAACTAATTTTAATAAGTGTAGACATAGCCTAAGAGGTTAGGGATCATTGTGTGTGTGTGTGTACGTACGTGCTAACGTTACAACAATTAACAGTCCGTGGAATTTCCGGTGTGTCAACCTACCATCATGTTACCAAAAGAGAAAGAGTTTAGGGCCCATACATACTATGGAAAGAAATCAAATGGAAGTGGTGACATAACAGGAAAAAGAGATGGATGCTACCTAAATGAATTATTAACAGATATTGGTGGAAATCCTTCCATCACCAAATAGCATCATCTCTTACTTGTGCCAAATGCTGCTACTAGAATTTTAATAGATATGGCTATATCTACACTTACCAAAGTTAGTTCGAATTAGTTAATTCGAACTAATTAATTCAAACTAATTTTAGTTAGTTCGAATTAACTTAATTTGAACTAGCAAATTTTAGTTCAAACTAAGCAAGTGCCATTCATGGCACTTGCTTAGTTCGAATTAGTCGATTGCATTGAGCTCAACGTGCTGGTTAGTTCGAACTAAGCGCTTAGTTGGAACTAACATGGCCACGTTGGGTTAATTCGAATGAACTAGTTCAAATTAACCCTTACTTTGAAAAGTATAAGTGAATTTATTAGTTTGAATTAAGGAAGCCCTTAATTCGAACTAATGAAAGCCTAGTGTAGCCAAGGCTTAAGTTAGTTCGAATTAAGCTTTCCTAATTCGAACTAACTTGCCAGTGTAGACATAGCCTCTGAAATCGGCTTGATGTATTACTACAGTTCTGGGTTGGATATATTGACCTCCTTTTAAATATTGAGTTGGTTTAAAAATTGCTTTAATAACTTTCCAAGAGATGTGTGTTTGGAGATCTGTTTATTTATCTGGTATCTCTTCTATGTTGTTTGCAATCTTTGAAGCCAGTCAGTGGCTCCAAGTCTTGACTGAATAATGAAACACCATGGGTCAGTCTATAAGGTACAGCACTGGAGTCAGAAGATAGATTCAGCAGTAGAACTTGCAATGGAACTGCAATGTTATGTTTAGCAAGTCACTGAATCTTTCTGAGACTGTTTCTATTCTATACTTCTGTCTATTTAGACTGTAAGCTGTTTAGGGCAGTGACTGGCTTTTATTTGTTGTACAGCACCAGCACAATGGAGTCTTGCGCTCAGTAACAGTAGTTAATGTTAATAAAGGAAACAGGTGCTTTAGGCCCAATCTTGCAGTGTGTGGAATGCCTCCTGTTTGGCACAGATGATCTTAGGTGCCTATTGTCTTAAAAGTGGATGTTGAGGGAATTCCTCACAGGAAGTGCTCAGTCTTACAGGATCAGACCCTGTTAGGTGTTGTGTACCTCCACGTTTGGAGCACTCCATGTCCTTGATGGTAAGCCTAATACTTATTCACATCAAAACTTCCTTTAAATGATTTAAGCTTACTGAATTCATTGGCCATTTCTGCAATTTTGTATTTTATAGAGCCAGATTCTCAGGTCTGTTGTGGCTGTTTTTCACTGGCCCCTATTGTAAAGCTGACAAAGCCAGGGGATCCATCCCCTGTAGGAATCCCACTGAATAAGAGGGGGCCTCAGATAGTGCAGAGTTACCATAGAGTGTCCAGGACAACTAGGCAATGTCCAGGGTGTTCCTAAGGACCCCACAAATTCTGGCTTACAGCCTGGCTCTAGAGATACAGAACCACTATGTAACCTTCCCAAAATTAGATAAGTTTAGCAGAGCTGGGAATACAGTTGCAGAATTGAATCTTAGTGATCTGGCTCTAAACCAGCAGACCACATAAGTTATAACCAGGATAACCAGGAAAAGGGAAGTAGCCAAGAGCTAAGGGGACCCCTAAAATGAGGATCTGTTTTCTCCTTTAAGAGACTTCCAATCATAGATGATTTCATAGACAATCACAGTTCTAAAAGCTATCAAGAGGAAGAACGTCATGACTGAAAAATGATCCACCAGAAAATATGACTAAAAATGTTCTCATACCAGAGTACTTAGTATTCACATTGAGTTCAGGACTATTGAACATTACGTGCACAGCGCTACAGTACATATGAAGATATCTATAGTGTGTACTATAGCAATCATTACTCAGCAGAGAGAAACTGTGCCAGTCATTCTGGCAATCTCAGTACTGTGGTAAGCAATTTTGTCACTTACGGGAAAGGGCACATATGGGAACATTCTTGGCACATAAAGGAAACAGGAGAAAAAGTGGGACCAGCCAGCTTCCTTATTCATGGTTAATCAGTTATTTATGCATCTATTTGATTAAAAGGAATGGGTGGTAGGCATTTATTTTTACTAGGACAGGCTCAAAACAAGGACGCATCAGGGGAATGGTTGTTCAACAAGTATTCATAACCATAATATATGGATGATTACTCATACTATTCAGAGTGTTTGCTTTAAATATAAGCAAATACTTGTTTTGGTGACAAATGTCAGTGAGAACAAGATTTGTGGCTTAGCTCATTGCTGAATTGCTCAAGTTTTATGAGTTTAACACTATTGAAATCAATGGAATTGTAAAAGTGGATTAGCAGTGAGAAATCAGTCCCATTCCCGTGTCCCCTGAGTTTAGGCTGAAAGCAGCCATGTTATCCTCAGTGGAATTGTTAAATATTCTAATTTTTGGTTGGGGTGGAGCAGGGTCAACAGCTTTCAGTTTTCTATTTAGTCAGTCAGATCTGAAAGGAAGAATTCTAAGAGGAGATTTTGGGAGATGCAAGTGAACACTTGGGACCTGGGAGGCAGGAACACCCAGATATTAGTAAAGTAAAAGAAGATATAGAAGAGAATGCAGCAACTCAGCAATCTGAAACCCCATCCAGAAATGAACACATTGAACAAATTGTTAACAAAGGAAATGACATTGCAGGATTCAGCTCTTTGAATGAGCAAGGTTTATCTATGCGAGCTACTATGGCAGCAAAATTTACACCATAAAATGCTTTCTGATGTGGCTGGTTTGTCTAGGTAGATTTGATGTAGGCAAGGTTTCTTGATAGATTTCCAACATAACAGGTTGGTGTTTTCCCCTATGAAATCTGTTTACCCTTTTTTGGGGGGTGGAGAGTGGGTGCATTATTCTGGCTGTTTCTGTTCAGAAGAGGCTTCTTATCCCTTTCCTTTCAGGCCTTAGTATAAACCAATATAGTAACTGCATTTATGTTCTCCATAGAAAGTATTTCTTCTTCTAAAATGGTTTAGCTGTCATTCATACTGTATAAACAAAATATCCAATAGCATATTATGGTCAGAGCACAAGTAGCAACACTTCTTGCTAAGGTTGCCTGAGAGTTTCCAGTATAAGGCCCTGTTTTTCAGTTACTTATAATGTTGCTAGACTTAACTAATTTGGGCTGAAATTTTCCATGACAGATTTCTGGCTCTAGCTTTTTTTTTTTAATTAAGTTAAACAAAAACTGTTCAGTTACATCTTAGAATGAGGATAAGGATAAATATCTGTTTTTGCCCCTCCCTATTTAAAAAAAAAGTTATACTACTGTTTCCTTGAGAAACTCTAATGTTTCCATACTTTAAGGCAGAGACTTGAAATTTGCCAGGGTGTTCACTCTCATGTTAAGGTCACACCTTTTGCTATCCCCATGAAAATTAGCCAAAATTTAGTAAGATAGGAGCTTCTGAGAAAAAAAAAAATCTTACTTTGTACATGTGCAGATGAGACTTCTTAGAGTTTGGCAGATGATTCTGTGAAGATTCTATCATGCTCTGGCCCAAGGTTGTAGGAACTGAGCAGGACTTTTTCTGTATCTGCTCCTCCCAATAGCCAAGGGTCATTGTGCCACCAGAACTGAAGGCAGGGAGAGACTTCTGTGCTCTCCACCTCTCTCTATTAACACCCAGGAAGGAAGGAAGAGAAGGAAACTGCTTGACTGGAATGCACAGGCTTGAGGAGCCACGTCTGGGAGATAAGGCAGGGAACTGGGAAGAAAAAATGAGGAGATATGGCTGGGGAAGAAAGGCTCAAGCTTAGGGAGGACAGCGACAAAAGGGTCTGTAATCACTAGAACATACTCCCTTCAGAATATTGAATAGAACAAACATTTATTGGCTGACAGCAAATAGCAGTGAAAGCCATGGGCAAAATTTGGGTCTCATTTACCTCTAGTGGTTGGCCCACATAAAGGATGACAACCTACTACTGCTTTCTGTTACTCTGTTCTCTCAAGTGACAGGTGTATGCAGCAGATCTACCGTTTCTAACTCTACTAAATGAACCATGTGGGAGTCAATGTGGTTTCACATGGTGGGATTTAACAAACAAACATCCGATGGAATTACATAAAAATATCTACTCTAAAAGGAACTTAAGGTGGTAAAGTTAACCACTCAAAAGTTAGGAAATGCCAAAATTAAGGTTGCAATTCACTCTTTATGCAGCCTTCACATGCAAGCATTAAGATACAATTTTAATTATGTGAGCACTTATTACTTTTCCCATAGGGATCTTAAGTATCAGTTTAATTTTATTACCTTATTTGCCATGACAGCATCTTGCCTCTCAGCAAAGACAATCACAGTGTGAAATTCTGGCTTCACTGAAGTCAATGGGAGTTTTGCCATTGACTTCAGTAGGGCCAGGACTTCATCCAAAAGTGGTTATAAAACCTACTGGGTTGGGGTTTGCTCAGGGAAATAAAAGTGTGACTTGGGTGACCAGCATGCTATAAAATAATGTGATCCCTCACTAACATTTTCCGTAATCCATTTTCATTCCGTTGTGATCTCCCACATGCTCAAATGAAACAGTTTCAGCAATGTTGTAAATTTATTTTCAGTTTGAATTGAACTACATTATTCAAATGAATATATATTTTATATGTACTGTATCAGACGAAAACTATATAAGGAAGGTTTAAAAAACATCGATGTATTATCCCTGAGTACTCAACTTTGCATTTGAATGACTATGTGAGCATATAAGGAACACCTCTAGACAGATATCTCCCTCTTCTTTAAGCATCTGAGGATTCCTATTTGCACTCTTTATTCCAACAAGTGTTATCAACATGATAGTTACACTGTAGAAATCCACATGTAGTATATTACTGTTCTTTCCTTTACCACTGTATGTCCAATATTTGGCATATATACTATGTTAAGTATTTCTATCACACTGAAGAAAACTGTTTGCTTTTCCAGCATAGCGCTGTTTTATGTTAGGGAACAAAATAGTGGAAGAGATGAGCTAAAAACTATCTGAAATCTAAATCTACATCTCTTTTACTTTAATTAAAACTTAAGGGGCAAGATTCAACCCTCCTCTAATTACACCAAAGCCAAAGAAGATGCAACTTGGTTTAATTTAGGCATTCAGTACGATCTAGAATATATATTTATGTCCTTATATACAATTATTGTAAATGGATAACCAAGATCCGGCTGGATGAGGAATTGTCCCAATTCTCACCAGGTACTCATTTAATTATTAACAGACAGGGAGGAAGGTCAGGCTTTTACTATCTCTTTTCAGCTGCATCAGGTTATCTGCTGTAAATCCAGCACTAGTGAGAGTGTCAGTGTGGAGTGCAAGTCCTGGAATGAGGTAAAGAGACTTAGGGCTTGTCTTTACTTGCCATGGTCAGATAGATTTCCCTGATTGAGTTTTTGAAGACTTGATGAGGAAGCTGATGCTGGAAGACCATCCCCGAAGAGGGTGCATCTACACTTCTAAATTAAGTCGACTTTACTCTGCGCCTACACTACAGTTTCCTTAAGTCAACTTAAGACCTAGTTTTACGTCGACTTACTGATTAAGTCGATTTAGGCTAGTGTAGACGTGGCTTAGCCCTAAGTCATCTTAAAGAGTCCCCAGGGCTCCCCCACTGACCTCCCTCCCGGGGTGCCTGGCACAGCCAGACCCTGCCGTGCCCACCCACAGGGCAGGACACAGCCCTGCCCACCCAGCTCCTATACCCTGCCCCTGTCCCTGTCCTGCTCAGCCCCCATTGTACCCAGGTACAATGGGGAAGATGCTGAGCTCCCTGGCACTTTTGAAGGGGTGCCCAGGGAAGGGGGTACCTCTTGGGTGCCCTCTTTCCACCATGCACCACTCCCAGGTCCACCTACCTCCTACAAGTCTACTTAGGCATCCAGTGTGGACGCTCTAAATTGATTTGGCAAGGTCGACTTTAAGTCGACCTAAATTTATAGTGAGGACATGCTAAGTCGACTTAGCAAAGTCGGCTTATTTGAACAAGTGTAGATATAGCCAGAGGGGGTAGCCCTGAGTCTGAGGGAAGGGGTTTCCTTTCTGACTCAGGCTACTGAAGATAGTTCGATAAGTAAAAGGTAAGCAATTGGAGGGAGATACACAAGGTATTTTAAGTACTTTGCATATCTCCCTTTGATTGCCACTGAAATCACATGGCAGTATAGACCAGCCTTCATTGTTGCAGTAAAGGATTCCTCAATAGCCAGGGCTTCCAAGGGGGATTTTCTCATGTTTCTTGCATTTGAGGTCCTTCTGAGACTGACAAAGCTTAGTAATTTCAATGTCCATGCATATGATAATTCTTCTGGATTCATTCAAGGTATCATGGCTATTAGGACAATGACGGGGCTCTCAAGTGGTTTCTGGTTTTATTCATATAACTAGTCACATGCTGGATTAGTTTTTGGAATGGAATTGGATCTATCATTACCTTCTGTAGTTTGAGGAGAGGAATGCTCCTTTCCCATCAGAAATTTTTGAAAGTTACCACAAGGACACTGATGGCACAGAACAGGTTTAGAGATCTAAGGGAAAGTACTGTCCTACTTGTTGATGTCAATAATATCCCATTGTATAATGTTCTGGTGATACAATGCCTGTTCAGTGTCCTCTCCCCAAACTGCACATTCACTGGTCACTGACATGCAGAAGATTTATAATGGAAGAAAAATGAGAAATAATATTGCTACTGTGTTTATGGTCAAACTCCTGATCAAAGAGTACAACCTGTTGCAATGTAAAAGATTAAAAACCACCAAGGCTGTGCCAAAGATGAAGATAAATCTATCTACATCATTGTGTATACAAAAAAAAGTCACCCACACCATCTGATGGATAGCTTGGCTAATCTGAGCTGCCTCTACTTTGAAATGGAATCCAGTTTTTCATTTTATGAGGAATTTACTGGTTACTTTTCAGGTAAAAAAATGTTCAGGTTCAGATGGTGGTCACGGTGTCTTTGGGTATAAAGCTATAGTCTTTATGGGACAAATAGAGTCTTTTTTTGTTTGCATTTCAGCAAGCATTGCTTAATTCTGGAAATGCTTGGGTACCAGATGGCATCTATTTATCTCAGACCATTTCACCAGTTTGTCCAAATCATTTTCAATTGTGATCCTATCTTTCAAAGCACTCACAACCCCTCCCAGCTTGGTATCATCTGCAAACTTTATAAGTTTGCTCTCAATGCCATCATCTAAGTCATTGATAAAAATGATGAACAAAACCAGACCCAGGACAGATCCCTGCGGTACCCTGCTTGTTATGTCCTTCCAGCCTCAATGGGAACCATTGATAACTACTCTCTGGGAGCAGTTATCCAACCAGTTTTTCACCCATCTTATAGTAGCTGCACCTAGGTTTGTACCTCCCCAGTTTATTAATGAGAATGTGATGTGAGACCGTATCAAATGCCTTACTAAAGTCTAGATATACCACATCTACCGCTTCCCCTCTGTCCACAAGGCTATAGAAAGCTATCATGTTGGTTTGACATGATAATCCATGCTGACTAGCCCTAAGCACCTTATTCTCTTCTGGATGTTTGCAAATCAACTCCTTAATTATCTGTTCCATTATTTTTCCCGGAACAGGTTAAACTGACTGGTCTATAATTGCTCTTATTTCCCTTTTGGTAGATGAGCTGTATATTTGCCCTTCTCCAGTCCTTTGGGACCTCACCATCTTCCATGATTTTTCAAAGATAATTGATAACGGCTCAGATATCTCCTGAGCGAGCTCCTTGAGTACCCTAGGGCTCTGGGGATTTGAAGATGTCTAACTTGTCCAAGTAACTTTTAACTTGCTCTTTCCCTATTTTGGCCTCTGACCCTATGTCATTTCTATTGCCCTCCTCTACACCAGACATCCAATCTCCACCAATCTTCTCAGTGAAGATCTAAACAAAGAAATTATTTAGTTCCTCTGCCATTTCCACATTTTCATTTATTGTTTTACCCTTTGTTGAGTAAGGGTCCTGCACTGTCCTTAGTTTTTAATATTTACAAATTAATCAGATATTGCAATGCAACAACATCTACCATTGGGAAAATCTGGCTTCATTGAAGTCAGTGGCTAAAGTCCCACTGACTTCAATGGGCCAGATTTCATACCATGTGTTTCATCACTTTGATTTTATTCATATTTGGACTCAAGCATGTTCTACTGGTACACAAAGGGTCTTTCCATTCTCTCTGAACCAAAAGTAGCCACTTACTTGTTTTATTCTCTTGTACATTGTCAGAATGTTTGATTGCCAATAAAGGCTGCAGGGCTGCCAATAAAGGCTGCAGGGCTGAGCCCTTTCTCAAGTGAATGCCTACTGTAAGATCAGGTTCAAAGAGGGGAAAATAAATATTTTTAATTAATATTTTCTTTTGTATATTAATATCAATAAATGTGAAGGACTTAAACAGAACTGTAACATGTTGATTATGCAATATCCTAATAATTATATTAGGACAACCATTAGTGGAGTTCTACTACTAACAGAGTAACCTATTTGTGCAATACTAAGCTCATTAAAGGAATATTTAGGATCCAGAAGGCACAGTGGTCTGTAACTAAACATAAAACAAATAGTACTCCATTCAGAGTTGATTTAATGGGAGATTATGATTTGCATTTAATACAGAAGAACATTTAAAAATACTGGCATTTCCAATGACCACTGATCAGGAACACAAAAGTGCTTTCTGAAAGCAGAAGATTAAAGTGTTTTAGAAAAAGACAGTGTACAATCTCACCACTTTTCCAAGTTTTTAAATAAACTTTTCTTGTTTAAAAAGAAAAGTGTATAATTGTAAAGGATTAGGATCTCTCTTAGAACATTCTCCTCTGAGTGGATGGCTCCACTCATGCTGGGCCAGCTCACTCTGAGGTAATCCTGTCTGAGGTGCTCTCACAGAATCCAGGTAAGCAGCTTCTAGCAGGGTGAGTTGTATTTATTTCAAGCCACCTCAACAAATGAAATCAAAGCCTCACAGACTCTTCCCTTGAAATCTGTAGACTGAATAGTTCCTTTCCAAAGTCTGCCCCTCTCATCAGTATCTTCAAGAATCCAAATTTTCCTGGCTCTTACCTCTGTATTAAAGGACGTTACAAAGTCACCTACCTGTGACTGAACCAATTCCTCTCTGAAGTTGCTCTAATGGTGCTCATTGATTGTTCACACAACTTCTAAACCCTCAGTTTTCTGGGTGATATTGCAGTCTCCCTGCTTTACTTTCTAAGGATCAGCCAATTAAGTTCCCTGCCCTGCTCTTTTCCCAGGTGGAAAAGGTAGGGCTAATCACCCAGCAAGCTGTAGGACTCTGAGTCCAGAGGAATGGTATCTCTTATATAGTCAGTGATAACAAGTCCATCCTACTGGTATTTGATTATGTTAGCTATATGATCAAGCTGCAGATAATTCCTTTTGTTCATAATAATACTTTGCACAAATACCATTAAAATGTAGTGATAGCTTCTTTATTAACATTTTTATGGTTCCCCTTTTTTTTTGTAAATTATGTTTTTCATTTGTAAGTGAAAAAGGCAATTAAAACCCAAATTTAATCAAGTATCTAAAAAGAATGTTTGTTTTTAAAAAAGGTGTTATTAAATTTTTCATGTAATTGTGCAACTGCTGTACTTCTAGGTTGGTTTTTTTTCCATGTATTTCTATAGGAAATGATAGTCTTAAATTTTACACTAAGCTTTGGTTTTGTTGAATCACTACCCATCCCCAAGAAATCAAACACTGTTAATTGCATTGGGCTTTTAAATCAAAACAGTGATTCAGTCAGCACACAATCTTCTTAATTTCCTTTTCCAAATGCAATGTGAACATGAAAAAGATGGATACATCTCCTTTTCAAATACAGCCTTCGCTAACATAAAATGACTATACAAATATTCCTCAGTTACAAAATCTGAGATCATCATCAAGATTAAAGTAGACATCATAATGAACTAAGAATATAATGCATAATAAATTGATATAGGGATACATTTGTGTACCTATTTTATTCTGCTTAGGCTAAAATAATACAATTTTTCCCTTGCTTGCTCTGAGGGATGAAGGAAGGGAGTAGGAACTTCACCAGTTTGGGGGATGTAATATACCTTCTCTTTCAGAGGGTCTGCCTAGTGATTCTGAATGGGAAGTAAAGAGTGGGCAGAGCCAAGTTCCTTCAGATGTAGAGAAATATTTCTCCAGACTAGCAATTATGAGGAGAGAATCTGAGAATGGAATAATGGGAGAAGGAAAAAAGCACTTTGCAGATAGTCTAAAGAAGAAGCATCAATATCCAGACCATGAGTATATGACTCAGATGACTTACAGAATGTGAAACTTTTCAAATATAAACTGAGCGTAAGCTGATATGGTGTTGTCTGCCTGAGTTTGTGCATGGCTTGCCACAATGATTCTGAGATCTGTAAACTCGTCTAGCCTCACTCCATTTGTTAATAAGGTGTTACATTTAAAGACTAATGCTAAAATGATGGCACTAGAAATTTCATCTTTAACTATTTAATTCCTTTATTATCATAGCAAGTAGGAAGAGGAAGAGGGTAGGAGTGAAGATAACAGGAAAAAGGGGGAGAACTGAGTATTTCTCTGGGGAAAAAAAGTAGAAGAAAGAAAGGAGAGATGCAAAGAGAGAGGGAGGGTAATGAAAAAGACAACGGAAGATGAGAAGGAAGGAAGAGTAACAAAAGACAGAAGCAGTGGCATATACCTGAGTGATGCTGAATGTAAGAATTGCCAAACTAATGATAACAAATGTGTACTCAGTACATAAAAGCCATTTTCTCCCCTTCCTCTGTGTGCTAACCTCTTATTGACTTAACTGAGAGTTCTGCTGTGGATTGAGAGGAATTTGTACACCTAAATTTATACTCCAGTCCATGCACCATAATGAAATACGGAATTTGGCCCTGTTCATGAATGAGTTTGACATCTCAGGTCAAAGATGCGTACGAGGGAGCAACAGAAATTTAGAAATAGACAGTAGAAATTAAAAAATAACTCCCATATGAGAATAATCAAGAGAAGGAACAAGAAAAGGTTAGGGAGGATAATAAATTGGCTAAGATACTGTATGTCACAGCAAGCCTGTGCGGAGAACTGAACTTGCCTCAGTGAGACAGCTGGTATTGGAATTCTGAAGAATGAAATTTCATATATTGGAAATATGAGTTGTAATTTGGAGTGTGGAAGTTGCTTTTTTAAAAGGCAAGTGCTGAAAGAAGATAGGGAGGGTCGCATTGAAAGTGAAATCTAAGGTGGCATGGGAAATGTGATGTGTAGGGAAGGGTTTTTGACAATCTAATAACTTGATAAGTTGCCTTGTTGCTGACACAGAAGATCCATCAGAAATTGTGGATAGCCTACTATCACTCATCAGCCAGGATCTAATTTATAGATGGAGGGATGAAGACTTCTAAAAAAGTACCATGCTCTTTCCACCACCTCGTATACCAGATGCTGTGGAGCTAAAAGACCTATGGAGCAGTCTGGATATGTGTTTGAGTGCATGTGTTAATCATTCAAGTAGGATGAGTGAGGGTTTTATGTTTATGGTTATGTCACAGAGTGGGCTGATCTTTATATTGCAGAATAGGGGTGGGCAGAGAACTTGGAGATTAGATATGGGAGAGGCTGCTGGTTAGGACTGAATTTGTAAACTTCCCTGTGGTTGCAGTTGCTTTCCTTTCTTCACTACCTTAAATTGCTGGAGAACGTTGAACAATGGTACCACATGCTAGATATACAAGAGAGCTAGGAAAGTAGTGGAGCAAGGGTTTGATCCCTTTATTGATAGACACTCTCTAGTCTTTTATCAGGGACTCAGTTAGCCCCTGCCCCAAAATTACAAAGGGGGCAAGCACTATGGCTATGTCTACACTAGAAAAAGTTAAGGCGACTCTATTAAGTCAACTTAATAAGGTCGACTTTAAGTCAACTTAAAGCTGACTTTATTAAGTCGACTTAACAAAATGGACTAAGTTGACAACTTTAAGTCGACTTAATCCATTTTGTTAAGTCGACTGAACCACCCTTAAGTCAATTTAAGGATTACTCCACGTCCACACCATCCTTAAATCGACTTAAGGAGTCGACTTAAGGTTTAAGTCGACCTAGTGGATGGTTCTTAAGTCAACTTAAGCTTTCATTAAGTCAATTTAAGGAATTTCTTAAGTCGACTTAATGAGAGTCTGGTGTAGACAGGGAGTAATTTAGGTCACCTTAAGCCTCCTTAAGTCAACCTAAATTGCTAGTGTAGACATAGCCTATGGTTTCATCTTTTTGTGCTCTGCTTAACCATGTACTTCTCATAAGCTTTGTCTTTACATGGACTGCAAACATCCTTACATTTCTGTAGTACAATTCCATCATTAGCTTTCTTTGCCTGAGTGACTGAAGATTGTTAAATACATCAAGTACTTCAGAGCCAGCTATTGTCAGATATAAGGCTATCCTGATTGTCATTGTAGGCGTCCCCCTTCTCGGGTGGGTGCTGAGGGCACCCCCTTCTGGTGCCTCTGGGGAATTAGCAGCGATGGGGCACCCGCTTTGGCACACATTCTGTCGGCCCCGGCCCTCAGACAGGGCGGGCAGGCACAAGGTACAGTCTCCAGCCCAGGGACGGGTGAGTCTCTACAAACAGGCCTGGCCAGCCCTCAGGCAGGGCAGGCAGGCACAGGCAGCAGTCTCTAGCCCAGGGACGGGCGAGTCTCTATAAACAATCCTAGCCGGCCCTCAGGCAGGGCAGGGCAGGCAGCACAAAGCACAGTCAGTTGCCCCTGACCCTCAGGCAGGGCGAGGCACAACACACAAAGCACAGAGTCAGTGGCCCCCGGCCCTCAGGCAGGGTGGGGCTGCACAAAGCACCGAGTCAACTGCTCCCAGCCCTCAGGCAGGGCGGGGCAGGTCACATACAAAGTCAATTGCCCAGCCCTCCAGCAGGGCAGGGCTGGTAAGGTCCAAAGTCAATGGCTCCAGCCCTCAGGCAGGGCGAGGCTGCCCAAAACACAGTCAGTCGCCTCCGGCCCTTAGGCAGGGCGAGGCACAACACACAAACCTCTGTAGTGAGCTGTGAGGTTGGTGTGTTACGGGTGGCTAGGGAACAAGGGTGAGGGAGGGGGACGCAGGCCCACCCACTCCACTGCGTCCCAGCCCAGGGCCCTATTCAGTGGCAGAGGCGTCTGCCACTGAGATCAGCGGGGCTCCGGCCAAAACACGCTGACCCTCGGCAGGCCTGCTGCGCACTATGCGGTAGCCAACCGCCCTGGGCTACTTCCTCCCACCCTGGGGCTTGGGGTACCTGGATCTCCACTTTTAGTAGACGCCAGGGTATTCTGCCATGGGGAAGTTCCCAAAGCCATCCAGCTCATCAGGGGGTGGAAAGGCTGGCAGAGTCTCATCCAGTTCCTCAGGGTAGGGCAGCTCCTCTAGGTCACAGGGGCCATCAGGGGGGTCTGGTCCATAGGGCTCCAGGGCAGCAGGTGATTCCTGGGGTTCCTCAGCCAAGGGCAGCTCCTCCAGGTCACAGGAACAGTCTGGGGGGGTTCTCAGCCAAAGGCAGCTCCTCCAGGTCACAGGAACAGTCCCCTCTCTCCAGACTCCCAGGCTCAGGGCTAGCGGCTTGTGGGTTTGGGACCTCCATGGACGAGGGATCGATCTGGTCCCAGGAGGCAGGCACCCTCTCAGTCCACCTGGGTCTGTGCCACCAGGGGCAGTCCTCAGGGCCCCAGGCAGTGGGAGGCTGAGGTCAAGCCTTCTCCAGCCCTGGGTCTGGGGCCTGGTCCCAGAGCAGTGAAGCACAGTGCTTCCCTGCTCATGTCTGGGCCCTGACTGAGGGAGAGGGCTGCCTACTTATACTACTAGGCCGGGTCCCGCCCCCTGGCTTCCTGTCAGCCCTGATTGGTGGGCCCGGCCCCTCCCCTCTGCCAGGGGTTTGCTCAGGGCTCCTGTCTGTCTCCCTGGGCAGCCATGTTCCCTGGCCCTTCCTCTGTCCCTTACAGTCATCCTTTTTGCTGGCACCTATTCCTTGCAGATACAGGGTGAAGCATGGTTTAAACCTTCTCCAGGAATGCTTTCCACATTCTTTCACCCAGGATGTTTTCTGAGTTCCTTTTATGCATGGTACCATATGGTATTCAGTGATCACTCAGGTCTTGCAGGAGCTCTACTTTATTCTTTGTTTAGTCCCAGCTTACTACATAGAGCAAAAACAAAATCTTCACAATGCCCAGTCCAGGTTATCTCTCTGGGAAGCTCAGTGCTTAAAATCCCCAGTACCACATAGGAGAGACAAAGTAAAACCAAGATGACATTATACATTAACTGTGCAATTGGCATTAACCAAGAACAATATAATTCCTTTAGTTCCATGTTTTAATGATTTGCAGGGATGCACTGGTAAGCAAAAAAGTAATTGGTTCTTTCTCAAGGTGGTGGTGAACCAAATTAATATAGCATTCATGATTTGTAAAGAATGAAGTCCATCTGTTTATCTACAGCTGAGACTAAAATCTGAAATTTCAGCAGACCCTCCCTCTAATGAGCTCCATTCCTGACTCAAGCTTCAGTTCCAGAATGTGTTTATATATAAAATGAGGTGCTTCCCCACGTTTGTAAAGTGACTTTACATCAGTGCATGAAAAGCACCATTGCTATTACTAATCCATGTGATTAGTCATGGGAAACAAATGGCCAGCTGTGATATAGTGCAACTTTAAAAAATCATCTAAGCTGTGAGATAAAAATCCTGCTTGGAAACTGTCTTCCTAGCAGGATACATTATAGAAATGTGATTTGAGAAACAGTCCTGAATAGTTATTGATGAAAATAAAGAAGGGCATAAATTCAGAATACAAAGAAGAAAAAAATATGATTCCCCATAGAATATCTTACTGATCACATTGATAAGAATTCATTTAGGAACCTTATTCACTCTGCAATACTTATGAATTATTCAGTTACTCCTGACTTGTTAGATAAATATTGTATGCAATAATTAGGAGTCTTAGTTTAATTCAATTGATTGATAGCCTTCAGGTTTGCCTCTCTAAAATGCAAAATAAACTTCTATTGGGCTCTGTTTTGCCTGTCACTGTGAGTTTACAGGAACTACTTCCATCCATCTTTCTACTCAACAAGAGTTCTGCAGAGAAGTAATTAAAAAGTGTGTGTGTTTGTTTTGTGTTTAATCTATAGCAGGTGTTCTGTCTCTGCTATATATTAAGAATATGTAGCATCTACCCAAATATTTGTAACTTATCTTAATTCTCCCCATGCCTTAGAACACAAAGCAAACTAGTGTTTCAATACAGTTTCTCTTTTTGCATTCGATCTAGGTCCTGTGTTGACAAATATTGCAGAATTCAAGCTATTAAACGTTTTAATAAAACGATAAAATCTGTGATGTTTTTAGTGAACTCTCTGGATGTGAGAATTTGCTTGACGCCAAACCTGATTGTCTGAAAAAATTGATTGGTTTAAGGATTTGTGAGTATTCTATAAATCATGCAAACATGTAACACTTGCTTTGGAACAAAGAAGACTGCTATACATGATTAATCTTGCAATTATAATCCTTTAGGTAACTTCATACATTCGATATGTGATAATGATAGTTCTTAGCTCTTACAGTGCACTTTTCATTAGTAGATCTCAAAGCACTTTACAAAGGTCAATATCATTATGCTTATTTTATAAGGGGAAAAAGTGAGGTATAGAGAAGTAAAATGCCTTAGATCACACAGAAGGCCAGTGGCAGAGCTAGAAGTAGAATTTAGGTCTTCTGACTCCCAGATCAAAGTACTAAGGTGTACTGTTTGCTGAAGTCTTGGTTTTAAGTACCCTGGATGTAGTTTGTGGAGGGCAGGGAACAGTAGTTGTCAGAAATTTGAGTATAGTTCTTTGAGCAGTCATTTGTTGGTAGTAAGCTGTTAAATTTTGCTTATTATGATTTTATTGAAATGAAAGCAAACAGAAGGCAAGACTATAGGTGCAAAAAAATTTACTCTGTAAATGTACTCCTAATCTTATTAATATAGTATACCTGTTTCCTTCCTTAGGACCGAGTAATCTCATTGCTACAAACGTGGATTTTCAGGGAAGTGAGGACTGGAAGGGACTAATATAGCAAAGATATTCACCACAGAATTTCCCCACAGATATCCCTAGCATCTGCAGAATTTCAAGGAGAGGGAGAACCTGCTAGTTTTGATGGCTAATTTCCCACTATCCCAGTTTCTACTTCTGAGCAGGACAAACTAGCTGCCATCTCACTCCCTATGATAATAATGTGAAGGGAAATCTATGACGACATTGTCTACACTAACTTTTGTCTTAAAATTTCATATGCATTTTTCTTAAAATATCACTGGTAGAGCTTCACCAGTACAGGTAAGTGAGTCTATTAGTGTAGAGAAGCTTCCAGCTTCTCTGCATGGTCTCAATTTGAGTTGCTCTAAGCAGCTGCATCTACACTTGTAAATTAAGTCGACTTAAGCTTGCCTAAGTCGACTTAATTTATCCTGCGTCTACACTACACTTTCCTTAAGTCGACTTAAGCAGCTTGCTTAAGTTGACTTAAGGAAAATAAAGTCGACTTAAGGAAAATTAAGTCGACTTGCTAACACCTCCTTTAAATTTGACTTAAGGCTTAAGTCGACTCCCTAGAGTCGACTTAAGCCAGTGTAGATGTGGGGTAGCCCTAATCGACTTAGGGCTACCCCAGGACTACACCAATGCCCTCTCTTCTGGGGGAGGGGGCACAGAGGGAGCCTGGCATGCCCCCCCAAAGGGCAGGGCAGAGCCCTGCCCAACCTGCCCCTATGCCCTGCCAGGGTCCCTGACCCCATTTGCCCCATTGTACCTATGTACAATGGGGCAAAGGCTGAGCCCCCTGGCACTGGGCAAGGGGTGCCCCCTGCCACCGTGGACCTGCCCTAGGTCCCCCTAGCCCCTAATAGTCGACCTAGGCATCCAGCATGGGCGCTCTAGGTTGACTTTGTAAGTTCCCCCCAAAGTCGACTTTAATTTTAAGTGTAGACTTACTAAGTCGACTTAAAATTACAAGTGTAGACATAGCCAGTGTGATTAGACCACACACTAGCAAGAATGCAACTTTTCTTTTACCATTCCCATCATGGCTCTCACCAGTGGAGCTGAATTGCTGCAACAGTTATGCCTGTGTGGGGGGCAGAGGGAGAGGGAGGTCAGTGAGAGTTTAAGAAAAATGCTCATGTAGACATGGCCATAGAGTTCAAACCTGCGGCACTTGCTTCATGTGTGCAGGAGGAGCTCGGGTAAGGGACATTATGTATTCATTGCATTTAAACGTAGCTATTCTGTATGCTTAGCAACAACAACAAAAATTACGATCTAGATTGTGGCTGAGGAGCACATATCTGAGTAATGGGTGACATGGAATCACCCAACCCAAGGGCTTTCCCCACTGTGCAGTGTGGGATGAGATGCAAAGGGACCTTTAATTTGGTGAAGCCTCTTCCTCTTGGGCCTCTGTACTTCCTTTGTGGGTTTAGAACAAAGATATGGCCCCACCTTTTCTTTGCTCCCAATGGCTATGTCTACACTTGAAAAGTTAAGTCGACTTTATTAAATTGACTTAATGAGGTCGACTTTAAGTCGACTTAAAGTCGGCCTTATTAAGTCGACTTAACACTTTAAGTCGACTTAATAAGGTTGATTTAGGCGCTAATCCCTGTCCACACTGGCTTAAGTCAACCTAATAAGGTTGACTTAAGTGTTAAGTCAACCTAAATCGAGGTATTATTAAGTTGACTTAACTTTTCCTTAAATCAACTTAAGAAAATGCTTAAGGAAATGCTTAAGTCGACTTATGGAAAGCCCAGTGTGGATGCGGAGTAGTTTAAGTTGATTTAAGCCTCTTAAGTCAACTTCATTTGTAAGTGTAGATGCACCATTTGAGGCAATAAATGTGCCTTCAGGAGTGCTTGGACAGAGCAGAAACTGGAATTTGTTGGGGCTTTTATATGGTGTAAGCAGTGAGGGTGTGTGCAACTCCATGTCCCCTTCCCCATGCACTTGTGACAGGGTCATTTGTAAACTGGTTTTATAAGTAGCAAAGATGAAAATGTTGGTTATTTAATTTGAATTCTTTGTGTCATTTTTTTTAAAGACCACTGTACTGAATTTATGAACTTGTGCCACAAAATCCATTTGAAATAATTATTACAGCTTTTTCTAGAAAAGTATAAGCACTTACAATTACTTTACAAAGAGACAGCAGAGGTTAATATTTATCAAATGTCATGAAAATCTAAGATTTACGGTATTGGGAAAAGCATCAAGATTTCCATTAATTTTCACCAGTTTAGAGAAATGACTACATTACTATACATTTTTCCCCATAAACAATTTAGGAAGCACTTTTGAAACTTCTGATTACATTAATTTACAGAAGAGGCTCCCCAGGGTAGCTACTGCTTGCCCTATTTTGAGTCAGACACCAGAAGCGTTTTACTCACTACTGTAAAATAGCTCTGAGTGTACCATTAGCAGACAGCTTTATCTATTCACATTAAGCTATCACTATTGGCCAGTGGGAATTTATGAATCTGTAAAAAAAACAAAAAACAAAAACCAAAACCTAAAAACAAAAAACATTGAGAATCAGTAAAGATTGAGACCTATTAATACATCTTTCTTTATCTTTTAACGAACTCCACATCTGATCAGCAGCTGGTTTACATGCAAATGGTCATGGAGAATTTAGCTTTTCTCTGGATGTTGTCAGAGAACTATGAGAATATAAGAAAGGTCATACTTGGTCTGACCAATGATCCATTTAGCTTTATATCTAGTCTCTGACAGTGGCCAATGCTAGGTTCTTCAAGGGGAATGAACAGAACAGTGTAATTTTGAGTGATCCAACCCCTGTCACTCAGTCACAACTTCTGGCAGAGATTCAGGGACACCCAGAGCATGGGGTTGTAGTCCTGACTGTCCTGGCTTATAACCACTGATGAACCCATGCTCCATGAATAAACGTAATACTTTTTTTTAACCCAATGATACTTGAAACCTGCACAATAATACCTATAAGGAGTTCCACCTGCACAATAATGCCTATAAGGAGTTTTCACAAAAGAAGACACTGCCTATTTTTGTTCATTGTTTCATCTAATCTCTTCCTTCATCTCTTTTTTTCTCATCTGGAAAAAAGAGTGAGGTTTCATAGATTCATAGACCCCAAGGTCAGAAGGGACCAATATGATCACCTAGTCTGACCTCCCATACAATGCAGGCCACAAAACCTCACTCACCCACTCTTGTAATGAACCTCTAGCCTATGACTGAGTTATTAAAGTCTTCAAATCATGATTTAAAGACTTTAAAATACAGAGACTCAACCAACAAGCGAGTCATGCCCAATGCTACAGAGGAAGGCAAAAAATCCCCAGCACCAAAGCCAATCTGCCCTGGGGGAAAATTCCTTCCTGACCCCAAATATGGTGATCAGTTAAACCCTGGTTAGTCTCATGGCTCAGGTCAAACTGTAATTTGGGTAATTATGTTCTGCCTGCTTTAAATCCTACTGCAGTTTGATTTGGAACCAGAATCAAATCTGTCACCTAAATCACTAATTCAAAGATAGAATTTGTGCATTCTTCTTAAGAAGCAACTTTTGAAAATATGGCCTACAATACTGTTTTTCATTTCTCCTAAGCTTTTGGGTGGTGTTTTTTTATGACAGTAAACAGCTGCTGTTCCAGAGATTGATACTGTCCCAGAGACTGATACTTTTCCAGGGTGAATGAAATGATTCCTGTACTTTGTAAAGTTTGTAAAATACTTGGGTGGATTGTGAGAATCAAAGAGCAATATAAAACATTAATGTTATTGTTTCCATTTCCTACCCTAATACATTTGTGTTTCAGTTTTTTGGAGTCCTTTTTGTAGATGCTAGGCATTGACATTTTAGGGCCAAGTTCTCCTTTTGGCATACAAGTCAAGTGACTGGGCTGTATGCTGGGAAATCTGCTGGAATCTGATGGTAAGGAGTAACAAATTTATTTATTGCATGAGCTTTCATGGGAGAAAATCCCACTTTGTCAAATGCTTGAGGATGGTGGTAAGGAAGAAATCCTCACCTAAGGCTGTGGAGTATTTATAGTTTCAGAACTGCAATGGACTTTGAATTCTTTGCTTCTCCTATTGGGGTGAGAGAAATAGCTGATGATGCTATATAGTTGCAAATCCCCCAGCACTGCCTCCACTCCTACCCTGGTCCTCCTCAGCTGCATCCACAGCAACAGAGTATTAGGAGCCATCTGGAGCAGGGCATAAGAGTCTCACTTGTGGGGTCTCAGTATCTTGTCAACCTCTCCATCCGAGAGAATCGGTGTGGTTGTATTGCGATCTGGGCTTTCATGATCTGGTGGGGATAGCCCCTAAACTAGTAACATGAAGTGGGGAGCATTTTTAGAAAAACTTGCTTACACAGTGAACTGATTTCATTTTCCATTTTTATCATTTTATCCTAACAGCCCTTATCAGGATCTGGCAAGATACTTTTATCATTATTCTGTGGTTTCTGATGGAAAAAAATGTATAATTTAAAAGGGATGAATTGCTTTTCTCTGGTTGTCATTCTACTCCAGGCTTTTTTGCTGCAGATTGTCTAGCAGAATCTTATGATCATTTCTTCCTGCAGCTTGTAGAAATGATCTTTTCTCTTCTTCATTAGAGAAAAATATGCCCAGGGCAAATCTGTGTTTTATTTGTTGGGTTTACTTGCATTTCTCAGTTTGACCATCAGCTGATATTCTCTCTTTTTCCCTCTAATGCACTCATGTTATTTATGTCAAGACTTCCACTGCACTCTAGGTAATTGATAATATACTTGGTAATTTGTATATAATTTGTCATGTTTTTAGTAAATCTTTGCTAAACACAACAGGTAAAATTCACCCTCCTGCTGTAACTCCATCAATTGCAATGGTCCAGTCATTATCTATTTCCATAATGTGTATTTGACTGTGTACAGTGAAGTGAAATAGTGCTGGCATCAGCTTTGAAAAAGAATCACTGATAACTATAGGGTGTACCTCTACTGATTACCATCATTTCTTAAATGGAACCCACCTCGTTTTGATTTGTTAAAAAAGATTCATCCAGATTATCATGAAATCTGCTAGCCAGAGTGTGCTGCAGAGGAATAATATCAGAACTAATCCACTGCAAATGCTTTTGATCTTGCGTCAGTTCATTTATTTTGTCTATTTAATGCAGGGGAACACCCAGACCTTTGGATAGGACCTAACTACGTCTTCTACATTCACAGATTTCTTTTTATTCCTCCATCCTTGTCACAAATCCCCCTCCCTGTAGCTGTGACTGTTTAGGCTTTTTTCCTCTGAAGCTGCTGTCATGGCACTATACTGCTGAGCGATCAGACTGCACATTTCTCTTCTAGTCTAAAATTTTCACCTTGGAGAATCACCCAGTCTCCACCAGTGCAAGGAGTGAAGAGTTGAGCTTACCCTGTGAGAATTTTATTGTGATTAAAATTCATCCCAGTAAAATCAATCACTCTGGTTTCAGTTGATGGTGATTGTAAAACATGATGTCTCGAGAGCCGGGGAGGAACTCAGTGCATTCAGCACCTCATAAAGCAATTAGTCAGACTTTGCCCATTATTCTTGATTTCATGAACGATATAGCATTTTAAGGTAGATGCTTTGGTGTTTTCCTTTTACTGGGGCTGAATCACTGATTCACTAGCATATTTTAAAGAAGAATATTTTCTTCTTCTGTAGTCTTATGAAAATGTGAATTTTCAGCCCTGCACCAGAAAACCTTTATTTGTGGCTTTTTTTCAGTAACATTGATTTCAGTAACTTCCCCCCATTGGGACTGTGCTTATGACTCATTACATTGATTTCAGTGCTTGCAGGTATTTGCAATCTAGAAGCCTCCCTGCATCACTTGATTTGTAAATAGTATTTTCTGTGTAGGATAAAGTGAATTATTGTTTATCATCACAGATATGGGAAGAGGTAGCAGGCGCTGGCAGTGTTTTGACTAGAAATATTAATGTGGCAAATAAAAAATAAAAGCCTTTCAAAGAAATCTATTATCTAGTGAGACAGAGCTTGGAATTCAGGGTTAGAACTAAATTGGAATGATCATACATATGTGCTTAATTCTAAAATTACCACAAGCTTGGTTTTAACCCCATTTCTGGTTCTTTCAATCTCCAACCCATTCCTTTGGTTTTGTGGGGGCTTGCACTAGTAAAGGTTCTATGAATGCCACTTCTGCTTAGCCTATTTACCTGTTCTATGGGATCCAAAAGGGTAGCCATTTTAGTCTAGTTCAGCAAAAAAACAATTCGTGTAGCACTTTTAAAGACTGACAAATTTATTTATCGCATGAGCTTTCGTGGGAGAAAAATCCCACTTTACCAGACACTTTGAAGATGGGGAACTTAGAGAATTTACCTGTTCTATGCCACTCATCAGGATTTCTTCACACTTGAAGCATATAGGCAGAACTTTGCAGCTGAATGCTAAGTTAAATAAGTAGGACAGGCATGTGTGAACAATGGTGAAGGTGGGGAGAGTTGTGTGGGCAATCTGAATTCTGCCATTTCCTAACTTTTGAGTGCTTGCTTTTTTGACAATGTTCTTTTAACATAGGAAATTGCATATAAACGCTTTTTAAAAAATAAAAACAAAGTGAGAAAACAAAAATTTCATCATGTGCTCTCATATTGATAGTTCATGGTGGTTCATGAGCAGATGGTTCAGGAGCAGTACTGAAACCTTTATATTCACCTCACAGACCCCTGTCATTTGAGCTACTAGAGTAAACTGATGGCAGGACCATCTACTGAAGAGGGAAGAGACATTTTTGCAGCAGGATTAACAGCTATTTGCTGACAATAGCAGAATGATGAGCCTCATGCTCTGGAGGGGACTTTTCTACTTGGCACAAGCCCTTTTGCTCCTGTACCTCCCCCGTTTGCTATGTACCCTACAACCTGCCCAATGCCAGTCCAATCACACCCCCTGCCCCTCAGTCCAGTCCCAGTCTCACTCCCCCCACTGCTGGCTCCTTGTCTGATCTGTGCATCCCACCCCCATTGGCTGCCTAACTTCCTCATCCTATTTCTTCTTCTGGCTCCCATTTCTAGCATTCTTGCCCAGCCAGTCCCAGTACTTACCAGCTCTAAACCCCAGTCTCCTGGGCTACGTCTACACTTACGAAAGCTAGCTCGAATTAGTTAATTCGAACTAACTAATTCGAACTAATTTTAGTTAGTTTGAATTAACTAACTTAATTCAAACTAGCATGGCCCCACTAGAATGCTAGTTCATACTAGGCATGTCTATGCAGGGAACTTGCATAGTTCGAATTAGTCATTGCAGGAAGGTCAATCTGCCGATTAGTTCGAACTAAGCAGTTAGTTCAAACGAATATGGCCACATTGACTTAATTCGAACTAACTATTTCGAATTAAGGGTTAGTTCGAACTAAGCAATTGAATTTATTAGTTCGAATTAAGGGCTTCCCTTCAAACTAATGAAATTCGAACTAATGAAAGCCTAGTGTGGCCAAGGCTTAAGTTAGTTTGAATTAAGCTTCCTTAATTCAAACTAACTTGCAAGTGTAGACAAGCAAGGCCTCTTCCATACTGCCCATTCCCAGGCTCATCTCACCAACTCATTTCAGTTCAGCAAAGCTACATCCTCCATTATGCTGCTGAGGGCCAGAAGTGGCAGTGCAGGAGTGACAATCTCCTGGCTCTCAATTTCTTGTGTGGGCTGCCACAGTTGGTGGTAGGAGCCACGATAGGGAAGTTCTTTCAGTTTCTGTGCCCCAGGCTGGAGCATGCTTGCTGCAGATAGAATATATGGAATTTTAGCTGTTTAACTCTAACTTATCTCTATGTAGTACATAGAAACTAAGATTTTTTTCCCAAGCTTATAAGTTGGGACAAATTCAGGCAGTTTTCATAGGGATAGCAAAAGGCACATTGATGGAATCAGGATGAGGTCCCAGCCAAGTTTCAAGTCCCTGTTTCAAAACACAGAATCAGTAAAACTTCTCAATGACTGGACTCTAGGAATTTCTTTTACCAAGATATATCTATACATATGTTTTCCCTCTCATTTCATTCACAGAAACAGCTAAACCATTTTTTGCTGATTTTTTCAAAAAAAAATTCCGTTTAAGGCAAACACTGGCATGGAAAATTTCACATCCAATTGGTTAAAGTGAGGCACACTTATAAGCAATTAAAAATATGGTCTTATAATGGAATTGTCAGACAAACTTAATTATAGGTGGCATTACCAGCTACACCTACAATGATATACCACACTACAGGTACATCCACACTGGAGCCTTAGGCTGACTTACAGACGGTTAAGTTGACCTACAGACCGCTGCGTCCACACTGGGCTTTTATTAAGTCAACTTAAGCGCTTCCTTAAGTTGACTTAATAACACCAACTTTTAAGGTCAACCTAAGGCTTAAGTCAACATTATTAAGTTGACTTAGGACAGTGTAGATGGGGAATAGCCCTTAAGTCGACCTAATTGGCCTCCAGGCCCCCTCGCAGAGTTCCTGGCCACTCCTACATTGACCTAGCACCTGCCAGTGTGGACACAGGGTTGTGGACTTTCTTAAGTCAATTTAACAAGGTCGACTTTAGGTTGACAAAGTCGATCTTGGTTAAGTCGACTTAACAGAGCCTCCAGTGTAGACATACCCTATCTGTGCTTAATTAGTTAAGCGATACATGCTCAGAGGTACAGGATGTTTTGACAAATTAGCAAAGCCTTTCTCCGTTCACTGCCTATAGCTCTTCTGATGTCAAATTCTGCCATTATCCGAGGAGGTAGATGTTCAGTGTACAGCAATACAGCAAATTCAATAATATTATTAAATACTTGGCAGTGAAGAATGGGGTAGATTTTTTAACATCCTCCAGTAAATGTGTGACACTGCTATATTACCAGCTGGCAATGCATAGTTATTAATTAAACATTGGCTGTTTCTTACCCTCCATCCCCACCCTGTTCATGGTGCTAAGCTAGGAAGATAATATAATTTTCTATTATTCATAAGAATGCAGGGCCAAATTCATGGTTGTCAAAAATAATGCTATAAATTTTATGTTACTAAGTCAGAATAAGCCAGTGCATGCAAGTATATATGGTATACTTTGTATAACTTGCATGCTGAGATGGTGAGGTTTTTGAAGGAGAAGCAACCAGTAAGGAGGATGCAAGAAGGTCAAATATAATCAGGATCTGCACCAAGTTGCACATGAAGAGAGATTTACTGTAACATAAGACAGCCACCTCTCCCTTCTTCAATTTTCCAGGGGCCTGCAGCTCACCAGTGCAGCTCTAGAAAAGTTAGACTGGAGAGGGGCTGGGCAATACATCTCTTCAGCATCTCTGTTGTGGAGTCCCTAGAGGAAATGAAGTTGCCCTTTCCAAGCAGCAACCTTGAGGGAGGGTAGGTGGCATTACAACCCTTAGTGATTATCCACTGGAGTCCCACAGGCAGACTGGTGTAGGAAGTTGCAGCATGGGATTACCAAAAGAAAATAGGGCTTCATCCCCTGTAGGGGGCTTCCCTTCATGCCCTATAGGGGACTGTGATACGGTGCTCAGACAGCCAGGTGCCTATTTGTTAGCACTTTACCTTCTCTTCTACACTGACTGTCTGTCTCCTGGGGGCAGTGTTGGTACCTGATTTCTGATGCCAGGCCAGGGGTGTTTGGGCCTTCCCCCTGCATCAGTGTCATTTGCCCTTATATAGGATATGGTAGGGGGGACCCTGGCACTCCCCTTCATCAGGTCCCAGCCCAGAGCCCTGAGAGACACAACACTGGTATATTCCTTCTTTCCCACCTGGGACTACTTCCTATCCTTGTGCTCCTGCAGGTTGGGGCACGCCCCTATAGTCCTATAGTAACTTCCAAAAAGTCCAAATGAGCAGGTCCCTGCAAGACCTGCAAGTTCGCAAAGAGAGTGGTGGTTGGAAAGGGCCATGCTAGACTGGCAATTTAAGTCGACTTAAGGAGGCTTAAGTCGACTTAAACCACATCCACACTAGGCTTTCATTAAGCCAACTTAAGAAATTTCTTAAGTCGACTTAATGAAAGCTTAAGTCGACTTTGTTACTACCACTCATTAAGTTGACTTAAGGATGGCGTGGACGTGGAGTAACCCTTAAGTCGACTTTATTAAGTCGACTTAAGGGTGGTTAGGTTGACTTAACAAAGTGGACTAAGTTGACTTAAAGCTAAGTCAACTTAGTCCACTTCGTTAAGTCGCCTTTAATAAGGTCGACTTTAAGTCGACTTAAAGTCAACCTTATTAAAGTCGACTTAACAAAGTCAACTTAACTTTTCTAGTGTAGACATAGCCTCTCTGTCTGGCTTCTCAGACAAGGGCTCATCTCTTCTGCAGCCTGTCCACTACCCCTTGCCAGCTCTTCTAAACTCCTTTTAACTCACTCTTCCAGGTGGAGTAGGACCACCTGGGGCCAGGGTTGCTTTTTAACTCCTTTGGACCCAGGGTGGGCTTTGTATACCCTATCACAAGGACTGCTGCCTGTACTGCTCTGCAGAAGGAGTAGAGCAGAGTGTTTTCCAGAGAAGAGCGCAAGAGGTAAATTCCTCACTGAGGGTAGGTGTACTTTGCATTTGGCGTGGGGTAGACATATCTATGCTAGCTTTAATCTAGCTAGCTCAGGTACCAATAGCAGTGAAGTTGCATTTGCAAGAGTACATAGCCACGTTCCCTGGTGGGCTTGCACTTGGGAAGCTAGCTCGTGTGGGACCCCAGCTACTTCAATTAAAGTTAGCTAAGGAACACCTGTGATTGCACTTCACCATGACTTAACAGATGGTGCTTCCTGACAAATCAATTGGGGTAATGTGTCTCCTTTTACCTTCCCTTTGACTGTTAGAGCCATACAAGAGGCACAATTGTGCCTGGAAGGTCATTTTAAAAAACTTTTTCTTGAATTGCAGAGGAGTGGATTTGGCTGAAATAATCTTGTGTAGTCATTTCACTAGAGATTCTTTAGCCTGGACTTCAGAAGGGCCTGTGAAGTTGATGTGCATAATAAAATATCAAAATGTACATGGGCTATCCAAAATAGATTTAACTAAAAATTCAAGTTTACAACTGTCTGTTTCTATACCAGTGACCTGAGAAAGGCGGATACTGGGGCTGGCTCTTTTTTCTGTATAATTACCTTTCTACATATGAATCAGATGTAAATAGAATATTAAAAAGCCCTTAACATATCAAAAGTACTCTCAGGTCACACTAGTGAGTTGTAGATAATAACAAAAGGTTCCTTGGGTCTCATTTGAGCTCAGAGCCACCTTAACCTCTGAGGTATATTCTGCCCTCCTACTGATATAAAAATGTACTTCCTCCTTCTTTGCAACCATAACAATAACAAAAAGAATGAAAAGACCCTGACAACCATCCAAATTTTTCAGCTGCTATGGAAACTAAATGATCTTTCACAGAGCAGTACATATTAATGTATTTCAACTGCATCATGAAACTCTTGTAAGGCTTGCTTATCTTCTCACAATGAGGAGTTTTATATAATCTGTATCTAAAGCTGGTACAAAAATAGTAAGCCTAATGTATAATAATGCTTCATTATATAATTGTAACTTGAAATACTTTGGGTAGCAGGTCCTATGGTCAGAGCAGCAAATAATTCTGCATATATTATAGGCATTTGTGTGTGTATGATAGTAAAGCAGTTGTATGGAATGTCCCCTGCCTTTTATTAAGGCTTTCTTCTGATAAAGTATGAGCCAAAAGTCTGAAACATAAAGAAGATCAGTAAAAGTTCAGTGGAAGAGTTTTCATTGGAGACTGCAGTTCTATCAAAATTGCAATGCACTGTGAAATCATATTGATTTAGCTGAAATTTCATTTCAGAAAAAAGGTGAAGATGTCAAAAGGTTGAAAAGTTTGGGTTTTATCCTTTTGAAATGACTTTTCATTTTGTATTTTTAAAGTTTGTATTATAATATATGAAATAAAAATCAACAGCAACAATGAAAGATTATGATTTTGTCAAAATGAATGTTTTGATCAGTTCAGAATTATTATTTTCCTGGAGTGTCTTTTGCACAGATTTTTTAGTTTCATTCGTAACTGGAACAAAAACAAATTTCAAAATATCAGAAATCTGCCGTGAAATGGAATTTCTGTTGTCTGCATAGTTTGATTATAGTTAGGTTCAGTTCATTCACGTTTCAGAGATCAAATGGAAAACATGCTCTTACTTCACCCATCCTGCGAGGAATCCCAACTCGTTGCTTCTAGGTATATTCCCAAACTTCACCCAATACATTACTCAGTGTGTGGTGTGCCAGGGAAATTAATTTTCTAAAACTGACCCACTCCCAAACTGGGGTTCTTCCTCTGGCTAAAGAAAGAATATAACCCCATCCCTAGTTATACACCATCAAGATCTGTGAAGATTCAGATACTTCTGAGCAGGTGGGCACCTGTTAATATACACATGGGACAAAATCGCCATATTTACCTTCTTGTGGGACTTTTTGTTAAGAGAACTCCTCTAAGGTCAGTTCATCAAACCCTTCTCATTTACAGTACACTCCTGGGAGGTACTGTTTTCAGTACCACTTTGCAGCTGGCTAAATGGAGGCACAGGGAGGTTCTTCCAATGCTCCACAGTCATTGGCCAACTAGAAAAATAAATCTGTTTTCAATTCATGTAGATTTGAGATTTGACTTTTTGTTCAAATCTGAGACACTACAAATTTTCAAACTCTCAAAAATATTAAAGGGATTAGGAAACCATTTTCCACCCATCTAAACATTTTTTGTTTAACAAAAAGATCTCTCGATGTTATTGGTAATTCCTTTAATGTTATGGGACTGAGAAAATAGCCTAGTCTAGGATTTTGATTAGTTCCTCAAGGGCTTAATCATGCTTCAACCAAATTTTTCTTTTTTTATGATGTGGTTGTTGGCGGTGTTAACCCATGGTTTTGATGAACCCCAACCTCTTGGCAACTTCACTCTTTTTGAGGTGGAGGCAGAAAGTAAATCAATGAGGACCAGGCTCATCTGGCTGATAGATAGTTGATGCAATCAGACAAACAAAAGTGCTTTCACTCAAACCTTCTACGTACTTTTTTTTAGTCTCCAGCATTTATGTATGTCTGCAACAGATTAGTAAAGCAGTCCAAAACTAATCCCAGTTTAATATTTACTGAAAGTCTTGCGGGTCTCAAGTGGCTTTCTGTAGACATCCAATGGCCAGCCACCTGGGGGCTGGGGAATTTGAGAGGTGTCTAAATGTTAAAGTGTCCATTGAGCTCAGAGCTCTTTGTCATTTTGTACCCAATTTAGTGTTATATAGCTTGCTCTTTTTTTTTAAAAGCCTTTCTAGCTGTTTTCAGCAATGAGCATAACAATTTGGTATCCCAATTGTTGGCAGTGATCGATGTTTCTGGGCTCTGAGCTATCAAAAGTTTTACCCTCCTACAGAGGGATCCCTTTTTTTAGGATGCTCTATAAGGATTAATATAAAGGAAAACACTACTTTGTTAAACAGAATTGGTGGGCATCACCTCCTATGTTGCGATTTATCATGCTGCTCATTAGAAATCCTCTACGGCTATTGCTACCCACAGTAATAAGACAGGCTGTAAGAAATACTTTTGCCTAGTAAATTTTCTTTTATACCGCTCACTGAGTGGAATAAAGTTCCAAAGGGATAGCCGTGTTAGTCTATTGCAGAAAAACAAACAGAGTCCTGGGGCACTTCTAAAGACTAACAGATTTATTTATCACATGAGCTTTCGTGGGAGAAAATCTCACTTTGTCAAAGCATCTGAGAAAGGGATTTTCTCCCACGAAAGCTCATGCGATAAATAAATCTGTTAGTCTTTAGTATGTCTACACTTACTAAAATTAGTTCGAATTAGTTAGTTTGAACTAACTAATTCAAACTAATTTTAGTTAGTTCGAATTAGTTTAATTCGAACTAGAAAAAATTAGTTTGAACTAAGTAAGTGCCATTCATGGCACTTGCTTAGTTTGAATTAGCGAGCTCCATTGATTTCAATGGGCTGGTTAGTTCAAACTAAGAAATTAGTTCGAACTAACATGGCCACATTGGTTAATTCGAACTAGTTAGTTCGAATTTACCCTTTCTTCTAATACCCTATTTGAAGTTATTAGTTTGAATTAAGGAAGCCCTTAATTCGAACTAATGAAAGCGTAGTGTAGCCCTGGCTTTAGTTAGTTCGAATTAAGCTTCCTTAATTTGAACTAACTTGCCAGTGTGGACACAGCCTAGAAGTGCCACAGGACTCTGTTTGTTTGAGCGGAATAAGACACCATGTATTATTTTTACATTGATATAGCACCAAAAATGTTCTAGGAACCAGATAAACATACGGGGAGGCATACAAACTTATGTAAAACTCTCTTAATCATATTACAAGTGTATTATCTATAAAATTGCACGTGTGTTTTTGCTCTCCATGTTGTGTTTACCTGAAATCCATTAATGTACCTCTCAATTAGCACTAGCTTTATGGTTCCAATGGAACTACCAACTTGCTCAAACTGGTCATATTCACGTCTGCACACCAGTGTTTCTCAGCTAGGGGAATGTGTACCCCTTGGTGTACACAGAGGTCTTCCAGGGGGTACATCAACTCATCTAGATCAGTGTTCCTCAGCCCAGGTGGTCATGGGATGGGGTTAGGGGGGAATGTAAATGCAGGGTTGGAATTGGGGGTGGTGAGCAGGGCAACTGCCCAGGGCCCCAGGAAGCTAAGTTACTTGCTTCAGCACCAGGCAGCAGGGCTTGAGTTTCAGCCCCCTGAAAGTGAAGCTTGGGCTTCAGCCTCTTGAAAGAGCTAGAGTAGTCTGGAAAGGCTGAGAAGCACTGTGCCCAAACCAAAATACTTTGGTTGGTTTCACTTTGGGACACAGGAGGTGCCTTACTGATCCGACAAGTGAGCCATCTAGGCTAGTATTGTATCTTTAACTGTGGCAAGTACCAGATGTTTCACAGTTTATGGCACTATATTATGATGTAATGCGGCTCACTGCAGAATCCCTCTGGCTATGTCTACACTTACTAAAATTAGTTTGAATTAGTTAGTTCAAACTAACTAATTCGAACTAATTTTAGTTAGTTCAAATTAACTTAATTTGAACTAGAAAAAGTTAGTTCGAACTAAGCAAGTGCCGGTTAGTTCAAACTAAGAAATTAGTTCGAATTAACATGGCCACATTGGTTAATTCGAGCTAGTTAGTTCGAATTAACCCTAACTTCTAATACTTTATTCAAAGTTATTAGTTCGAATTAAGGAAGCCCTTAATTCGAACTAATGAAAGCCTAGTGTAGCCATGGCTTTTGTTCGTTCAAATTAAGCTTCCTTAATTCGAACTAACTTGCCATTGTAGACATAGCCTCTGGGTTCTGGGGAATTCAGGTGGCAGGAGTGGTTTGGTTTTATTCTGGTCTGATGGGGGTAGTTAAGAAATCTTAAAGTAGAGACATAGAAGGAATTGAAATAAAAATATCTATAGAGAGGTGCATGTTTTGTTTAACTTCTGTGAATGTTTTTGTTTGTCTGTTTTGTTTCTGTGAATGTTCATGCATGTTTTGTTTACCCTGTATGAATCCCTGTTTGGTGAAGGAAAGGTCCAGTCAAGTAAGCACTTTGAATAATTCCTAATAATGGTCTGTGGTTAAAATATAACATTATAATTCTATATGGTGCTTCTGAAATAGCAGACTTTAAACAAAAACAATCTCACTGTCAAAATATTGCAATTTCATCCTTTGCTAAACATGTACTTTTTGACTTCCCTCCAAACAAAACACAAATGTATGTATTGCAGCACTGATTGTAACCAACAAGACTCATCTTTTCAGAAGAGGATTTAAGTTTCCTCTGTGTTGCATCTTAATGGTTATTTCAGCATGGTTGTTGCCAAAAAGGTATGAAGGCAATTAGTGGGTCTTCATGAACCAGGAAGAGATTCTACTGAGCTGTTGGGAATTTCCTATTAAACATCTGGGTAACTGCAGGCTGGGTATTGTGATAAGCAAATGTTTGTTATATCTGCAAGTTGCTGCTGCTGTGGTTTCTGATGTCATTTCTGGAAGGAAGACTTTAATTCAGGGCTATCTATGTTGTAACGATTGTAACATTATCTCCCTTCTTGAGGTCATATTTTTGGGAATTATATAACCACAGAAACATATGAAAAGCTAAAGTACTTACAGCTGTGGACTAACATACTGTAAATATTTTAATGCATCATTCATTCATAGGGAGGCTGTGCATGGTGTAAAAGTGAATACAAATCTGGTAGTTTTACAAGATGAAATGGTAGTAGGCAATAAGAGCTCTAACATCAAACTTAAACGTTTGAAAGACCATATTCCTACAGAGATGAACTCATATTGTTATGCTTAAAAAGGAAAACTAGCAGGATCTTATTCAGGGGGACAAGGCAATATGCCACATTTATTATGAGAAAAACACGATTATGGTAATAGCTAATATCTAGTAGGTGTACACACACACACGTTCATATACTCACACCCCAGATGTTCTGTTGTTGGTCATGCATAGTTACCAGTCCAGACTGTTGCTTGTGATCATAGCTTGAGTTTGTGGTGATGTTTGCAGCTCATGGTGGCTACCTGGCCAGGGAAGCTGGGCATGAGGAAGAGCGGGATCTCTGTTGGGCACCAATGCTCTTGGGTGCTGTGTAGAACATTACCCAAAGCTATGCAGTCTCACCCAGGTATTATATCTTTTAGTCCATGGATCTTGCTATGTCCACACTGCCTCAGGGCACTGTATGACCACGCGTCATCAGTTAATGGCGGTGTGACTTTGATCTTGTTCTTGATGGGGCTTTTTGCCCCTTTCTTTTAGGGTGGATTCATCTTGCTTTTACAGGGTTTGATTGCATTATTCTTCAGCCATTAAGGTTGTGTCAGCAGTTTGTCATCGGGGCAGTCTGGCGTTGGAGACTGATTCCATCATACACACACCCTTCATTCACACATCCAAACCAAGTTTCAGCAAAACTTAGGCTGAGCAATACAAAATGAAGAAAACAATTAAAAATGGAGTTTTGGTTACAATATGGAATTACAAGTGAATGAATGAGCATGGTATTTTTATTAATGAATATTCCATTCATTCTATGGTATGAATTCATTTTTAGCACTACATATAAACAGACATGAAAAGGGGATATGTGCAAGGCACGGGTAAGTAGGCTCCCAACACGTCCCCCTGCCCCACTCCACAATCAGCAACACAGAACTCCTCTTGAGCCGCAGAGCTAGCTCCTCCGATCCCAATTATGCCTGGTTGTTATGTGGATCTTGCACTGCGTGGCAAAATACCACACACGCTCCCTCCCATACATGTAAAAGGCCCAGATACAATCTTGTTAATCAAACACCAAAATATTCCAAAGAGAGGAATGTCTGCCATCCAGTGCTTCACACACATCTGTAGAATTCCAGACCTTTGTGCCTTCTTTCTTGAAGATTCCATCAACACTGCAGAGATGTTAATGTGTTATTTATTCATTATCACACTTTTCTTCCCAAGGCTACTTTTTGGGCTTAATTTTGTATAGTAGTTCCTGTTATGTAATTTCTTAACACTTCATACAGTGAATCATAATCTCTGCTTCTTCAAAGCAGGAGTAGTCAGTTGGCTTGATTTTCATTTACTGCCTCCAATTTTTTTTTTCAAAAGAATCTTGAGGAATTTTGGAAACTCACCTTTCTAGGTTAAACTATGTAAACACAAGGGTCTCATCAGTGATCTCAGTGCTGATCTTGTTTCCATACCTTCCTCTTTATACCCTGAAATGTTCTATTCACACGCCAGAGCTGCCAAAACCTATGAAGGTCCCTGAGTGACATTTTTCACAGATGAGAATGAGCTTTTGCTGACTCAACTGACTCCCACAGACTGTTTTTAACTTAAGCATTTTTTTCTTCTCCCTCCCTCATCTTATTGCTTTCCCTCGCTACATCATTTCTTTCTGGTCCTTTCTTCTAACCTCTAGTTCCATCCCCCCCTCATTTATCCTATCTCCCCTCCCTCCCTTCCCAATTTGTGCAATCTCAGGTCCTGTCTTGCTCTCATCACATCTCTTTTTTCTCCTGTTTCCCCACCTCCCCCAATTTATGTCATTCTGTTAACCTTCTCCCATCAATCTGAGGTGCTGCCTTTCAGCTGGGAAAGAATGCATGGAAGTCTAAAAACAGGGCTTTTTTTGTGATGGTACTCAGGGGTACTGAGTATGGGCACCTTTTTTTCACAGTAATGTGGCCCCGGCTCCTCCCACTGCCGCCAGAGGCCCCAGGTCCCTGACTGAGTACTGGCACCTGGTTTTTCTTTTTTTACAAAAAAAGCACTGATTAAAAATGAAGTCACCTTAAAAAAGCACAGTTACAACAGAGTGGAAAGAATCATTGTGAGAGCAAAGAAGAGACAGTATCTGCAAATGTTGTACACCAGAGAAGACCAGGAGCTTTGGAAACAGCCAAAACAATGTTGTAAGGGGAGAGGAAGTCATCTGGAAAATGACTGTATTACTCTCACACTGTAAGACAATCTCTTTGTAGATAATGATGCCAAGAGGAGCAACTTAAAAACCTGAGAGGGGAACCTGCTGTTTTCCACTTCAAGACACAAAACATGTTCTTGTAGAATTTCCATTTTTTAAACTAATCTTCTCTCCTGCTGCTCTCACACAGTTTGTTTCCTTTTCCATCACAGCTTGGCACTTGTAGAAACCTCCTCTCATATTCTTTTGCAGGCAGTCAAGAAGGGTGAGTGATCCTATCAAACGACACTTTGAGATCAAATACGAGATGTGAAATGGATCCATGCTCACAGGCAAGAAGTAGGTCATAAGGCAGCTGGGGAAAGGGTGTGTGTACATGGCTATTAAAGGGCTGAGGTCAGGCTCAAAGCAAACAAGATTCAACTGGGAGAGATGGTTTGAGAGAAAACTATTTGCTTTAGACATGGAGGTTTGAAGTAAAATGAGAATTAGCAACTGAGATTTTTGCAGAAGAGGGGTGACAGCAGCAGCAACTTTAACTAAGTCAGGAAATCCTGTTGAAACGAAGTACCTAACATAGGGTGCGTCTGCACTTACAAATTAAATTGACTTAATTTACTCTGCATTTACACTGGGCTTTACTTAATTCCACTTAAGCTGCTCCTTAAATCGAATTAAGGAAAAGTTATTTCGAATTAATAACACCTTGTTTTAATTCAAACTAACGCTTAAGTTTACTTTAATAAGTCGACTTAAGCCAGTGGAGACGCGGAGTAGTGCCTAGGTGGACCTTTTTAAGTCGACTTAAAACGTTAAGTTGACTAAATAAGGTCAAAAAGGGGCCACATCTACACTTGAAAAGTTAAGTCCACTTCTGTTAAGTCGACTTAATAAGGTCCATTTTAAGTCGACTTAAAGTTGACCTTATTAAGTCGACTTTATAAAGTTGACTTAACTTTTGAAGTATAGACATAGCCATAGGGAGTAATTTCCGGAGGGGTAGCCATGTTAGTCTGCATATAGTAAAATCAACTAAAGTCCTTTACTTCATAGGAGCTATCAGATTAATGATAATTTATTTGATGGAGACAAGAATAGAAGGGACAGTGGTGAAAGGATGTGCTGAGGGCACCAGGGAGTCTGAGTTCAAGGCAGTGTTTCACAAACTGCTACTTTGTAGTTAACTTAGTTATTGTTTTAGAAGCATATTGTCCAAGAAAATAATATCCCTGAATGACTCAAGCTGTTATGACATAATCCTTTTTTTTTTTGTTAGTAGAATATATGTTCTGCCCAGCTGCAAAAGCAGTAGTAAATAAAAAGACAATAAAAATAGTAACAGTACCAAGATATTACAGGCTTTTATGGAATACACGATGAGACATTCACAGGATTTATTTTCTGAAGTCTGTTTCACCATAAGGAATCAATCCTTTCTGCACCCTTGGTACTACAAGCCCCAGTCCTCAGATGCCTCTCCGCAGGGTTCACCTGGCTCAGTGCACGGCTTGCCACCCTCCATAGGCAGCACCTGGCAGGGGGCTGGTGACAACCAGATGCTAGAACCCTCCCTCCCCTTGCACTCCTAGAGGGGCTGGCAGGATCCAAGTCTATGTCTACACTTGCAAGTTAGGTCGACTTAAGGATGCTTAAGTCGACCTAAATAAAGCCACGTCCACACCTGACTTTTCTTAAGTCGACTTAATAACTACCGCTCTTTAGGTCGACTTAATGCCTAGGTTGATTCATTAAGTCCACCTAAAACCAGTGTGGATGCCCTAGGTCGACTTAATTCCATAAGTTGACCTAGGGCTGGGGACAAGGGATCCGTGGTTCCCTGGCAGAAGGGAGCTGCAGCGCCCCCAGAGACAAGAGAGCCCCGCGTGGCTCCCTTGTCCCTGGGAGAGCCGTGGTTCCCTTCTACCCGGGAGCCCTGGCTCCACTGCAAGAAGGGAGCCGCAGCTCCCTATCGAAAAGGGAGCCATGGCTCCTGGGGAGAAGGGAGCCACAGCTTCCCCGGGACAAGGGAGCCGTGGCTTGCGGGGAGCCATGGCTGCCTTGTCCCCGGGAGAGCCATAGCTCCCTTCTCCCCAGGAAGCCTCAGGTCCCGGCAAGAAGGGAGCCATGCTCCTTTCTCCCAGGGACCCACGCAGGTCCCAGGGAGAGGGGAGCACAGCTCCCTTCTTGCTGAGACACACGCAGGTCCCAGGTTCTTGCTGGGACCCACGCAGGTCCCGGGGAGAAGGGAGCATGGCTCCCTTTGGGGCTGCAGCTCTCTGTGGACAAAGGCAGTCAACTTGAGCGTCTAATGTAGACACTCTAAGTCGATTTAACAAGGCTGACTTTAAGTTGACTTAAATCTACCTTGTTAAGTCGACTTAACAGAGGCGACTTATTTTTTTAAGTGTAGACATAGCCCAGGAGAGCAACCATGGGCAAAGCTTGGGCCACATCAGAACACTGGCTGTGGTCCTTTAAAACTCTTCCAGAATGCAGCCGACACCCACTCCATCTCCAGGCCAGGTTTTGGCTGCAACCTTCAGTTTCTTGCAGCATGAGCAGCTTAGCTGCAGCAGCTTTCTTCCCTGGGCTCCTTGAGGGATGGGAGTGTGGGAAAACAGCTTCCCACTCCTAGTGAAGTGGAGTAGACTGGGGGAGGTGAAACAGGGTCCTTGATTTGCACAGGAACAGTGCAGACCCCAGACTGTTTCTGCTCTGCATAGTATTTGCTTGCTTTCTCTTTTTTGTTTCTCCTCTCCTATGCTGCCTGATTGCTCACTGTACTTCCTGTTTTACAGGGCATTTGGTTGATCAATCAGTTCATAACTCTGGTGTATGTTAGTATCTGAGTCTAATGTGGATATACAGTTGAACCTCAAAAATATAAAGCCAGTCAGAGAGCTGTGGGACTGTATATTTTTTCCTGAAATGATATTGTAATCTCCCCTTCACAGTACTCACTGAAATATAACATTTAGATTATGCTATATTTATTAAAATAGTTAAACCCAGAAAGGAACAGTGTACTTGCTCAGCTGAAAAATTAATAAACAGACATGTATTCAATTACTTAAAGCTTTTACAATTGTATATTTTGTTTGTAGAGGATTGTATATTTTGATTGTAGAGGACTTTTGCTGGCTAAATTAAGCTGCACAGTCTGCTAGGTTTTTTGGAGTCCTGGCACGTTCCCTATCAATAGTTTTAAAAAGCAGGATGTGTGCCATAGATACGCATTCTGTACGTTTTAGCCTTCTCTCTCTACCACATATTAGATAGCCCACCCCACCAAAAAAAGTAGGCCAGATTCAAAGAATGTAAACTGGTGTAGCAATATTGTCTTCAGGGGAGTTTGGAGATTTGCACCAGCTGAGGATCTGGCCAGTATGTTCTTGTGAAATTACAAACAAAGGATCCTGTCTCAAATATCTCACAAAGGGGTATTTCTTAAGACAGATGTAGCAGGGCTGTTTGTTGAGTCAGCAGGTCTAGTGATCTCTCTCTTCATCTATTGTTTCCAGGAGACCCTGAATGGCAGGGGCATCGCTGCCCACAAAATAGGTTCAGGGTCCGGGCCTGGGGGCCCAATCTGTCTGGGGGCTATCCCTCCCCTGACTCCCCAGCCAGGGCTGGATCAGGCTCCTGCCACTGCCAGCCTGTGTCCCAGCCCCGGCCCTGATGGCGGCCACATTGGGCTAGCGGCAGTCGGGCCCCAGACCTTGGGAGGAGCCGCATGATGCTGGCGGAGGCCACATTGGGTTGGCGGGGGCCACACTGGGTTGGTGATGGCTGGGCCCCAGATACCAGGCCCCGGCAGGAGGCCAGCAGTGGCCAGGCCCTGGAATGGATCCCAGGTCCCGGCAGGAGGCCACATTGAGCCAGCGGTGGCCGGGCCCTGGATCCCGGCAGGGGCCACATCAGGCTGGTGGCAGCCGAGCCCTGGATCCTGTCGGGGGCTGCATCAGGCTGGTGGTGGCCGAGCACCGGAATGGATATTGGGCCCCAGCAGGAGGCCACATTGGGCCAACGGTGGCCAGGCCCTGGATCCCTGCCAGACTTGGGGCCCTGGTGCTGGGACTCGGGGCACATGCCCTATATGCCCACCACCAGCAACGCTACTGCTGAATGGGGTTCACCCAGGTCATCATCTTCACAGGTAAATCCCTGGTCCTGCCCATGCCATGCTAGGCACAGGGTGGGGATGGGGACCCAGTTCCTTCCACTCCACCAGGTCCTACCCCATGACCATGAAAGAATCACAGCACACACTGGTCTATATTTGACCCACCACATGTTCACCTTTCCTGGGCTCCTTCCTATCCCATCCAGTGTCTCAGTTTGGAGCCTGTCTGCTGTTTCATTATAGGAGGAAAGATCTAACCCAAAAAATCTCAGTGATGATGCAGACAACCCTCTGGTGCCGCCACACCTGGCTCTCTCTACACCTGGTATGATGTCACAAAGAATGGAGGAAAAGATTCACAGCCAGAACCCCTCAATAAGAGTCTCTTCTGCTCCCGTCTCAAGGCAGTGCTCCTCCTAGAAATAGCTACTCTCCTCCACTATTTGCACTGATGGAACATGTTTATACTTCTCCTTCCACCAGGAGCCTATTCAGTAGTGCTTGAGAGATGAAGCTGTCCTGGTCCAATACTTCTTCAGCCTTTCCACTGACGAGGCTTTAGTGAGGAGTTTGTAAACTCCATCACAAGATACTTCAAGACCTATTAGCTTGTCTTTACCTTCAGTGTTTTTTCCTTAAACACTTTTTACTGTCTTCCTTCAAACCCCAGTCTTGAAATCAGATTCATCCCTCCAGATCTGATTGCTAGATTGTGCCTCAATCTGACAGTCCTTTACTCAGGATGTTTGTAGTGTTTTCAAAAGGAAAACTGACATTATCGAGCAAGAAAAGGACATGTAAAGAGAACTCTAGCCCATATAAGTCTCTCTTAAATTTATCAGTACTGCTTGGATCAACCAGGAGAACACAGGGAGGGTCATGCAAGAGAGGTAAGAGCTGATTCATTCTCCCACAGACTTGTCACACTGAGTTGATAGTGCTCCAAACTCCTGCCAACCCAGGGAGTGGCTGTGCTCATAGTATGTTCTCTGATTAATGAATTGTCACAGTTGATTCTTTCTCAGGTAGCAGAAGTGAAACTGCTCTCCAGTGCTTCATTAAACTCGAATACTGTAAATTACTCTTTATGGGTAAATCAACACCATCTACCCTCCATGCCAGGCATCACTTTGTTTGCTCATACTTGAAATATTTTCAGTTATTCAGTACTCAGTGCCATCACTAACAATAATTTAAAGCAAAAGAACTTCATTAATCTGGAATTAAGGTTGCTGGGGGAAGCAGGGAACCTGAGGGGTTGCGTCTACATTTACAAATTAAGTCGATTTTAGCTTGCTTAAGTCAACTTAATTTAATCGGCATCCACACTACATTTCTTTGCTGCTTAAGCCAATTTAAGGAAAATTAAAGTCGACTTTACTAAACCTCATTTTAAGTCAACTTTGCTGGCTAAGTCGACTTTATTAAGTCGACTTAGCCAGTGTGGACGCAGAGTAGCTCTAAGTTAACTTTAAGTCGACTTAAAGGGCTTCATGGCTTCCCCACTGCCCTCCCTGCCAGGGTGGCTGGCACAGCCAGAGCCTGGCGTGCCCCCCCACAGGGCAGTACAGAGCCCTGACCACCCTAGTCGTATGCCCTGCCAGTGTCCCCCCCTGCCACCCTGGACCTGTCCCAGGTCCATCTAGCCCCTACAAGTCAACTTAGGCATCTAGTGTGGATGCTCTAAGTCGATTTGGCAGGGTCCCCTTTAAGTCGACTTAATTTTTGAGTGGGGACATGCTAAGTCGAAAGTTGACTTTGTTAAATCGACTTAGCTAAGTCGACTTAAATTAACAAGTGTAGACATAACCAGAGAGCCTTTGGCTGAAGACATTTAAAGTCTAATAAATCAAAACTATTTATGTAGTTTGCATGCATGGTCAGGAACTCTGTAGCACTTACCTTTGGTTTTGTACACAAGCATTTGAAAGCTAAGTACAACTTTCCTCTCATTCTGCACCCTGGCATGTCTGTACCTGATATTGGTCCATTCCTTAAGAAGTTTGTTGACCTAGATTTGTAGGAAAGTCTCACAGTATGACAACACATACACATTTGAAAACAAATCTCTCTCTTTGGGAAATTGTTCTGAAAGATTGTCCTGAATGTGGGCACTTCCAGTGAAGAGATGTAAAATCTTGTCTTTTTCTGATGACTCCGCAGATATATAGAAGGCAGATGTGGTTCACTGCACTGTTGTAAAGATGGGCATTTTGTGTTAAATGCCACAGCAGTACATAATACATCAATAAGAGTCAGGTAATGTGGACCAGTTCAATACTCAAGTTTTAGAGCCTGTGACACAAAGTGCATTATTTGAGTGTAAGATTGTATATTTTTTGGCTGCACTGCAGTTAGTGGGACAAGGGCAAGTGGAGGTTTAGATTACTTTGTGTGTCCATATTCTGAATTTTTAAAATTGTGATAGTAACATTGAAGATCCAGGCTAACATGTTTGTCTTTGAGACAAGTATAATGTTCTTATGAAGGTCTTTTCTTTTTAAGCCATACTTCCCAAACTTTTACTACTGAAGCTTCCTGTGTGATTAATGCCTCCATCCATGTGAATACCGCCTTCTCATGTCTACAGCCCATGTCCCTGAAGAGCTTACATGTTGCTAAGAGATGGGTCATATTCCTCCCCAGATCACTCTCTGTCTCCATATGTGGCTTCTTCTTGCAATCATTCTGTTCCTTGTGGGGTTTGTATGGTTCTTGCTTGCTCTATCATAGAAGTTAGGGAACATATCAATTGAATTTAGTGGGATTGAGGAATAATCTATGGAACGGTAGATAGCTCTTCTTTCCTACTGAACTGTCTCCACTACTACCAACGTGACTATCTGCTCACCCACAGATCAGCCTCAGCTGCTCCCAGGTGGTTCTTTCTCCTATTCCCCTGCAGACTGTTTACCCATCTGTACAACATTTCTTATTTGCTACTTCTACCCTTGTGACCATTTACACTGAAGCCCTGCTGACTTTACAGACTCTGTGATGCCCAAAGACTATGGAAATTGCTCATTATGGCCTAGTGTTGGGACTAATGAAATAAATAATTTTGAAACAAGCTATTTTTCCAGTGATTTCAATAAATAATTCACAAAGAAACCTGGAACTATTCAGAGGAACCAGTCTTCACTATGACCAAATGATAGAAACAAATGTGGAGATTCTATCTTGCAACCAGCAAGAGAGCATTCAGAATTCTCCTTTTCTTTCATTTATTTCTACATAGCAATTCACTGCTGCCCCCAAGAACTGTTCCAGAGGGGCCCCACTCAGCTCAGGCACTATATAAGAAATAGAGTAACGAAATAAAAACTGGGCCAATATTTTAGCTACATCAAAAGAGAGAAATAAGGAAGTAAAGCTGAGAATGAGGCATCTTATGATACAAGTCTGTCAGTGTCTCCCAAGGGGTGGAAGGACTAACTTCTTAATTATGCTTTTTTGACTTAGTGGGACACTGTCCTCAGCTGGAGTCTTCCCTTGTAAGAAAGATGATATTGAAATATTGTGGACACCGGTATCCATTTTGAGAAGATCCAGGAAGAAGTCTGAGTAATATCATATGAGGGGTATCCAACATTTATCTTGTACCTGTAGATCAAGGATGGGAGGGCATTAACTATATGATTCTATAGAATAATAGGAGCCAGGGGGAAAGTGCTCATCCAGTACAAGCTGTAAAAGATCTGAATTAGTCAACTAATTGTGACAGATGAGGCTGTGAATTCTGGTTGTTAAAGTGTTTCGTTTAGACTTATTAGTAACGGTGAGGGCCTTTGCATTGTTCAGATTGGGTTTCATCTGTAACAAACTTTTGGCACATACCCAGAAATGTCAAGTAAGGACATAGTCACAGTTGACGGTGGCTTGGAATTAACTCAGTGCTATTGACATTGTAGAGATAGAAGTTGCTTCTCACATTGAAATTTAAGTCACAGAAATCCAGGGGGAAAATAAATATCCCCACCCCAGTGCTTCCCTTCTTTTATACAGAAGGAGATGGTGATTAAGTTTGTTCACAGTGGCACCACCCAATTTCAGCAAAAGATAGGTGGATATCTGCATTATTAATCACATGTAGTTTAAATTATTCTTTAGCCTCACTGGCTATGTCTACACTTGCAAGTTTGGTCGACTTAAGGAGGATTAAGTTGACTTAACTTAGTCCACGTCCACACCAGGCTTTCATTAAGTAGACTTAAGAAATCCCTTAAATTGACTTAATGAAAACTTAAGTAGACTTAATAAGAATCGCTGGGTAGGTCGACCTAACCCTTCTTTAGGTCAACCTAAGCACAGTGAGGACGCTTAAGTCCACTTTGTTAAGTCGACCTAAGGGCAGTTAGGTCGACTTAACAAAATGGACTAAGTCCACCTCCATGGACACCACTTTGTTAAGTCGACTTAATAAGGTCAACTTTAAGTTGACTTAAAGTCAACCTTATTAAGTCAACTTAACAAAGTCAACCTAACTTTTTGTAGTGTAGACATAGCCACTATGGCTTCACCACAAAGTGATCAGAGTAGTGAGCTCTACAGAATTACTATAAAATAACAGTGCTCACCAGAACCTGTCATTTACCAAATCTCTTTAGTTACACATAGACACATCCAGTACTTTTTTGTGATGGTACGCACTGATATAGAGTACCAGCACCTGTTTTTCAGAGCAATGCATCCCTGGCTCCTGCTGCTGCCACTGGCGGCCCCAGGTTCCTGTCCAGGGCCGGGGCCACGTCCGGGGCCGGATTGGCCTCCTGCTGCCGTGGTGGCCCAGGCCCGCATCCCCAGCTGGGGTCGGGACTGGATCTGGCTGAGTATCAGCAATTTTTATTTTTTTAAACTAAAAAAGCACTGGACACATCTCTTATTTTTGTGCTCAATTTCCAATTTATCTGAAAATGAGCCATAAAGAATACAGATGTAAGGAATCAGAATACAGCCACATATGGCCAGACATTGCTATCAGCTACGTTTGTGTAAAGCCATAGCTCCCCCTCTCCCCCATCAATGAATTTACTGTAGATTGAAATTGAGATAACTGAAGGCAGAAATGGGACCTTTATCTTTACTTTCCCTGTTTGTACATCAATTTAATGAATTTCTACTCCTCTGATTGCCTGAAATTAATGAACTAGCTTTAGATTCTGCATTAAAGTGATGGAGAATACAATTTTTATACATGGTCTGTTAAATGAATGTAGTGATTCTTTTTTCAAGACTGCAGTAAATGATTTTTCTTGAAGTATTTTTCTCAAGAACTGCAATTGCAGTAGTGTTGTCAACTGTGCCAGTACGATACGAGTGGCTTTAAAACAATAATTCAAGTTAGTGAGAGTGGTTTTACTTTTTAAAACAGAGGAAGTGTAACTAGAATCTCTAATTGATGAAGTCGCATCCTCCATATGTTTATTTACTGGGACACATACCCTCATGTGGCAGAACATAAGTATTGCATCTACACAAATAAACAGCTGAAAATATTGAAAAATACTTATTTTCATGACATATTACATTTTTGTGGCAACATCCACAATAACTAAAAGAGATTCCAATCTGTTTGCCATGACTGAGTATACTGTAATTACAGTGATCATACTTCCGAACTGATTGATGTACTGTGTTGTCCTGCTTACTTCAATAAGCTTGAATTCAGCAAAAATGTAGACCTGGTAAATTTTATCTTACCCCCACTGGGGCGGATTACTGCCCAAGGGGGGTAGGGTGGGAGAGCCAGTGGGGGAGGCCCCTGATCTGCCTCTGCCCCCCACATATTTGGGAATGACAGTTTAGTGCCATCAACAGTACCAAACAAATAAAACTCAGCTGCTTTGATTCTGATCCTTGTTGGTAAGTCTACACTGGAGGCAGGGCCGTCCCATGGGGGGAGTGGGGCCCAGGGCCAATTGGCCAAAGTGGGGCCCCGCCCCCATCTGGAGGGGAGTGTGGCAGGCTGACCAGTCCGCTGCACCCCCCAGGGAGCTGGCCCTGGGCTGGGAGGCTGAGGCCAACTGGGGGGTGGGGGAGGGCAGAGCTGACTCCAGTCCCGGAGGCTGCCTGCAGGAGGGAGCCAGTGGCCCCGGTCCTGGACCGGGAGGCCAAGGCCGTCTGCAGGGGGGAGCTGGCTGTGTGGGTTAGGCCATCCCAGAGGCCGGGCCCCATGTGCTCCACCCCTGGGCCTGCCTGCTCCGCCCTGGGGGTGGGGAGGGCCAGCCCAGGGGCTGGGCATAGCCCTCCTGGCCCACCCCACCCCGCTGCCTTGAGCTCGCTGCCAAAGGCAGCGGGGTGGCTATGGGAGGAGGGGCTGTGGCCCACGTAACAGCGGGGCCCGGGGCGATCGCCCTGTTCGCCCCCCGCAAGGGACGGCCCTGACTGGAGGCTCTGTTAAGTTGACTTAACCAAGGTCGACTTTAAGTCGACCTAAAGTCAACCTTGTTAAGTTGACTTAGAGAGTCCACAGCCCTGCATCCACACTGGCAGGTGGTAGGTCAATAGAGCAGTGGCCAGGAACTCTGCGAGGGGGTGTGGAGGCCAATTAGGTCGACTTAAAGGCTATTTCCCATCTACACTGACCTAAGTCGACTTAATAAGCCTTATTCTTTTACAACACCATCACAGGACCCAATCAAGCCACCTACTCCATTAAGGGCTCATTCACCTGCTCATCCACCAATGTGATTTATGTGATCATGTGCCGGAAATGCCTCCACTGCCTTATATATTGGACATACAGGACAGTCTCTGTGCAAAAGAATAAATGGACACAAATCTGACATCAGAAATTGCAATGCTCAAAAACCAACAGGGGAACAGTTCAGTCTCCCTGCTCACTCCATTGCTGACTTGCTAATAGCTGTGCTGAAATAGATGAATAACAAATTACAGCTTCAAAGAGAAACTGGAGAACTCAAATTTATATGCAAATTTGACTCAGTTGCCTTGGGGTTAAACAGGGACTATGGATTTTTTTTCTCTTTATAACAGGTTATTTGACCTCACTTTCCTCTATGTGCTCTTCCCCAGTGTTTGAATCCTAACATCTATTTTGATTTGCTGTTACAGCCTGACCTAATCCTATGTCATACACTTCCCTGCATTTAATTTCCTCCCATTCTGTAAATTTCCCATCTTCAAAGCGTCTGATGAAGTGGGATTTTCTCCCACGAAAGCTCATGCGATAAATAAATCTGTTAGTCTTTAAAAGTGCCACAGGACTCTGTTTGTTTCATTGTGATGTGTGGCATGTTAAATTTATATCATTCAAGTTTTTAATTAAAATGTCATACAGTACTAAGTCAATCACTTTACAGAAGTCTAAGAGCTGTACGTTAGGATGTAAATATATTAAATACAGGTTTAGTTGGAATACAATATTTATAATTTTTGTGCCTTTCCATATTCCAGGAAACTGGGTGATTAGCTCAATATCACTACACAAAGTGGCAGAAGCAGTGTAGGGTAAATGGCTGATAATTTAGAGTGGATGAAGCACTAGGTTAATGCTTTTTGGTGCCACATAAACATGAAATTATTCCTTCTTTGTTTAACATATTTCTTTACTAAGAAACCCACAACAAAAACTCTATTTGTGTACAACTGCTGACTGTCTAATGCATACTGATGAAATGGCATGTCAATATATTACAGCAGTGGCAGAAGTAATTTATTAGGTTATCACTAGATAACATCATTGAGTAACTGTGCCGTTGCTATGGTTTCCAAAGAAGGTAGTGTGTAGACTAATTACTTGAAAACACAATTCCATCCAGTATAATTCCATCACCTCTGCCACTCCTATATTTATATAGCAAACAAACACTGATAACAGGTAGACTGAGAACACAGTGATTTCCTTTTATGAGTTTCCACCAGTTCCCAGTTTACCTTAAAATATTTACATTCTTCAGACTTTACATTCCTCTTCCATCTGTGTAAGATCTTAAATGACCTATAAATGCAAGTTTACAGGGGAATTTATCAAATGTAAAGTGGCTTTAGTGTTGAATCATGTTCTCCCCTATTCTGGTTTTAAAACATGGGGTTTCCTATTCATCATTTGCTTTTTATAGAGGGATTTCTCTTTTCCCATTTCCCTACCATGGAATCAGGGAGATCCTAAACAAGTAGCCTTAAGAAATTCAGGGTAGTTCAAGGGCCTTTACACAGCATAAATTCCCAATAGGACACCCATGAAATCAGCATGGGTATGTGCCATACAGAGCAGCTATTCCCATGCTCTGTCCTTTCCCAGGAATTTCTGCAGGGAGGAAAAAGAATGCTGTGGCCCTGGCACTTGCATGTATGCCCCTTAGTAAAGATTCCTTTTGATTTAGACTCCCTGCTGATCATAGAATTGGAATATAGAATATTGCCTACCAATAAGGCTTAGTCAGGAAATTTATGATTCTACTAGGATTAGATTTGTTTCCACCAGATTACTGTAGTCTTTGCAGCATTGCTCCAGTGCCAAAGTGAAATTGACTAGTGCATTTCATCATCCAGGCTAAAGTAAAGTGAAAAATCTAGTACTTTTAAAATAACTGGTGACACAAGTAAAGGGCCAGATCCCTAGTTGGTGTAAATGAATGCAACTACATTGAAGTGGAGTATGTAATGTAATGTAATTTCATTTTAACTACAATGTAATGTAACTACATTGAAGTGATTTATACCAACTGGGAATTGGCTGTAGAATCTGACAGTTAGGTATCTAGATGACCCTCTCAGATTCATGTGAAAGGCTAATAGAAAATATTTGGAATAGTCCGTCTGGGTTTCTTTCTCCCCTCCATCCAGTAGTATCAGATACAGAGAGGACTCAATGGGTAAATATGAGAACAGGGTAAATAACCAAAAGCAAATTATTTACGTGACAGTTTTCACTTCTGATCATGTGGGGACTGCCCATGCACAGTTATGATTTTCACAAATGTATTCAATATTAGAAAATGTTAGCTGAATATGTTAGGAAATAAATATTGGTCTGATTGTCTGCAAGTTATTTCCTACGAGTATTCAGAATTCAAGTTGTGGCAGTAAGTTTTGACTGGGAACAAGTCATGTGATATATCTTTGTTCTGTGATTGGATGAACATAACAACTCCAAGACTCCTCATGCAAATACTCATATTTATTAAATCAAAATTCACTTTTTGCAAATGTTCCCCAGTATTCACTTGTTTGTTTTCTGTATTAATATTGCAGCAGTAAACTCATTTGCTAAAATATTCCTGCTAGGTGCTCAGATATTTGACCTTGTAAAAACCTAACCAGATCAAACAGACACAAAAGGCATGTTAATGCAGGCTAAACAAATTTGCTTAAAAGAGGAAAACAAGTAAACAAACTCTTATTTTGTCAATGTTTGAACAGTTTTAGCTAAGAAAAGTCCTTTCTGTCTCCCCAGGTTTATAAACTAATTTTTTTATTTAAATATCAAACTAGAGGAACTGGATTCCCTCCATGAGTTCAAGCCCTAATGAAAAGGTGTTTTGCATTTCTTATTCCTGAATAAACTTTGATTTATTTGACTGAGCCAAGCACAGGAAATAATAATGAAAATATCCCAAACCAATCCAAGCATTTCACTTCTGCCCATACATATCAAAGTGTTAGGTGCTTTAGAAATAAATAAGATAGATAACTCTCTGGAGGCAGAAAATTGCATTACAAAATAAAGTGCTAATAGAGTAATAGTTGTTTGTTTATGATAGAAATATGTTCCTACATCACACTTTTAGCTATGTTATTAGTTTAAGGATAATTCACATGGTTCTGGTATACTAAAACTCTTTCATTACGGGTTCCAACGAGCTAAGAAATCACTTCTTTACATTACATGATCTATTGATCACGAAACAGCAGATTTATTGGGTCCAGCAGTTTATGATATGACTGTGACGTCATGCAGTTTATTCTAATCTGAGGGAATTTATACATTTGGCTAGGATTACCAAAACAAGACTTCACAGAACACGAAAATCAAAGTATAAATCAAGGTTTGATATACATTGTATGAGTTGTTTCATGAAGGGTGAAACATTGAGTAATTTTTGAGGTTCTTGTACATTTAAACATTTCATAAAATGGTTCAGACTATGCCACGTTGGTATTACTACAAAGAACCTTAAGAGCACTGTATTAAATGGATGTTAGCAGGACTTCTAGAGTAAAAATTTAGCTATTATAAAATTGTTATAACCAAGATATTGCAAGTCTTCTGGACCTCACTGTCTTTTATGGGTGAAATTCACCCCCCCACTCTCTGCACAGGGGCTACATGAGGCCAATGGAGTTCTATTCCACTCAAATAACCCTATTCCTTATGTGAGTCCTCTACACAGGATTAATTTCCATATAAACCCTCTCTCTCTATCTCCCCAGTATTCTTCCAGATCGTGTCCGAATCCTGGATGAAAATGGCATCTCATGGGGTACAAAACCAGGAGAAACAGAGTGCAAATTTTTGTTAAACCTAAACAATTGGGTGGGGAAAAAAAGTCAGATAAACATTTTACAGGTCATTCATGAGGAAAATATATAGCATTTTCTGAGCAACTCTGTTGTACAGTTAAACTATTCTCTAAAGCAGAATGACTTCCGATGTGATACCACTCTGAAACCAATTGATTATACCAGGTCCAACTTCCATTCAACACATAATAACACAGCCAGGGAAATATCACCCAACCTATGAACCCAGTCACCTCAGACACATTGCCTGGTGGAATAGGGATTACAACTTCATAACACTTATTAACTTCAGCTTCATTCAAAGTGAAAGGTAAAAGTCAATTTTTATCAAAAAAGAAAAGAAATTAAAAATATTTAAGTATTTATTTCCGAGTGTTTTAGAGACTATGAAGATTCATCTTTCACAATGCATTTGCTGGTGTGAATCGAACCAGATCCTAGCAAAGGGTTATTGCCCTTCTGTACCTCACCAATAAGCTGCCCAAAAGGGGTAATGAAGAAAAACAATACCCATTTTCCAATCTGATCTCCTTTTGTCCTTGTGTGGATCCTTAACCTGGAGACTTCCATGACTTCTGTATGGTTAAGGGAAGGTGAGACTAATGTGACAGGATATGAGGAGATGATCTGGCCTTAATGATCTACAACCAGGAAGCATGGTTCAGTGTTTTGGATGCTAACCTGGGAGTGGGACCAGTTCAATTCTATGTTCAACCATAGACTTCCTATTGACTTCAGACAAGTCACTTAGGGCTTGCCTACACGAGCACCGTAATCCGCACTAAAAATCATTACCGCGCGTTAATAAGCGAACTGTACACACGTGAAATGGTTTTCCTTTGCACTAAGCGCCTTCTTGATGCGCATTCCAACCACCACTTGGCCGAGAGTGGTAACAGCTGTTCCGGATCATCTGTTGCGCGTTTGAGCTCGTATGTATGCTCACCGCGCAATGATTGGCCTCCGGAAATGTCCCAGAGTGCCAATCAATGCCACTCTGGGACATCGGAGCTGTCAACATGTCAATTTCACTGCTCTAGCTGAGCAGTGAAATTGACATATGGGCTCCGCAAGCCGCGCTGGGCTCCAGCTGATTGTCGCCCCAGCCGGGGGATTGGGTGGCCGCAGAAGCTCCCCCGGAGCTCCTGCCGCCACCCGAACCCCTGGCCGGTGCTGGGAGACCGGCTCCGATTCGAGCCGGCCCCCCAGCACAAGACCCGGGCTCCAGGTCTCAGCAGGAGCCGCCGCGCTTAAACCGTGGGGGCTTCAGCTGAGAGCGGAGCCCAGCTGGGGGATCGGGCTTCGGGAATCATCTGCGGCTGGGGTTTAAAGCCCCGCAGCCGCAGATGAGTCCCGGAGCCCGGGAGCGGTGCTAGGTGACAGGCTCGGATTCGAGCCGGTCACCCAGCACCGCTCCGGGCGGGGCTTTAA
>ML685769.1:26857949-26915859 GCA_007922175.1 Pelusios castaneus | reverse complement strand
CGGTCACCCAGCACCGCTCCGGGCGGGGCTTTAAACCCCGGCCGCACCAGAGTCCCGGAGCGGTGCAGGGTAACCAGCTCGGATTCGAGCCGGCCACCCAGCACCGCTACCGGGCTCTGTGCATCAGCTGCAGCCGCGGTTTAAAGCCCCACGGAGGCAGCTGAGTCCCGGAGCCCGGGAGCTGTGCTGGGGTTCGGGTGACAGCGGGGGCTGTCAATGCAGCCCCCCTGCCACCGGAAGCCCTGCAGCTGGGCTAGGGGGCTGGCTGTGGGCAGTGCATGGTGGGACAGGTGCCCACCATGCACTGCTCTTCTTTCACAAAGGAGCATTCCAAGGTTGAATGCTCCTTTGCGAAAGAAAGAGCACGTGTGTACATGAGAAAGCGCAATACTTATTGCGCTTTACTTGTCCCGCAATAACTTATTGCGGGACAAGTTTTCTCGTGTAGACATAGCCTTAGTCTCTCTGTGCTTCAGATCCCAATCAGTAAAATGGTGATAATAGAACCTCCCTGCTACATAGGACTATTGTGAAGATAAAGACAGATTGGGAGGTGCTTGCCCACACTAGGCTTAAATTAGTTCGAATTAAGGGCTTCCTTAATTCAAACTACTTAATTCGATTACTTAGTTTGAACTAACGCTTAATTCCAACTAGTTAGTTCGAACTAAGTCCAATGTGGCCATATTAGTTCGAACTAAGTGCTTAGTTCGAACTAATTGCCATAATGACCTTCCTGCAACTTGCTAATTTGAGCTAGCCAGTGCCCTGCATGGACATGATAGTTCCAATTAAAATTCCAGTGTGGCCATGCTAGTTCGAATTAAGTTAATTTGAACTAACTTATGTTAGTTCGTTAATTAAGTTAGATAATTAATTCGAACTAGCATTTGTAAGTGTAGACATAGCCTTTGAGACCTAACATTTGTGAATGTACTGCCCTGTCCTCTCGTCACCAACTTGACAGTATAATAAAATGAGAGCAATCCTTGGAATTAGTTTCTGAGGAAAATAAAATGCATAAGAAGTAGCAAATACATCTATTTTAATGTAGATTTGAATGAAAACGGATGTATATTCAGCTCCAGAGCAAAGAGAGACTAAAGAGAGAAGAGAGTGCATTAGCAAACAGTTATATGAACATAATACATTAACCAGGAAAGTAGATTTCTATTTCTCTTGCATATTAAATACATTTAGCATTAATGGCGAGTGTGTTAGACACGGGCCCTACTGTGCTAGATCTTTCACCTACATGGTTGATAGTTAGACCATGGAGTTGGGTTGGCCACATTGTCCTGGCAGGAAGACTCAGCATATTAGTCTTGTATGTGGAACAAGCATGTACTAAAGGACCTGTGGTGAAACACAAGATCCACTGCTATAGCCTTCACTCAGGAAAACTACCTTTGTAGCATGACATATGGGCATTTGTCCCAAATACAAGATTTAATCAGCAGCAATCACTCAGGTAAAAAAGGAAGGAAAAGTATTTCCCCTAATTTTCAAAAAATTCCTAAGAAGTAGTCCTGAGACATCATCAAAATCTAAATAGTCAAATCAGGCTGACTTGCTCTTGAGTCAGTTGCTTTGAGAAATTCTATCAGTGCTGCTTGTTACAATGTAACAAAATGGATTTCATAAGACAAATAACAAATGAGGGTTTATTTGATGATGAGGCAAACATTAAACCAGAAATAACTGGCATTTAGAAAAAAATATTAATATAATTATTATTTCCCCTTTCTGTCAAATAGGTCACTTTTATATACTTCCCCACAGTGCACAAATATATATGTATATAGCTAGAGTAAGGGGCATTGAATTGTTCTCCCATGAAACTCTTCCTTTCTTGGCTCCCAGGTAGATCCCTTCTTGAATTTCAGCAATAGAGAGTCTAAATTTAAAAGTCGTAGGCACTACAACCAATATTGAGAACTCCTGTGGAGACACATTGTATTCCCATTTGATTTGCTGTCTGGTTAATGAGCCTGTAAATTGAATTAGCTCAGTCTAAATGCTCAAAATACATGATGAAATAAGAAAATGAGATCACAGTAGGACAAAATCCTTGTGAATGAAAGCTCTGCTTGGTTTTGTGCTCAGTTTCTCAGACACTAAAGTAAGATTAAAATAATAATTTTGAAATAGCAATACTAACTAACGATGTTAATACCAAAATAAGAAGGCATTTCAGTTCCCTCTCCCTTCTTCCCTTGATGCAAAACTGCCTACATCTTCTTCCTGGAAACTGCTGACATGTTTGTTCTTTTTGATGAGAACACTATGAATAGAGGAAGAGATTTACAAATTAGAGTAATGAATATCTTATAGTCATGATAACTGCTATGCACTGAGCTGTATAGAAGGTTAGTCAGAAGTTTATTATTCGCTTGTGATGGATTTAGTCAATCAGCATGAGAAAGTGAAGCTCTTTTTTACTTTTTTTTCCTCCCCACCTTAGATAAAAACACAGATAGTTATTCTTCTGGTTAATATTTTCTCTCTCCTCATGTTTGTTTGTGGTGTTACTCTTGCAGCCCCTGATACACCTGTTCATAGGGTATCCTGTGGAGTGCCTGGCCTCATCAGAAAGATGGTTCTGACAAGCTCCTAAGGACTCCTAATCATTAGATCATTAGTCCATCTTCCTTTCATCCTTATTTAGCTAACCTCTGATTTTCTGAGGCCCTGTCTACATGGGGAGTGGAATGAAGGTTGCTGAGACAATTTAAAAAACCTTCTAAAATTTATTTTAGTTCACTTAATATAAATGTGGCTTGATCCGTCAGTGTAGATAAGTGTTTCCAGAGAGAGTGGCCTTGCTCACCTTAGATGATCAGAGTTAACCCGAGCCAGTTTTAAAACAGAGTCAAACTGAACCAGTTGAAAAACATTTTTAGGTCGACCTAAGCCCAGTGTGGATGTTTAAGTCCACTTCAGTAAGTTGACCTAAAAGCAGTTAGGTAGACTTAACAAAGTGAACTAAGTTTACGTCCATGGACAGCACTGTGTTAAGTCGACTTAATAAGGTCAATTTTAAGTTGACTTAAAGTCGACCTTATTAAGTCCACTTAACAAAGTTGACCTAACTTTTTGTAGTGTAGACATAACCTAAGTGTCTAAAATGAAGACAAGATCACAATAACTATGTTAATTACTGAGAAGTAAGAAGTATGTGAAGAAAAAGCATTAATGGTGAAATTCTTGCATCAGATTCACAGGGACAATCTGAGAAAAGCAGTGCCAATCTGTTTCAAAGCAGAAATTTGACTTATGAAGATTTTTATGTGCTCCATCGAGGGATCGTCACACACTACATCTGCATTTACTTAAGTGGATATATTACTTGTATTTTTTATCTGAATAAGCAAAAATCAATCCACCCTGTGAACAAACTGGCCACAGGGGCAGAGTACCACATAGGCCTTCGGGGCCTATGTCCAGGTGGGGGACCCCGGCTAGGAGAGCCCTTGCCCTGCTGGTGCTGGGGACGGTGGGTCTGCCGTGGGCCAGAAGCTGGGCTCTGCGTTCCCACCCCACCTCTGGATTGGCTGGTCTGTCCCCAGGGGGCCGGGGGGGAGGTGGGCCGGCATGTGGTCACTTTGCTCTGGGGGGAAGGGCCAGCTGGCATGCTGTACAGACTGTGGCACAAACTTCCAGGACCTTATTGGAAGCTGCACCGCCTGCTGGCTGACCTCACAGGGGCAGATCAGCTGGACTGGGGCCAGTGCAGAGAGTGGCCTTTGGTCCCAGAGTCCCCCACTGCACCAGCCCACCAGCAGGCTGCTGTGGTGGAGAGCCAGGACCATAGACTGAAGGGCGGCCACTGGTGGGGACCTGGGGCCACTGTTGTGGGGCTGGGGCCCCAGGCTGCCCAACGGTGGGGGCAGCCCAGGGCCCTGTGGCCCCTTAATCCAGCCCTGACTGGCCAGTTGCAACAAAGTGCTTTGCTGAGATTCTAAAACTGTGATTCTCAACCTGTGGTCCACTTGCAGCACAATCAGCACACAACTGCAGCCCCTTGTGACCTTCTCAGGGCCACACATGTGGTATATATATTGTATGGAAGTGGCCCAAAGAACACAGAGAGCTGTATATTCAGCCCACAGTGATAAATAGATTGAGGACCACTGATCTAAACTATATGCTATATACCGGTATATATGTTATAGTTTACATGCTCTTTAACTTGCATTAAGGGATTGTGTCTCAGGGATTTTGTGCCTTGTTTAAAGCTTTTAGATTATATTGTACATCAATAAAAAGATACTTTCTTTTGGAAAGAATATTGTGTGTGCCAATTACTTTATCAGAAGTTTATATTCATCTCCTTTAGTGTTTCCTTGAGAACCCCAGAAATTTTTATCTCAAGTAGAACAGAGTAAGAAGGCAATAGGCAAATTATAATAACATCCCAAAATTCATTTTTCAGGTAACATCCTCAAAATGGAACACGGTCTGACCCAGGGCCGTCCCATGGGGGGAGCGGGGTCCAGGGCCAATTGGCTGGAGGGGAGCATGTTGGGCCAACTGGCTTGCTCCGCCCACCAGGGAGCCAGCCTTGGGCTGGGAGGCTGAGGCTACCAGCGTGGGGAGCTGGCTCCAGCCCAGGCCCCGGAGGTCGACTGTTGCGGGGGTACGGGGGGAGCTGGCTCCAGCCCCAGAGGCTGAGGCCGCCTGAGGGAAGGAGCCAGCGGTCTCGGCTGGGAGGCCGAGACCGCCTGAGGAGGGGAGCCGGCCATGTGGGGCAGGCCGGTCCAAAGGCTGGGCCCCACATGCTCCACCCCTGGGCATGCCTGCTCCACCCTGGGGTGGGGAGGGCCGGCCTAGGGGCCGGGCATAGCCCTCCCGGCCCGTCTTGCCCTGCTGCCTTCAGCTTGCTGCCGAAGGCAGCGGGGTGGCTGTGAGAGGAGGGGCTGCGGCATGCATGGGCCCCGCACTGCCCCACTGGGAACGGGACAGTGCAGGGCCCACGTAACTGCGGGGCCCGGGGCAATCGCCCCATTTGCCCCGCCCCCCCCAGGGACGGCCCTGGTCTGACCAAAAATGAGGCTACTTACACCTGTGCTCCAAAGAAGATGGATGGGTATGCATATGTATAGATCCTCTAGTGGTAAATTCAAAAACAAACATTTTTGATCCAGAACATCAAGGACATTTGTTAAATGAAATTGGTTTGACAGATAGTGAAAAATGTAATAATCATTTGCACTTGGATCTTTTTATCCATGATTCTCAGTACCTTAATACAATCATTTAATTAAATATTACAACATCCCTGTGGAGACAAGAAAGATATGTTGAAGTAGCTTTACATAGTAATAAACTACGGTTAACTCTATGGTAGAATTTGAAAGCTGTTTAGCAGCACGTTGCACCATGATGCTTTTGGACATTAAGTGAAGAATGTCATATCTAATGATAACTTCAGGAGAACTTTAACGCAGAAAGCTATTATCTGAGTTGGAAATTGGGGAGAATACTTGGACTAACATCGTTATTCTCTCAAAAAATGGCTTAGGAACCTTCTTTAATATATATTTTTGGAGCCACAAGTGGATTATGGTTTTTGTTTTACCTCTGAGTCAAGTGATTTTATCCTGAGCAATATAATATCCACTTATGTTATATAGGAACCTTCATGCACTATTTGTGCTTTGCAAATAATGAATAATATGAAGAAATGCATCATTTAAATAAATAGTACCTGAGAATCTACATTGTTGCATCTTTTTTTATTTCAGTGTAATTGACAATTTGTCCCAATCCCAGAACATTGCACTATTTTCATACTAAAGCAGCAGCTCTTGATCCACAGGTTAAGACAGACACACATACAAGAGAAGTTGGTACAATTGGGACTTGGGAAACAGACAGAGACACTTTTGCTTGAAAAGATACATAGATAGACTTGCTATTTTATGTGGAGCTATGAAAATGGAATTGTCTGGGTAACTTCAATGTTGTCTTTGTCCAGGATGAAGAAGAACTGTTTGTATACTGTGAAAACAATAGACAGGAAAATAATATATTGATGAATCTGTGTGTCACTTTCTTTCCCAACCAAGAATCAACCCTTTCAGAAGAGCCAAATATTCCTTTGACCATTTAGAAATGGATCAATAATAAATCCAGTACAAATACTGAACAGAATATTTGATCAGGCAAGATTTGTACACCAAGTTGGATTAGTAATCATCTTGAACAGGTGATTAGGAGGAAGCACAAAGCCTACAAGGAGTGGAAGTTGGAAGGGATCAGCAATGAAAGTTACCTCTTGGAGGTTAGAACATGTAGAGATAAAGTGAGAAAGGCAAAAAATCAAGCAGAGCTGGACCTTGCAAAGGGAATTAAAACCAATAAAGGTTCTTTAGCCCATATAAATAGGAAGAAAACAAAGAAGGAAAAAGTGAGATCGCTAAACTCTGAAGATGGGGTGGAGGTCAAGGATAATCTAGGTATGGCTGAATATCTAAATAAGTACTTTACCTTTGTTTTTAAAGAGGGTGATGAGGAGCATGCGGATAGAGGTAGGGTAGCTAACGGGAATGAGGATATGGAAGTGAAAATTGCCATATTTGAGGTAGAAGCCAAACTTGAGCTGCTTGATGGGACTAAATTGGGGGGCCCAGATAATTTCCATCCGAGGATATTAAAGGAATGGGCACATGAAATTGCCTGCCCATTAGCAAGGATTTTTAATGAATCTATAAACTATGAGGTTGTACCAAATGACTGGAGAATTGCTACTGTAGTTCCTATTTTCAAGAAAGGGAATAAAAGTGATTTGGGTAACTACAGGCCTGTTAGTTTGATCTCAGTAGCATGCAAGGTCTTGGAAAAAAATTTGAAAGAGAGAGTACTTAAGGATATTGGTTAACGGTAACCATTGTAGACACAGAGTAAATTAAGTCGACTCAAGCCTGCTTATGTCGACTTAATTTACAAGTGTAGCGCACCCTTAAAGACTAAGAGATTTATTTATCACATGAGCTTTTGTTGTCTTTAAAACTGCCATAGGACTCTGTTGTTTTTCTGCAATAGACTAATACGGCTACCCTTTTGGAACTTAACCCAGTCTGGGTGTTTGGTGTGGGGCAAGTGTGTTGTTATTCTGCCTTCATTAAGACCACATTTGTTGGAACAGCTCTATTCCAGTCATTGTGGCATAGTGCGCATGAAAGAAATCGCACAAAGCTATTTTTGGTGGCTGGGCTTGGACAAGGCCATCAAGGAGATGGCTAGAGCTTGCACCTCGTGCCAGAGCATCCAGAACGCACCTCAGTTAGCGCCTCTCCACCCGTAGGACTGTCCAGAAAGGCCATGGCAACGTATTCACGTTGATTTTGCTGGCCCATTCGAAGGATGTATGTTTTTAATTGCTGTTGATGCCCATTCCAAATGGCCGGAAGTTTTTATAATGCAGTCCACTACTACGGAAAACACTATCCAAAACCTACCTGGCTTCTTTAGTCGTTATGGTCTCCCAGAGCAGCTTGTGAGCGACAATGGACCACAATTCACTTCCCAGGATTTTGAAAGTTTTATGAAGGCCAACGGGATACATCACATCAGGTCAGCACCATATCACCCATCCACCAATGGACTTGCTGAAAGATTCCTACTGATTATGAAGCAAACTCTATAATCAGTGAGAGGATGCTCATCCCTTCAAAAACATCTGGGCAACTTCTTGTTATCCTATAGAAACACTCCAAAGGCCACGACTAAAACGTCTCCAGCTTTCCTTATGATAGGACGGCAGTTGTGCTCTTGCTTTGATTTGTTGAAACCACAAGAAACACGAAAAGTGGTTCAACACCAACAGCAGGACCAGGTCATCAGACGTGCACCAAGAACGAAGGATCATACATTCACAATTGGCCAGCCTGTCCTCGCTCAAAACTATGCTTCTGGAGCTAAATGGGTTCCAGCGATAGACATTACCAAAACAGGACCTGTTTCCTACTCTATCCAGACAGTGGATGGCCTGTCTTGGTGGCGGCATGTTGATCAGTTGTTACAATGTCATACCTGTCTTGAGGGTACATCTCAAACTGACCTAACTGACTTCATCCTTGTCGGAGATATACCATCGAGTCACGATTCAGCGGTTCATGTCTCTCCTACTCCAGCCACCTCTTCAACACCATCGGCCTCCACCCTGGCCCAACCAGACATAACATCTTCACCGGAGCCTGCTACTTCTCTGGTACCTGTGGCCACACTGCCACCAACACCACCTTCCAGTGTGGGTCCACCAGAAATTGGCCACAATCCACCTAGAGTGAGAAGGCCTCCTACTCAGCTGGATCTTTAGCTAGGGGCGACCCATTCATCATGGGACAGAATAATCCTCTGGGGGTTTGCCTGGAGATGGGGCAGTCTAACCTCATCTCCCAGTTTAATGTTTATTCTTGGGGGGGGGCATTTTCAGGGGAGGGGAGATGTTTTCATTTGATGGGGAGGAATATGTGGTGTCTCAGGTTACTGGGGCCACGGAGGTTGCCATAGTAATAAATGAGAGGGTTGTTAAGTGCTCAGGTAAACCTGTGTGTCTGCTGGCACTCCTTGCCAGACATGCTGAATAAAGCTCAATACGGGAACTCTGAAGCCTGTTATGTCTATTGATCATTATTTAATCTTAATACATGACAGGAGGTATTGACAATACTGAGAAGGATTGGGATATCATACAGAAAGATCTAGATGACCTTGTAAACCAGAGTATTAGGAATTGGATGAAATTTAATAATGGGAAGTGCAAGGTCATGAATTTAGGGACAAATAAGATTTTTTCCTATAAGTTGGGGATGCATCAGTTGGAAGTGGTGGAGGAGGAGAAGGACCTGGGAGTACTGGCTGATCACAGGATGACTATGAGCTGCCAATGGAATGTAGCTGTGAAAAAAGCTAATGTGGGCCTAGGATGCATCAGAAGAGGTATATTGAGTAGAGAGAGGGAGGTATTAGTGCCATTATACTAGGCGCTGATGAGGCTTCATCTGGAATATTGCATGCAACTCTGGTTTCCCATGTTTAAAAAAGATGAATTCAAACTGGAATAGGTGCAGAGAAGGGCTACAAAGATGATCCATGGAATGGAAAATCTGTCTTATGAGAGGAGATTTAAGGAGCTTGGCTTGTTTAGCCTAAGCAAAAGAAGGTTGAGGGGAGATATAATTGCTTTCTATAAATACATCAGAGAGATAAATACCAGGGAGGGAGATGAATTATTTGAGTACACCACCAAAGTGGATACAAGAACAAATGGTTACAAACTGTCCATTAGGAAATTTAGGCTTGAAATTAGATGCAGGTTTCTAACTATCAGAGGAGTGAAGTTCTGGAATAGCCTTCCAAGGGGAGCTGTGGGGGCAAAAACCATAACTTCCTTCAAAACTAAGTTTGATAAACTTATGGAGGGGATGGTATGATGTGATGGCCTAGTTTGGTAAAGGACTGATCTTTGACTAGTGGTGGTGAATATTCTGGTGGCCTAAAAAGGAAGGGTAGATGGAGTGGGTTCTGAGTTATTACAAAGAATTCTTTCTTGGGTGACTGGCTGGTGAGACTTGCCCACATGCTCAGGGTTTAACTGATCGCCATATTTGGGGTTGGAAAGGAATTTTCCCCCAAGGCAGACTGGCTAGGGCTTTGGGGGTTTTTCACCTTCCTCTGTATCATGGGGAATGGCTCACTTACTGGTGGATTCTCTGTATCTTAAAGTCTTTAAATCATGATTAGAGGATTTTAATAACTCAGTCATAGGTTAGAGTCTTATTGCAGAAGTGAATGAGTGAGGTTTTATGGCCTGCAATGTGCAGATTTTATGGCCTGCAATATGCAGGAGGTCAGACTAGATGATCATACTGGTCCCTTCTGACCTTAGAGTCAATGAGTGCATCTACACTGGCACCTTAGGTCAACCAAAGGATGCTTAAGTTGACCTACAGAACTCTGCGTCCACACTGGGTGCTTGTTACATCGACTTAAGAGCTTCCTTAAGTTGACTTAATAACACCACCTCTGAAGGTCGACTTAAGGCTTAAGTCAACCTTATTAAGTTGACTTAAGTTGACTTAAAGCCAGTGCAGACAGGTATGTCTGAACTACAGGCTCTGTTAAATCAACTTAACAAGGTCAACTTAAGTCAATTTTAAGTGTAGACGCTCCGTTAGGTCGACTTAACAAGGTTGACTTTAAGTGTTAAGTCGACTTAAAGTTGACCTTGTTAGCAGAATGTCCTGTGCTATACCTCAACTGAGTAGACTGATGTTTTTCCTTCACTCAATACAGGGGCACAAAGGGTGAGAGAAAAGGTTCCTTTGGCTGTCTCACCTCCTTGTGTACTTGCACAAAATTAAGCAGAGCCCGCCTAGTTCCAAATTTTGATTTATGCATTCCATTAACTCTTTAATTTCTAAGAAGTACTGAAGTAGTGCACACAATTAGAAGCACAGCCACAGAAACCCTTTCATTTTATTTGGTTGCATACTTATCAGAATAAACAACAGTGTCAGATGTTTTCATATTAACTGTTTTCCAGTATAACAGCTACCAGGCCTATGTAATGGTTGCCAGATGCTAGAATAAATGTAAGCAGTTAGTGGAATTCCTCAGTAGGTGTAGGTGGCTAAATTAGTCTTCTGTGTCCTCCTGGACATTATTACATCTGAAACATTATTCTGCACCTTAGGGTCTGGAGACAGCTGTTTTACCAAGTGACCAAAGGGAATATTTCTTTGGTTGAACCACTGGGAAATGCATTACATTTGTTTCAACTTGAGGCGTATTTATCTTACAAGACCAAATCCCTCTTTGGCAATTCATTTTACACATTATTTTTCAGTTGTACATAATATTGAATAATTTCATTTATTCTACACAGAACAATCAGGGACAGATTTTCAAATGTTCATACATTGACCAGAGAGCATGCTCTCCCCAAGCTTCTGTGTGTTTTTGAAAAATCTAAGGCCTGGGGTTTTTTTTTGTTTTTTTTTTAAACTTATTTATTAAAAATTACAGGTAACAGTGATATGGTCATGGGTTACTCTCACTGCATGAGAGTCTGCAGCAAGCTGCAAATAGATACCATAATGTACTCAAAAGCTAATATCACAGAAGATATCAGTAGTAATTCATATCATCTGAGTACCAATGAATGGTACTGTTATGCCACCCACAGCTATTACTTTCAGATTTGCTATAGGTGCTTAAAAATCTGAAAAGAATTTAAAACATCCACATAGTGTGTAAATATGGTAAAACGGTCTCAGTTTTTATGTACAATGAGAGAGAGAGAGAGATTGTAATAGTCTGACATGTGGTAAAGTACCCCTAAAATGTTTATCACATGAGTGCAAATGAAGTAGACATTAATTTATTTTAATCTAGCTATTTCCTCTCCCTTTTCATGATTTTGATATTTTATCTTTCAATATTTATCTCTTTTCCATGGTTCAATTTCCCATTTACTGCTATTTTTACATGATTAATTCCAACAGTTCTTTGTCATCTTTGCTTTTTATGCCCCACTTCTACCATCAGTTTACCACCTAGAGAGTTTTAGACAGTACATTTTTATGGTATTTTTAAAAGGTACAACTTGAACCTCTTCAACTGTGCTTCATTTGGGTGGATTTTATATTGCTACAATCCAATCTCTGTAATTTATGGTCCTTTTCCAAAGTGAAGGACAGCCAACCTGAGCAATATAAAGCCAAGAATAAAAAAATGAACTCACAGAACTAAATTATACAGGGGATTATACACTAAACTTTCAAATATGGAGAGCATGGGCCAGATTCTCAGCTGCTGTATATTGACAGGTCATTTGAAGTAAACAGAGCTAAACTAATTTAAATCACCTGAGATCTGGTTCCATGCATTCAGAATCTGGTTCCAGAGGTGTGCATTTGGTTTCCACTTTCTGTTCTCTTGGGAACAGGCACTAGTGTGGCTGTAAGGGTTTCAGCCCCAATTTTATTTCTCCATTAACTTCTTCAAGATTCAAGCTTTCATCTTAAAATCAGCAATGTTTACCACTTTCTGGTAATAGGGATAGCTTTTGACATGTAGTTCAATGAAATGCTGTTTTCTTGATTTTGCAGAAAGATAGACTGAATCAATAGCTCTAACAGAAGTAAGCAAAGACTAGCTAAAGACTATAGATTGAGAAAGAACATTTGCCATATTCATTTACTATCTTTGCTAAAGTGATTCAGACAGACAACAGAGTCCTGTGGCACTTTTAAAGACTAACAGATTTATTTATCGCATGAGCTTTCGTGGGAGAAGATCCCACTTCGTCAGATGCTTTTTTAATTTCCTCCCACTCTGTAACTTTCCTATCTTCAAAGCGTCTGACGAAGTGGTATCTTCTCCCATGAAAGCTCATGCGATAAATAAATCTGTTAGTCTTTAAAAGTGCCACAGGACTCTGTTGTCTTTCTACAATAGACTAACACGGCTACCCCTTTGGAATGTGATTCAGACAGTACTTTTAAAGCACCATAAAATGTACTTTACAAGACTCTAGTTCAGTGATTCCCATGCTGTGGCCCAGGGGTCAAAAGTGGCCCACAGGGGTTTTCAAAGTGGCTCGCAGCTAGCTCCCTTCTTACTGGCTGCAGAAAGGAGCCCATGCCATAGGACCCACATGGAGTGCATTTCTGTGTGGCTAAAGGACTGGTTCAAGCTCCTTGCTGCAGCCAAGGAGATGGGAGATCAGCAGTCCTCTGGCCCTGGCTATAGCAGGGAGCAGAGCAAAGTACCCCTCTTGGGTCCATAAACACTGAGATCTCTGCTGGAACCAGGGCCAGGAGGAGGGGGGGGGGGGAAAGAACTCAGTGCTCCCCTCGCTCAGCTCAGCAGAGAGCAAAGTGCTCTGCCTGGGTCCCTAGATACTGGGGTCCCAGCTGGAGCCAGAGGGAGGGGAGCATTGATCTTCCATCCCTCTGGCTGCAGAAAGGAGCCACTGCCTAGGGACCCAGGTTGACTGCACAGGGCTACAGGACACATGTGGTTTCCCTGCTGCAGCCAGGGAGATGGGAGAACTCCTTCCATCTGACTGCAGTTGTGTGTGTTTGTGTTGGGGGGGGCGGGGGGGAGTGGAATGAGTGAGAGGGAAAGGGGCTGCTTGTGGAGACTGGTGTCCCTTAAGGGTTGTAAAAATGATATCCGTGGCCCTCAAGCCAAGAAGGTTGGGACATGAAAATTCTAATTTCATCTCAGTTGGATGAGAACTCTGAAATCTAATGAAGCCCAATCAAAGTGTCAATACCATTAACACTTTATAGAACATGTTAGTTAGCACAGACCTCAAACTAACATGTTTATCTAGTATTGTGAGATGCAGTGGTGGATGGGTGCTAATCTACCCACCTACCTGCATGGCTCCCATCACTACAGGAAAACATACATTTTAGCTGTGCTTGATAGTCTGTGATCTATGAAGGTCCAGGGTTGGAGCAATGGCAACAATATTAATAAACATTTAGGGGAGTGAACCTATTTTCACTATCCCTTTCTTTGTTCAATGTGACATATCCCCCATTTTCACAATGGATAAAAATCATTCATGAAAATGAACAAATACAGACATTGAAATGAAGTAGATTTTCTAGACAAGGAGTTTAAGATTGTTTTTTTATGTCCTGTATATATCTGTTATAGAAAAATCCAAAATATACTTTTTGAGATCACACTAAAATGTAATTTACAAATATTCTTGCCAGGAGACAGGACATACAAAACAAAAGTGGCAAAGAAAGCTGAACAGAAACATTTAGAAGAGCGAGAGAGTGAAATGGAAGAAGAGCTAAGAGTCACTCAGTACTGAACACCAAAAGTTAAAACTAAAAGCACAAAAGAGAGAGAAAGAGAAATGTATGTAGTAAGTTAGGATTTGAAAAGAAAATCCAGTGACGAACTAAAATTAGGTGCTTCAGAAAGAGTGCTTTTATCATGTAAGAAATGTATCATTTCTGCAAAGTTCTGCTGCATTAAGCTTGGATTAATATTGTCCACTAAATGAAACGTCCTGTTGAATAAAAAGTGCTTTGGCCTTAAAAACTAGAAAAAGATGAAGAAGAATATGCAGTAGAAGCTGATGACATCTGAAAGTGCAGAGGGAAAATTGACAAGTAAAAATATTTCAGTTAGTTTATACAAAACAAAGAGTCTAGTGGCACTTCTAAAGACTAACACATTTATTTATTGCATGATAAATACATTTGTTAGTCTTTAAAAGTGCCTTAATTGACTTAATAAGGTCGATTTAGGCACTAATCCCCATCCACACTGGTTTAAGTCGACCTAATAAGGTCGACTTAAGCGTTAAGTCGACCTAAAATGAGGTGTTATTAAGTAAACTTAACTTTTCCTTAACAGAGCCTCCAGTGTAGACATACCCATCTAGACTTGTTTTAAGTCAACTTATGTCAACTTAAGTCAACTTAATAAGGTCGACTTAAGCCTTAAGTCGACCTTCAGATGTGGTGTTATTAAGTTGACTTAAGGAAGCAGTTAAGTCGACTTAATAAAAGCCCAGTGTGGACGCAGAGTTCTGTAGGTCAACTTAAGCGTCCTTAAGTCGACCTAAGGCGTCAGTGTAAATGCACCTTCGATACTACATTTAAATTTTCTATGTCACAAATAAAACTAGATCTGCTTCCTTGTAGATGTTTGTACATATCACAGAACTACCCAGAAAGAGGCATGTGTTTCTCAGGAGAGGTCCACGACTGGAATACTGGTGGTGATTGTAGGAAAGGACTCGCTTCAGAACAATCAATGCATTCTACTTCTCATGGTCATGGCCATCCACAGTCACATAGAATATTTTTTAATGAAAAACTGAATTACCATGTGACTGAATGATGGTCATAACAACACAACAATAGTATTCTGTTAGCACAGTTTAGAATGGATGTGAAAATAAAAGTCTGATTAATTCTGCATTTACTTGCTGCTACATTATCAACATTTTTCATTAAATGTACCAGGCCACCATTTAACTACTCAGTTAATCCTACATAGTGAAATCAATGGGACTTTGTTATTGACTCCAGTGGACAAAAGATAAAAAAATCTATAGTAAAGTTCACATTAGACTGCTGGAATGAGAAAAAAAATTAGAGTTCTTGTGTAAAGTGATGCTTACACAGAAATTTACACCTCATAATGCAATCCAAAGTCTTTGCTAAGAAGTTGAACTTTACTATAAAAGTTTAAGGAAAAGTATTAGTAAAAAAGCATACAGAAAGGCTATTATTATACTTCAAGAATGTTCTTAATTTTAAGTCAGTGTGTAGAAATGAATTATGTTGGCTGTCACAGTTCATGCGAGTAAGCAGCAATTTTGCAATCAGTGTGATTCAACCCCTGGAGAGAATGAATTTTAAACTGTGTCTGATACAAGCATTTGATACAAGTAGAGTTTGATATAAGCTGTTTTTCTTCTTGAACGGATGAAAGATAATATTTGATTTTTGTCATTTATTATTTTTAGTTCATTTCTTCTGCATAAATAATAGTGATAATACAATAAATCACCTCTTTTCAATAGGAAAATATGTCTGGCAACCAGAAACTAATGTTATGAAATATCATTAATCATTAGCATTTCTAGTTCATAAATTAAAGATAAGAAGTTATCCTAGAGTCTGGTGGCCTGATTCTGATGGTTCTTACATAGGATTTACACTAGTATACATTTCTTTAGCTTTAAAAAGTTACTCCTAATTCTCACCATTTTAAGTGAGTTAAGAATCAAGCTTTATGCACTGGATTCCTTAAATTACAGAAGTTTAATTCCTCCCCAGTTGCACTGTATCTCCAATCAGCCTTATGGTGCAAAGCAGAGATGGGTCAGCATATCTGTACTTGGAAATCCAATACTCATTCAGGGACACCGACGGACAACTCCACTCAACCTAATAAACTCAGGGTAAAAAACAGTATTTAAAAAAGGTGCTACTTTACATTTTTGTTGTTTTACTGTTGCCTTTTTTAAGGTAACCACAACCCTAGCCCAGGTAAGTGTTGTCTGTTGACAATAGAAGACTGAAAGCTTTTCTAGCACAAAAATTCTTACACTCCTCCTCTTCATTTACATTCTGCATTAGATCTGGAACTACTTCCTGTAGTTATTTGAATTTTAACCAGACTATAGAAACTAAGAGAATTATTTGATTACAGCAAATCTGTCCATATTCCAGTATATATTCTCATTTGAGCCAACTTCAGTCAAATGCAGTTATGGCTGAATTCAAAAGAGAGCACCCAAATGAGATCTCTAAAGATGTGTCTACACTAGTAAATTAAGTCAACTTAAGCAGGCTTAAGTAGACTTAATTTACTCTGCGTCCACACTGGCATTTCCTTAAGTCGACTTAAGCTGCTGCTGCTTAAAAATTTAAAGTCGACTTTATAAAACGTACTATGAAGTTGACTTTAATGCTTAAGTTGACTTCTTACGTTGACTTAAGCAGTGTGGATGCCCTAAGTTGACTTAGTCGATTTAGGGCAAGAGGGGGAGGGAGCTCCCCAGGAAGCCGCTAGCGGCTTGTCCTGGGGAAAGCCAGTCCTGCGCGGGACTGGCTCTCCGTAGGACAAGCCACTAGCAGTTCGTCCAGCTCCCTTCTCGATCCCGGGGAGAAGGGAGCGCGGGGCTCCCTCCTAGCCGGGACCCAAATGGTCCTGGCCGAAGGGAGCCCCGCGCTCCCTCCTAGCTGGGACCGAGTGATTCTGGCAAGAAGTGACCGCGGGGCTCCCGTCTCTCCATGACCCCTGCGGGTCCCGGCAAAAAGGAAGCCATCGGCTGCCCGGCAGCTGGAGCACGGTCCCAGCCAGAAAGGAGCCACAGGACTCCGTTCTGGTTGGGACCTCTGGGGTCCTGGCAGAAAGGAGCCCGCACTCCCTTCTAGCTGGACCCCCATGGCTCCCAACAAGAAGGAAGTGGTGTCTCCCTTTTTGCCGGGTCCTGTGGGGGTTCCAGGCATAGGGGAGCCGCTAGCTTCCTTCTTCCCAGGACCACTCGGTCCCGGCTAGAAGGGCTCCCTTCTGCCGAGGATCTGAGCAGTCCCGACCAGAAGGGAGCTGAGCGGTCCGGGGCTTGCTGCTTCGGGGACAGCCAGCCCCATGCGGGGCTGGCTCTCCCTGGACCTAACTAGTCGACTTAGACTAGTGTAGACTCTCTATGTTGACTTAAAGTCGATTTATTTAAGTCGACCTAAATCCTTAAGTGTAGACATAGCCTAAGAAACTGACCTCTACACCCCAAGAACCTACATGTTTGTGTAAACAGACACCTGTGCATACAGACACATAGTCACTATACATAGACGAGTGCTTGCTTGTGTGCACAAATGCAGGATTTGATTATAATTTATTCAAGACAAGACGTTCATTATGCTTTTGAATGAACTCATATAGAAAAATGAGGAAAGACAAAAAAAAGTTTCTACCCATGTGTGAAGACTTCTCATAAAGAAATTGCTCCATATCTGACCTCTTAGTCCCCATCTTCAAAGGAAACCTGTTGAATACCTTCAAAAGATTGGCCTGGGATCTTAAATTCATAACTCTGTCAGATGCTACAAATCATGGACTCAGTAAAGACACTGGATTCATTACAGCAATTTATAACCCACTACCCTCTTTGTCCTATGATTTCAGATGTATTGATTGTTCTCTTCACCTTGAATGGTATCTTATAGCATGATTTACTCCTTGTGCTAAACAACCTGTTCCGCAATGTATTTAGCTGTGACTCTCAGAGAACATTACCTAGACCTGAAGAAGAGTGCTGTGTAAATTCAAAAGTGTGTCTCTTTAACTAACGGAAATTGGTCCAATAAAAATATTACATTACCTACTTTAGCTCTCTCATGTCCTGGGAGCATCACAGCTACAGCAACAATAAGAACTGGAATTTATGTAGAATTTTATTTACTTATTTAAGTGCCTATGGGGAGTTTGGAAATCATTAAAAAAAATTTGTTAAGGAACAAATGCGCACAAAGTATCACTATAATATATTTGCCAGTCCCAGCACTAGCTCCTCCCTCTTATAACCCTTATACCTAACTCCACCATTTGATTCTTCCTAAGGGAAGCTTTAGAAAACAGACATATTTTAAAAGTTGGCAATCAACATATCTAAACAGTGTTGGGCATAAGCAGAGGAATCAACTCCAGACCTGAAGGCTTTGTTTTTATTTACATTTCACCAGTGCTTTTTTGTGATGGTATGCAGGCGTATCGGCTCCTTTTTGCCAGCCCTGCTGCCTAGCTGGTAGGGGGAAGGGGGCAAGGTTAGCAGAGAAAAGGAGCATGGGGATCCCGTCCCTTGCTGGCCCCACTACCCAGCTGGGGGGCGATGTCAGCAGGGGAAAGGAAGGCGCTGCTGGAAGAAGAGGGGAAGAAGAGGAGCAGTGGGAGAGGCTTTTTTTCATATTTATTCTCAAGATCTGAGTACCGGCCCTTTTTTAAAAAAAAACCCAAACAATTACTGCATGTCACCAAGAACATGCGAGATGCTAGGCTTTCAAAAACAATGGGAACTGACACATTTTTTTTTCAGATACTGATGCCCATCTTTGAAATTTGGCTCATTATATATATTGCTTTTAATTTTAATAATTAAGATTTTAGAAAATATTAAATTAATAGTTAATCATTTCTAGTCATAATGTAATGGAGATAGATACTCCAATCAGACATCATAGGCCTATTTTGTTATGTGTTGCAATGGCAACAGGGCTATCCCTTGGGGGGAGCAGGGCCCAGGGCCAATCGGCCTAGGTGGGTCCCCGCCCCCCATGCTGGTGGGGAGTGCAGTGGGCCAGCCCGCTCTGCTCCCCAAGGAACCTCGGTCACCCCCAGGGAGCTGGCCCCGGCCCTGGAAGCTGAAGCTGCCCGCCAGGCGGCAGGGAGTTGCGGCCCCGGGCAACGGGGAGCCCAGGCCGCGGCCCCAGGTGGCGGGGAGCCCAGTCCGCCCCCAGCTGCAAGCCGGCCCTGGCTGAGGCTGGTGCCGCCCCAGCCACAGCTGGGACCTCAGACTGCCATGGCTGACTCTCCAGCCAGGGACCTGAGGCCACTGGTGGCAAGGGCCAGCCCCGGCCGAGGCCGCGGACCCTTCCCGACCACAGTCGTGGTGAGGGGTGTGAGGCAGGCTGCAGCAGGCCGACCCAGAAGCTGGGCCCTGCACACCTGCCCCACCCCTGGGCCTGCCTGCTCCGCCCTGGGGGCAGGGAGGAGGGTGAGCCCAGGGGTCAGGGGAATTGCTCCTGGCCTCCCCCGCTGCCTTCAGCTCACTGCCGAAGGCAGCAGGGAGCAGGGCAAAGCACAGCCATGGGGCCATGGTGTGGGCCCCGTGCTGCCCCGCTGGGAGCAGGACAGTGTGGGGCCCATGTAACTGCGGGGCCTGGGGCGATTGCCCTGTTCGCCCACCCCACCCCCCCAAGGACGGCCCTGAATGGCGACACATAGGAGGGTATGGGGGATGTACCTCACTCCTACTGCCACTCAGGTTGCTGCTTGGCTTACATTAAGCATGCTCAGCAACATCTGCCGAAGCCACTGCCCTCACTCTGACCCCCCCGCCATTTCTAATGTGCTATGTTTAACATGGAGGCTGTGCTCAAGGAGGTTAGAGTCTATGGTCACATCAACTGCAAATAGTCAGGGCAATGAGGTTATTTCTACACGACAGCTGGGGGTAAGCCTTCCAGCCTAAGCAGACAGATTCACACCAGTGGGACTTGAGCAAGCACGGTTAAAATAGCTGTGTGAATTTTTGTGCCTTGGGGAGAGCTCTGACTCTCAAGCTGAGCCAACACTCTGCATCTGAGCTAGTGTGGCTAACTCAAGTCTCATCAGGTGCTGCAATGTCCTCACTATTTTACATAGTATACTAACTTGAGACACGCTTGTGTGAGTTTGTCCATGGTCTGAGAGACTCGGTCTCAGGTGCAGTGCAGATATCCCTTAAGGGGCATGAGGTAACAATAATGCTAACATGTTTTTCCATAGACTGTGTGCACAGCATAGCTTGCCAGCCAGTCTAGCCATACTCAACTGGCAGTAAATCACTGACAAAATGGAATCTTATACAAAATTTAAAAAAAAAAAAAAAAATCATACTGTATTTATGATAATAACTGAGTAAAATTGTAAAGTGAAGGTGAAATCCTGGCCTCAATGAAATCGAAAACAAAAGTCCCATTGACTCCAGAAACGAACAAGGAGTCCTGGGGCACTTTTAAAGACTAACACATTTATTTATCGCATGAGCTTTCGTGGGAGAAAATCCCAATTCGTCAGAAGCTTTTTTTTTCTCATAAATATTGTTTCACAAACAGTATTACTTTGGTTATATCTGAAATGTTGGATTTGACCTGAACGTTAAGATTTTAGTCTAAACTTGCTAAAACCATCATGCTTCACCACTATGTTGTACTAATTTTTTGCCAGTGCAATTCCATTGATTTCAATGAGGTTATAATGACATAAAATGGGACTAACACAGTGTTGTAGCAGTAGGTGCTTAAGTTACAAACATAACTTTAAAAAGTTTTATGGATTTGGTGAAGTAATGTAGTGTCCTCTTATTGAGACAATCTACAGTACTTTTGAAGCTATGGAATTTGATGTATTTCAAATTGATAGTCCAGCATGAAAAAGCAGAATAATGGGACCTCAGAATCTGTGAAATCCACCACATAGCATAGATGTGGAATAGTTCCAAAGGGATAGCCATGTCAGTCTAGTTCAGCAAAACAAACAAAAGGAGTCTTGTGGCACTTTTAAAGACTAACAAATTTATTTATGCGATAGTTAATCTCTAAAAGTGCCACAAGACTCCGTGTTTGTTTAGATGTAGAATGTATATGATTTCTATGGTGCCAACCCTCATATAAAACAACTGATTTAAATATTAGGAGCTGATTTTCAACATACTTAAACACCATCTGAGATCAAAGAATTAATGAACAAATACAGCTAAGAGTATATTTGTATGTTAATTTATAAACCATATAAAATTTACTGTTTTCATTCGCAGGGAACTGGCAATATTATCACTTTTATTGTGGTGAGAGAGAATTGAACAAGGGTTTCCAAAACGAACCTCAGGAAAAAAAACCCAGAACAGTATACTAATAGTTGCAGGAAGGACATCAGCTGATTTTAATGGAGATTGGCTAAATCTATCATTTTTTATATATCTATATATATATGTTTCTCGGGTCCCTGTATGTCTGTTAAAAGCCGAGTTGTGTCACCTTCCAGTGTTACTTTCACAGGCTGCTAGCTCTCAACAGGGTCTAAATAGAAAGACAGTCTTACATAGGTGGGAACCAATTAAAATATTAGAATATAAATAACAATATAATTCAATATTTATTCATTACTGTAGTTAACTATAAATGTAGACCATTCACTATCATTATAAATGTTATTTATCTGCTTTTATATTTTAAAGAGGGAGAAATTTATCTATTAGCATTTAAAAAACATGTATCCATTAGGATTTAAAAAACAAGCTGAGAATCTGGTAACAGTGTTTCACAATTTCTAATCCTCTGGGTTTTTCAAATGTGAATTTTTTTTACACTGTTACAGTTTAAGATTAATTCTGAGGATGTCCCTGTGACTTTATGACCAATCATAAATCAATATTAAAATAGTGAATACTCATCACGAGCTGTTCTCAATAGTTATGGTGAATAAAATGGATACATTTGAAGAAGTTGCAACTGGCTCCTTGATGTTTTTACACTACATGTCTAAAAGGTGTCACTGACTTTAAAACTGGCCCTCTTGATTTTTGAAGCCCTTAGCATAGGTGGACCTGAAAATATCTGAGACATCCCAGTGAACTCCTGGATTAGTGGATAGTTGCACCAATATATTATTGACCTTTTACATCAGTAAAAACTCAGTTTTGCCATGAGTATTATTATTGGTTTCAGTAGGACTAATCATGGAGTAAGATACTACTCAACATAAGAGGGAGCCGTATGTATTCATGGTTTGCTGTGCAGGGACCTAGCTTGCTCTCTTGTTAAATTGAGCTTTCCCCACTTTTCTTTGTTTGATCACTGTTTGCCCCAATTCATTACCTCTCTTCTATTTTTTCCAGACTCCCTTGATCTAAGCGCACTGTACAATTTATCTAATAAAAACAGAGATCAGTGTTATTTTTATACCGGTTTGTTACTTTACATATCTGAATGTGATCACTGGCCTTATTCTTCTTCTCCATTTTAGTCTTATACTCTACCATAATTAAAAGGCCACCATCAACACACACAGACACAGATAAAATTTTACTTCTGTTCACGTAATTCCAGTGATATCACATGGAATTACAAGAAGAACAAATTTTGAATGAACCTGTGAATGAGACCTGATCAGTTGATCAAGAAAGCAGTGTTTTTAAAGCAATGTTCCCACCATCTACCCCTCTCCAACACTGGAGTTCAGGATTTTCACTGAAAAAGGAAAGAGTATATATAATTCTACAAAGAGGAAAATTTTTCCTTTCTTTTTGCGCTTTTCAACAAAGTTTAATTCACATAAACTCATATAACTATTATGTTTCTTTTCGATGCAGATTTGAATTTTGGTTTTAATCAATTAATATTCTCTCTCTAACTCCTAAAAACGACACAATGGCTCTTTAATATTTAATTGATGATATCATTTTTCAGGTTTTAGTTTAAAGGTAACCATAGCACAAACTCATTCATTATTAACTGCAGAACTGCAGTGTAGGTTCTTGAGAATCCTCTTTCCTTTACACTTCAGTTTAATATGAGTACTGCTGACCCTGGAAAACAGTTCTGATATTGTTTCAAGTGTGAGAACTGGCAGAACAATGTAAACTGGTGATATATATAGATGGGACAATGCTTAAAAGCGAGATGAAGCCTGAAGGTGAGAGACAGCTGAGGAAAGTCCGCTTTCGAATTGCTTCTTCTCACAGTGGGAGAGTACTAAAGGAAGTATATGCAGATGGAGATGCAGCAGACTCTTTGGATTCTGAATGTGCCAGTAGCTCAGACACTGACCAAAACAGCAGACTGAGTGAAGGGGATGGACAGCAGAATGGACATTTAGGATCAGAGTGTGATGAAAATGAAAATGAGCAAGATGACTTGCTCATTTTAGTGAGAGCTACTAAAGAGAGGGGCTTTGGTACAAAGCGAGTCAACATTCTAAGCAAAAATGGTACAGTCAGAGGAGTCAAACACAAAGTCAGTGCTGGTCAAGCCCTCTTTAACAATTTGTCAAAAATGTTTCAGGTAAGTGAAGCAGCATTGTTAATTGGGAAAATTCTCTCACGGAAAATTTACCGTGTGTCTCAACTTTTTCTTCTATTTCTTCCAAGCCTCTTTCATTTATGAGTTCTCATATTTCAGTATTCATAACTGATGCCACTGGAAGATTTCATATGCAGGAGATAATCATTGTTCCTATACTAACTTCAGAGCACAAATTGGTTTTGAAACTTCTCTCTCAATATTCATCTTCCCTAGGATTTGATGGCTAAAAATAGATGCTCTTTACCTAGCAGGTAAAGACTTGGTGAGAAGATACAACTGGAGAATTAATTTTCAGCATTATTAGCAGCAATTAGAGTGACATATAGAGCTATAGGCCATTTCCAGCCCTCTGATTTCAGTTTTTACAGGTTTACCATGAGATCTCCTACCTCTCTATATAAATATTTATACTTGTCACTTCTGGTGTGTTTAACCTGAAAAGGAAGTCAAATTAGATGCAGAATACTGCCAATGACACTTCTCCCATTTAAAGTTTTAGATGAAGGCTATCTAGTCAAATGTCTCTCTTATTATGGTCTGTTTTTCACTAATTTGCTGGAAGGAATTGAATATCTGTATTTGAAATGGTTTAAGGTATTTTTATCCTGGAGACTGAGATCTAGATTTCTCAGAAAAAATAAAATTATTGCTTTTTAAAATAGCTTAGATTTCATATATGAATACTGTAATATATACGATAAAGAAACTATAAAATACTCAATAGTTCTACTATATTATTTCTGAATTCTTAATGTTCAGATTGTGATAGCATAGATGTTACTATTCATTGTTTTCTAGAAGGTGTCAAGGTCTAATAAGTTTATCAGGATATTGAAAATTAACATTTGCTAGTTTTAGAAAGTATATTGTTTCAGAAACTTTTGTGAAATAGCTGAGGGATGGGGTTTATAGAAACATTTATTGAAATGCTCTGTTTATAAGAGATTTTCTCAGTTTTATGCCATGGTCTTATCTAGTAACCATGTGATCTTATTACAGATATCCTTGCTTTCCTACCTCAGGTTTAGACTATAAGCTCCTCAGGGAAGGAACCAGAGACCTAATTCTGCTCTCACCAATTTTATACCAATGTAATTCCATTGATTTCAGTGGGGTCACTTTTGCTATAGTGCAATAAGAATTTGGCCCAGAAACTGTACTTATTTCTGTGAAATATCAAGCAGGATTGCCTGCCACAAAGGGGAAAGGCTTCACAGGGGAAGAAAAGAAAAACAGAGAAAACTATATACAGAGAACGTAGATCAGATTGTTAGTTTTCATTTGTGTTACTGTACTGGTTGATCTCTTTGCTGAGAGAAAGAAATTACTCTGAAAAACTGGAATGCACAGATATATTGAACAGTTTGAAGAAAGCCACGAGGAAAAGTCTCTGCACAACAGTCACCACAAATTCAAGGTTCAAAATCTAGTGGAGAGGAATTATCTTTTGTATGTTTCTCATATCATAGAACAAACCAATGATTTCTATGGTGTGACATCTATAACAGTGATCGGTATAAATATGGGATACCATATTTATACCAGAATTCAAAGGTTCCCTTTAAGACTCAATATCCCTCCTTACTAAAACTGAATAGCAACTGCCTTACTCTTGAAAAACATCACCACATGATTTCTATTGTTATTCCATGAGCTTGACCAAGACCAGAAAAGAGTGTAGAAAATAGTAATTTTGTGGTCAAATTATGACAAGATAATTTTTTCTCTCTCTCTAAAGAATTTGCTTCAGCACCTTCTGGTCTAGTGACCTTCTAGAGGGTTCGATGGTGAACAACTGCTATTGCAGTTGTCTTCTTTTCCTCTGTTAGAGAAGGGGCAACTAGCTGCATAACAGTTAAGGCAAACATTTCTGGAGATTTGGAGATTCCACTATCTGAAAGGAGATTCTGCCTCTACTTGCATGTTAATTCAGAAGTAGGTGGCCTGTTGTTTGTCAGGATCATTACCTGAAATTGACATTTGAAATCACAAAGTATGCACAGAAAGTCGTGAGTGAGTCCTCAGTCTAAGTTATGGAAGGATTCTTGAATGTTATTATTTGGCTTAGAGTCATTAAGAAACTATTTATAATGAAAAATGTTATTTGGGATGTCAAATATGGAGTATGTATAAGTCCTGTGATCACTAACAATGGCTTCTCTTTGAGGAGTATTAACAATTGTGGCTGCATTATTTTGGTACTCTGGCCCAACTTTCATATCAAAGCCTTTACTAACAACAGCAAATATTCCTTAGTGTAGAGCAATGGGAGACGTCAAAACAGATCATTTTTAGCAGGAATTCCGGAGTGTCCATGTATTTAAAGAGACAAGTGGGGATTTTGGTAAATGGAGTTTGGTGAATCCTATGCAAGCAGTCAAGTTGTTTTCATTCTTTTATACTCAGAAGGAAGACTTCAAGTATTGTGCCCAGTAAGCTTTATGTGCATGTCCCTGAGATATTTCTGAATTTTGAATAATTTTCTATTAATCTTACTGGGTGCACTCCCATGGAAGTGTTACAGATAATTCCTTCAAAAAGGCTATCTGACTAGACAGGGCTCATGATTGCCACACTTTTATTGAATATGAGTAGGGTCACTCTGTTTGGTGAGAAGTATTCCTAGATTCAAACAAGAATTTGCCTGATTGAGAGTATGCACATAGATCTTTTGCTAACTCCTACAAGAACACTTGGAACATTTCTGCCATGAGCCAGATGAATGGCTACTGATTTCAGCCATTCTATGAAAGAGCAACTTGGATTGACACCTCAGTTTATCTATCAGCTGGTCTCTATGCATGCTTTTGAGTCCAACCCTGTCTTGAAATGCTTTATAACTAAGAGGGGTCACAGCAATTAGACGGAGCGTAATCAATGACACCCAGGATTTGAGGAAGGTGTCAGTTATGGTATATTGTTAAGGCAATAGCAAAAAGACTACTTCCCAGAGCACAGAGTAGGAAAGCTGTTACCTCTAGCAATTCAAACAGATAATGCAGGGAACTGCATGGTATGAGAAGAATTATGCTGGGGATCAGGGAAGCAGAGGGGTAGTTAGTTCCACTTTCGGATGTGGATGCTTTGCAATTGGTGTAGGAAGGCCCTGCTGATGCCTCAATGGGAGCGCTGTTTCTATAGCAACCCCTTCAGACTTCCCTCTAAGCTGCTGGTGCCTGAACTAGAGAATGTTGCCATAGCAACCCCCTCAGCTTCTCCTTGTGCTTCATGGAAGATGGGAACAAAGTTGTCATGACAATATCCTCTCACTCCCTCTTAATTGATCTGATGCCTCCAGCAAGAAGGGTGGCATAGCAATTCCCAGGTCTCCCAGCAGTGGGCTCTGGCTGGAGAACTCACTTTGTGTCTAGTTTAGAGCGTATAGGCAGGGGAGGTTTCGACCCAGTTGATATAAGCACTTTCTGCTGAGTCCAGGGTAGGGTTGGCTATATCATACTAGGCCTAGGAACCTGTCAGTGACTCCACTTGGACCCAGGCTTAAGCAATGTCACCGAGCTTGTTGGATGCTCAAAATGAGGCCTAGGGCCTATTAATCTCATTTATCACTCATGACTAGGTCTGAACTTCCTGGATGACTCCTTTAAGTATTCAAGACTAGGACTGGGACACACTGATAACTGTTTTAAATGCTCAGGACTAGGCCTAAGATATGTTGAAGTGCATTCAGGATTCATTGTGTTGGCAACAAGATCCTCTGTGTCTCAGACTGGGAGTACAGTGTAGCTAAATTTAACTATTTATGGCTGAAGCAATAGCAGACAATCAGCAGAAGATCCTCAGCTATCAGCATTTAAAAAGGAAATGAACTTCCTGATTGTCCTACTGCTGCACCCCTTCAGTGGGAAGGAAGATCCTACCTGCTGCTACAGGGTCTGGAATTGACCTGCTACTTGTATTCAGGGCGGGATTTATGAAGGGATTTAGGTGTTTCAATAGTGTCATGGTACTTAACTTTTAGGTACCTTCAAAATCATAGGAACAAGACTGTAATCCACAAAGCTGAGTAAGGCACCTAGGCTCCTTATACCATGGATTGGGAAAGAGAGGAGGACTTTAGCACAGTGGTTGAGGCACCTACCTGAAATGTCAGAGACTCCATGTCCTAGTCCTCCTGTCCCAACCATTCTCATTATTTAATACACAGTGGAACAACTTCAATAGATGATTTTGAGGAGCACCACTCAGGGGTTAGAGCTGTGTTTGAGACTGTATTCAAATCCTTTCTCACCCTCTGACCAACTTGACCATCAGTCTCCAGCTTCTCAAGTGAGTGAAAGTTATAAGGTGGACACCACTGTCCTCTTCAGCTAGATTTTGAATGGTGCCCCATACAATAGAGGTAATTTGAATATGCTTATCATATTGAGTTCGCACGTGTGAGATAGCTGGATGAATGACTGTTTTTCCTGGTTTGTGGTTTGCCCTGGGTTTTAGGTGAGAGTGGAGTTCAGATGCCCAGAGGATCGTTATGCATGCTAAGAGACAGAAACATAAATAAATTTTAATCTGAAAAACAAAGGCACTGAATGAGGTTAGGCAACTACAGGGTCAGTGGGAGAATTGTGGATGGAAGTGAAATCAAAACTGGAATGTACACACCTAAAACAGGACCTTAGTTGGCATAGTCTAAAGTTTTGATGCCTAAATTCTTTTATGGATCCTATTTTAGGACCATATACCAATTGGAGGTGGAGGTGGTTTACTGTTGTCTTTAGATTAGTATATTAATATTGGTTTGAGATTTATATTAATTTATATTCTGCACACTTGTTAATTAAATTTTCAGGTTTTCAGTTCCTCTGTATGCTTGAATAGGCCTAAGATTTTTCTATAACATTGAACAATGGCATGATTTTTATTTTCTTAAAATAAATGCTAATACTCTTCATAACCAATGTTTTGTGACTTGCTCTTGCCTCTGATAGCCTATGGCAATATAGATAAAAATTCTTGGATCATTTGGAACATCAAGTAGCACGATATTCAGTTCAAAAGATGTGTACAAGTCCTCTCCCTCCTTATCACACTTGCAGCAGAGATCATTTTATTGGGCAGCTAGTATTTCTGAAAGGTCACTTGCTGCTTGATTAACTACAGAACTCAGTCTAAGGCAAGCCTGCCAGCATCCATTATAAAATGGGAGATGTGGTTATCAAATCTGATTAATGTCTTTGTGGATGCAGCAATGAAAAATGATACTGGTGAAGAAAGATAATTTTTTTGGTCTTCGAGCTTTTTTCCAATACAGTGTCATTGACAAGACTAATGTGTAAGGTTGCAAAGTATAGACTTAACAAGCAAATATTCAGCTAGCTTGTTAAGACTGAAGAGAGGTCATAAATGATTAAAGATCAGATACAAATGTAGTAACAAATGGAATGCTTCAGGGATTGTTTTTCCAGGCCTGTTGTCTTTTTCTGTATTCATCAGTGACTTGGGAGCGTGACTGTGTGGCAAGGTAGTCAACTTCGTGGATGCTGCAAAAATAGGAGGGCTGACTAAGCAGAATAGAACCAAAGGTAACTGGAGAAAGAATTGTGCTCTAAATAGTTCAAACTGCAAAAGACTGATTGGGAAAGGATACTGCAGCAACAGATGTAAGAAAACCTTTAGAATTACAGGCAGGATGGTATATAGCATGTAGCTACAGCCCTTGATTGGGGCATAGTTGAGGTCTGTAATCTCCAGAACTCTAGGGATCATAGGGGAAAGAATGATGACTATTTGGGAAAGAGTCATTGGCCTTGTGCTCCCTAGTCCCTGATGAGATTTTCAACATTGGCAGTGCCACACTAGCCCTGCAAAGTCCTTTGACTTACTTAACCTACAGGCTCAAATGGATCTGGATCATACTTATGGGGAGCAAAAGAGGGTTCTTGTGCCCAGTGCCTCCCTAGCCAATGCCCATCAATTCTAAAATAGCAGATTTCACAGAAAAGGGAATTGCCAGGTCACCTCCCAGCTGCTGCTATGGATCCAGTATGACCACTGAAGGAGAGCGGCAGTAGCATTTGGGATACACCTGCAACTCATCAGGATTTATTAGCTGGTATAGACAGGTTTGTCTAACTTATACCACCCCCATCCCTACCTCCCATGCCATCTTTGGTGAATATGCCCTTTCACTTGGATTATTGTGGACATTATGATCATTATATTATAGAAGTCTATTGAAGAATTAGATAGTGTATGAAAAAAGTAATAAGGCTGAAAAATGCCAGTAGGGGTGATAGCTATGAGAAATTAGGTAAATTAAATTTCTGTTCACTAGAAAATAGAGAATTGAAAGGGCTTAACTGACCGTCTGAGAAGGGCAAGGAGGGGGGGAAAACTGTTGTAAAACAATTTTCATGGTTTCTTAAGTTGTGTCAAACTTGTACCTCAGCTACTCAGGGCTGTGTGTAATACTGTAATTTACCTATAGTTTTATAGAGTCACATGCTGATTAGTTTCATTGATTCCAAAAGGAGGATTTTAAACTCTGGCTAATTGCCTTTGAATTGAAACCTATGGTTGATCATTAATTAGTGTTTTAGTGCACTGTTAGACTGGCACTGTTCATGCTGTTACAGTTAAGATTTGCTGGTGATGTGGTTGAAACACCTTACTGTCAAGGATTTAGAAACTGAAAAAACCCCAACATCTGGAAGTTGATATACAAGATTTCAGACACAAGGGATTCCACCTCTCCATTTTTCCTAAGTTATGGAGAAAAACATCTTTCAACTGTCTGATTTATTGACCTTAAAGAAACCCAGCAACCAAAGCAAGCCATGATATCTGATTGTAACATTTCATCAATCATTGTTCCATAAAACAGACTAGTGGCTTTTATTTTGGAGAAAAAAAAGTAATACATGTTTTATTTTGAAAACATTATGCAAATGTGTATATTACAGGCTCTCACACCATGACTTGCATGTAATCAGGGCTGGGCAGCTGCCTTTAGCTAATGCTTGTTCTGTCCTGGTAATGGATCCATAAGTGTGAATCCTTATTCCCATGTGGTGTAGGGGTGGCATTAGTGGTTCTCTGGGTAGAGGAAGGAACTCCTTGGCAAGGTGAGAAACTTCTTTTCCACAAGTGCATACCTCTCTAATTGTCTGGGATATTTCCTGAATCTGAAAATGTACATGTTCATCCACTGCTCCATGGCTCCTATGTAGTCATTTTCACCTCTTCAAGGTGGATGCATATTTTACTAAACTGAATTCTCTATCACACAGGCAATAGCATTTATATCATCCACTTTGCATAGCTGTAAATGTTTACAATACACAAAAAGCTGTTAAGAATTGCCTTATGTATTTGCAGTACAGCATTAAAGGGGAGTTAGTTTAAAACTTCTAGACAATCTAAAACCACAGGCTCAAATCCTAAGAGTATTGCCCCTGCATTGTGCCCTTCAGAGGTGGAAAAACTGAGCTTTGTATGCAGTTTCCACTCATGGGTCTGTGAAAACACATCAAAGGATTCAGTCTCATATGCCACAAAGCTGTGCTAGATGCAAGAGCCAAGGCTGGAGAAGCAATCGTAACTTGACACCTCCCCTCTTCTGGGTCTGGCTGGGTGCTGTTCTATAAGTCAAAACAAAGAGCAGCCTTGGGACTACCCTGACTTGTGCCCAACTGTCTATGGCCACAAGGGGCCCTTTAAACCACATGGGTGCTTTCCCTAAAAAGGAAGGTTTCTCTGATAGACACATCCAGTGGCTTTATGGTAGTAAAGCCACCACACATAAGTAATAGTGCAATAGTGAACCAAGCTCTAAGCTTTACTCTCTAGCTTGTCTTCAACAAGGCGTTCAGATTGTGAATTAATAGCCAAAATACATTCCTTTTCTTCACTGTGACATTATCAACCATGCAGCCCCTCTAAAACTAGCTGTTCTTGGGGTTTTTCTGTAGGACCTACTCTATCCTTTTCCTGCCCCCCTCCAGTTCTGTCTTGTAGGGAGTTCCCTTCCCCCAACTACTCTTATATACCCACTGGAACTAATAAGCTCCATCTGCCAGCATTAATCATTAATCAGCAGTAACAATCCTGCACCTTTTTACAGAGGCTACCACCTGAGCTTAATAATGTTCAACTCAACAATAAATGTGTTCCTGTTGAAGGGATTTTCTGATCCAATCTTCAAACTAGGTCCTGTCCATAGATGTTAAAAAATGCTTCTTATGTTTGCAGGAGTAGGGGTTTTCCTTACTGTCCCACAGTAAATTCTTGCCCCTCCCCCCACCCCATTATTGAATAACAAGCTGTTCTCTGGTTGCCTGGCTGCTTCCTTTCATCTCTGTGCTGGCTGCATTCTTATGCTATCCTAGGTACATAGTTTCTGAAGCATTTTAAGTTGAAAGCTAAAATGTAAATGTAAAATTGTTTACATTTATAACCTATTCTATGTATTTAGTAGCTGAAGCCAGTCATGCTGGTTCAGGACTACTGCATAGGTGGAAACTGAATATCTTGCAACTGATTTTTTCATATTTGCATGGGAGGTAATTTATAGCTATGTTTAAAACCATGACATGTTTTAACAAACCCTGGCCTCTTTGGACTTCACATTTGTCACCAAATTGTGCAACTATTGCAATGATGAAAATGGGAACCAAACTCAGCTCTTCCTATTCCAAAAGCACATGGTTTTGCCACTAAAAGTAAAAAGGAATCTCCTTTAGTTGCTAGCAGTATGGGGCCCATGACACATGCTAATAGTGTTGATTACATCTAGTAGATGCCAATGGTATAAATATACAACCAGGTAATTACAGTATAATATCAATTAGTTCTGAAGTTTTGTCACATGCTTAACAGCACCTTGGAAGCATAGCTGCTCAGAGTTTGCATTGGAGTTTGCAAATATAAGCTAACTGGATAAGAAAATTACGAAATATTCATGCAATGATGATGTTGAGCAACAGAGTAAACCTTCTGTGCAATTTTAGCAACTAGTGACAGCCATCTGCTAACCACCATGACTGGCATATAGAAGTAGTGAAGGAGCAGTTCCTTTCTTCAAACAAGAAGCAGTTTCTTTAAAAAAAAAAAAAAAAAAAAAGAGAGAGAGAGAAAGCAATAGGAAGAATGAGAAGCAGCTAGACTACTCAGGTCTGTCTACAGTCTGCTCTTGACATTTGGGTGTTTCTCCTGGCAGCTTATTGCACACTGCACCAACACAAGATACATAATTAATAACAAAGAAAGAAAGTTAAAGCTCTCCCATAGGTGGTCTTATAGGTTGGCTAGGAACAAAGTTTTTACCAATGATTGTAGACTCCTGCAGGATTATGAGTAATCAGTAGTTTAACTGAAGTAAAACATGTTTTAAAATGAGGGAAATTTACAGCTAGAATTAAAGGTATGTGACTTTTAGTTTTCCTGTGTCCCCTTTTCACACGGGCTCACAGAATCTGTTACCAGGTATGAAAAGTACTAAAATACAAATTGCCACCAAAATTCACAAATTAAACCAGTACTCATGCTGGGTAAGGTGCAGGAGAAATGATTCCTCCCAAACCAAACAGTCTATATGCAGTGTTTTTGCTAGCCACAGGAATCACATGATGAAGCAGCAGAGCCAATATGATGCTTCACAGCCTCCACTATCCAAATCAGTGAAACTGATCACAAAAATACTGCTGGAGTCAGGGAGGTGTAGACCTTTTCACTCATGACAAGAAAGATGACAGAAAACCCATCTCTATATCTAGTGCAAGTTGTGGGAAATATTTTTAACCACTTTACTACAACTCTGCTTTTAAGTATCTCCAGAGACACCATCAATCAATAGTATCTATCAGAGGAAAATATTTGCTGTACTGCAAAAACACACACTCTTTCCTTTGCCCTCTCTCCTTCCCCAGAAACATGCAAAGGTTTAGTCTCAGCTGATATTTGCACAGGTCTACAGCAACAAAAAAATATCATGTCTCATACTTATGAGCTCTCAGTAAATAGCAATGTAAAAATCCTCTCATAAAATCCTTTTGTATCAGGTTGCCTTCTGGCAATTTAGTTTGGAACATCAGTGACTACTGAATCAGTGATAACAGTTTCAAAAGAAGCAGACAGAAAAACTAAGGTTTAAAAAGAGTGCCAGCAGCTAGTTATATAGAAATTATTTTACAAAATCCTTCTTGTTCCACAGGGCAATCACAGTAGAAAATGTAGTCAGAACCCCCAAAGGGGCTCTTATCCTGCAACTGAGACCATACTCTTTAAAATGAAGATGCAGTGTTGTGTGTGTGTGTGTGTAACTGAATGATGATGCACTGCTACATTCCATGTACTGCATCTTTAATTGTACAAAGGAGTCTGTCTGCCTACTGCAGAGCCACCTGTGAAGCAATCACCTTTGTTTTTCAGTTCAGAGGAAGACTGGCCCAGGATTCAGAATAACAGAACTAGTGAAAAATGACACCTTTAAACACTGCCTCACTTCCCTCCACCAATCTTAGGGTGTTTCTTGAGAGCCTCTTTTCAGAGCTACAGTTGGGTGCTATGAGTCAAATATGCAGTTGATAGACAACTGAAGCATCCATAAGCCACAATCCCTCCCCACATCCAAGGAAATAACAAAACAAAAACACAACCCCTCCCAGCTCTGCCCTCACAAAGAATAGCCACCATCTTCAACTTCCCTAAACAAAACCCATGCATCAAAACCAACCAATCAACCAAAAAACCCCAAAACCAGACCAAAACAACAAAAAACCCAACCCCCCAAAACAACAACAAAACCCCCCAACAAAAAACAACAAAAAAAACCCAAAGAAGAAAGTAATTTACAAGAGGAAGTACTTCCTAAGCAATTCATTCAGTAGATGACAAGATCCAGAGGGGTAGCTGTGTTAGTTTATTTCAGGAAAACAAAACAAACAAGGAATCCTGTGGCACTTTTAAAGACTAATTTATCTTATAAGCTTTCGTGGGCATAATCCTTCTTCATCAGAGGCATAAATTGGAAACTGGAATATGTTAGTCCTGTGGCACTTTTAAAGATTAACAGATTTATTTATCACATGAGCTTTCATGGGAGAAAATCCCACTTCATCAGATGCTTTGAAGATGGGAAATGTACAGAATGAGAAGAAATTAAATGCAGTGGAGTGTATGACATAGGATCAGGAATTGATTTGCTGTTACAGCCTGACCTGATCCTATGTCATACACTAGGGATTATGCCTACGAAAGATTATGTGTTAAATAAATTTGTTAGTCTTTAAAAGTGCCACAGGACTCCTTGTTTGTTTTATTCAGAAGATGGATTCCTATACATTTCCCATATTCTTGGAGAGCTGCTAGGGACTTAGTGCTTTTATAAACCAGGCTACTTATATAGAGGCTTAGATCTGGATCTAGAAGGCTATCTCTGAGCCATTTTTTAGAATGTTAGCCATGATAGATAGAATAATAGTCACACATTCTTTATATGACTGTTTGGTAGGACATTTTTAGTTAACATTTGCATATAAATGCAAATTATTTAATCTACACTTACAGCACCTAGTGTTCCTGTAAGTAACCTGGTAGAGTGCCAAGACACCACATCCTCAGCTGTTCTAAAAATTATCTCATGAAGGCATAATACATGAGGGGGAGAGATATAAAAACAGGGAAGATGTCCCACATTGAAAAAAAATTCATCCCAAGATTTTATTCTGTATATATTCTGACTTCAGTGGGAGGCTCTAAGTGTTGTCACTTTTGAAAAATCAAGCTACTTATTTAGATGTCTGTCTTTAGGCATACATTGAGAAGTTTCGCAGTCTATCTGCTTATTCAATTTTCCTATAGCAACTATCACTAAACTATCAGAGCACTTATTTGAACTCTCATGAACACTTTGCCAGAGACTCTTTTCCTTAGAGAATATTTGTCCCTTTGCCTAAGGATCTATGAAAACAATAAATCCAAAGTTTTTTTCCATTTTGATTTTGTTCTCCAATGTACTATTGCTATTTTCATTGTTACCCTGATTGGTGACTCTCTAGTAATAGGATGGATGAAAGCAATCCAGGACCATTGGCATATCATGACACATGGCTGCCACAGCCCCACCCTGCATCATGACTCTCTATCCACCTGCAGGGACATACACAGAAATTTAACTTTGACCCCTTTTGATGGGGCATGTCTGTGCCCAGAGGCGGCTTTTGGGGTAGGCGAAGCAGGCGGCCGCCTAGGGCCCCAATCAGTAAGGGGCCCCTTCGCCTACCCCAAAATCTGTGTCTGCCTCCTGCTCTGCAGAACACATGGTGGAGGCGGGGGCCGGCTAGGCTGGGCCGGGGCCAGACCCAGTGGCGGGGGGCGTTCCTGTGAGGCAGCAAGGCCCAGGGCCAATTGGTCTGCGGGGGCCCCAGCACTGGGCAGTGGAGGGGGGGGTGGATGGGCTGGCCCAGAGGCCAGGCTCTGTGCTTCTGCCCCGCCCCGGGCCAGCTGCTCCACCCCGGGGGTGGGGTGGGCCAGCCAGAAGCCCAGCTTTGCGCACTCCTGCCTGCCCCCTCACCTTTGGCAGTGTGTGGGGGGTCAGGGCCCCCAGCAGGGCCCCAGATACAGTTTTGGGGCCCCTGACAGGGCGGCAGAGCCACAGAGGAGGTTGGCCGTGGAGAGCCAAGTGTGACAGGCTGCTCCCCAAATCCAGTCTGGTGTGCTGCTATGACCACTTGAACCCCGCTCCTGAACCCCAATTTACCCCGCTTTGCTGGGTGACCACTCACTCCTGAGTCAGTCCACACCAGCCACCAGCGTGTAATTGGTCCCAGGCAGTGGGTGTAAGTCCACTAGCCACACCGGCGTTGGTTCCCAAGCAAGCACACCCAGCCCCAGACTCTACCCTGGGAGCCACTGCCTTACAGGGATTGGGACCCACTCCCAATCACCTTAGTCTCAAATCCGTCCACTTAACAAAGAAGTGGATTGTGCCCAGCCTCCCACATCCACACCCTCTAAAGACCACACAGCTTTAGGTGAAACAACTACTAGTTTATTGATCAGAGTCTGATTTCAAGTGAGAACATGGCCAATCAAGGCAGCAACATGTTATAAATGAGTCAGGAGTGACCACTATCAAATAAAAGGTAGAAACCGCATACTACTCTAACATCTCTACCTAAACTGACCTCAGAGTCCAAGATTATGCGCATGGTGTTCGGCTGTTCGATGTTTTACAGCCATTCTCTGCCTGTTCCCAGGCAGGGCCCCGATCTTGCTTGAAGTTGGTGGCAAGATGGTCTCCCCTCAGGCTGAAAGCCTGCAGCTTCTCCCTCTTCACAGTCTCTGTCTTTGTTTTAACAAACTGCTGACAGCCCCTCCCCCTCACTGTCGTGTTGTGAGATTCTCTTCACTCCTACCTGAGCAGGGGAGGGCATTAGCATTCCCTTTGATGTGTAAATCTTCAGCCATTGTGCTAGAGACAGCCCTGAGAGTCTGAACCCTGTAACATGCTTCACATCTATACATACATGTTGCAGCAGGGAACATGGCACCCTGGTAATCACGTGGCACATGTTCTGAGCATTCACAGAGGAACCTGGTATAGCGTAATTGTCATCAAATAACACAATTACACTGCAAAACTGGACAGAAAGATTATACAGGTCACGCCCAAGGGCTGCACAGATGTGCATCCCATCACACCAGGGCTGCAGGGTTTTCGAGGCCCTGGGTGGGGTGGAGTACTATGGGGGGGTGTTCAGGGACCCCAGTGGGGCACCGAGGCCATGGGGGGGCTGGCCGCAGGGATCTCGGGCCATGCGGGGCCCGGGAAGGGTGCTAGGGCTATGGGTGGGGTTATGGGGGCCCCCTGTTCGACGCCGAGGCTGAAAGGGGAGGGCGGAACTGGTGCTAGGGGCCTATAGGGGGCCCCGCGAAGGGCCTCTGCCTAGGGCCCCAGATAGGCTAAGGCTGCCTCTGTCTGTGCCCCCGCCCTGAAAGGAACTCACACTCTCCTCAGCCCAGCTCCAAGACAAGCAGCTTGCTGCTCTGGCACACTGTGGTGTCTCAGGTTACTGGGGCCATTGGGAGTTTCCATAGTGATAAATGGGAGGGTCGTTAAGTACTCTGGTAAACCTGTGTGTCTGCTGGCCGTTCTTGCCAGACATGCTGAATAAAGCCTAATAGGGAACTCTGAAGCCTGTTATGTCTCTGGATCATTATTTATTCCTAATACATGACACACACCACCATGGCCACGGAGCTAGAAGAGTTCTGTGCCCCTGATGATTATCGGGAGGCCTCATGCTTCTGTTTGTCACCCCCACCCGCTTGAGCACACACAGTACACCTGGAGGGAGGTTGTAGGGAGGAATTCATCTTCCTTCTCAGATAAGCAAGAACAGTAGCAAATAGGCTTTTATATATCCCCCATTGAAACCATAACAGGGCTCCTCTTTTCCTTTGGGAGCTGCAAAGGTGGCAGCAGAAATCCCATCTCTTTCCTTGAAGAGTCAGTGGAAAATGGCCCCACTATTTATCCCAGCATTGGAGTTGTATCTGCATGGGTGGGTGGCCAGGGCCACTGGTCTCCTTTCTTCCTGCCACACATTGAGTTCTTGGTTGTGGTGATACTGGTGGGACCTACAGAGCAATTAACACCCCATTGAGCTGGTTGAGGGAGTTCACATCTCTTGTAGCTATTGCTTCAGATTCTCTGCATATTTAGACAGCCATTACTTTATTGGTTACACTTAAGTCACATCCTCAAGTTTTTCTTTGCAACCACAAGGGCAAGAAAACTATATTTTTATTTTGAACGAAAGCTGAGATTCTGATGTAAGCACATGGCTCCCAAAGCCCAAGCCCTAGGAAAGGGCCTAGAATGACTATACCTTATTTTAGCCTGGCCTAATAAAATATCTGACATGAGATACCCATGATGCAAATAAAGAAAATAGAACGGTGCAATGCTCACGAGGTGCTAAGACAAAAGATGTTACAATAAAGGCCTGAACAGCATAGCTGCTCAGAAATTTGAGGTTGTCAGGGCTTTGAGGCTCTTAGCTGCTTAGTAGCCTACTTGGCAGGGAATCTTAACTCCAGGCAGTTAAGGGAGCCACGTGAAATTCATTTACAAAAAAGTTGAAATGGAATGTCATTTCAATTGTTTTAAATGAAAATATTGGACTCTCCATGGTCTGTGGGAATTTTTGAAATGAAGAGGTTTTTATTCTGATGCAGAATGACAATCTTTTTGTCAAAATTTCTGAATTTCCCACGGAATGGAAATTCTGGGTTCTGACCAACCCTACTGAGTAGCTTGAAGAATCTTTACTTTATATACTGGCATTATATTCTGGGTGTTTCTTTCAATCCATTCTTTCTATGTCCTTATATTTTGTTTTCTTTTGAACCCCCAGACTACACTGAAGAAAGGTTTCCATTGAACTGTTCACAATGATGCACAGGTCTTTTTCCGGAGTAGTTAAAGTTAATTTAGAATAAGCAAAGGGTATGAATACTTCAAATTATAATATTCTAACATACATAAGCTTGCAATTGTCAGCAGCAAATTTAACCTGCCATCAAGCTTTGCTGCCCATTTATCTAGATTTTTAAGCTTCTGAATTTTTTCGCTCTTCTTTTCTTTTAATGATCTTAGATAATTTGTTTCACCTGAAAATTTTGCCCCTTATCTAGTCATTCCCCTTTCCAGATCATTAATGTATAAAACATCATGAGTCTTATGCAGATTGTTGGGTACATCAGTGTTAACTTTTTGCCATGTTGACAGCTCACCTATTTCTACCTTGTGTTTTCTGTCTTTTATTTCCTGACGCAGGGTAGTACTTCACCTTTCACCTCATAACAACTTAAGGTTCTTTAATAGCCTTCTGAGGTAATTTTGTCATAGGCTATGTCTACACTACATCATTTACAGTAGCAAAGCAGCTGCACTGCTGTAGTGTTTCTGGTGAAGATGCTCTAAGCTGGTGGGAGAGAGCTCTTCCATCAGCTTAATAACTCCTGCCTCTGTGAGAGGCATTAGCTATGTCAGTGGGAGGAATTCTACACCAGCGCTTAGGCTGGTATAATTTACATTGCTCAGGAGTCTGGATTATTCACATCCTTTAGTGCCATAAGTTATATCGAAATATTCTATAGTGTAGACAAAGACGTAAACTTCTTGAAGCCCAAGTAAATTATACTTACCTGTTCTTCTTTGTCCACTATTTCTTCAATTGCTCAAAGAATTCTAGTATGTTTGAGAGACACAATTTTACTTTGCAGAGGCTGTGATGATTTGTTGCCCTGGTTTCACTTTGTTTTATAACTCTCACTAATTAGACAATTTAGTCATTTTAAAGCTATTTTGGACAAAATGCTGAAGAACACATGATAGGGAACAATCTTGCACAGCAAGGTGATGTAGTGGATGACCTGATAGGTTTTACTGTTGTTATTTACAATAAATGTGTAGTACAAATGAAAACTTCAGCTTTTACAGAGGACTGTTTTCTGTTTATTGTTACATTTTAGCTCAATTGACTAACATTTTCACCAATGAGGCATCATTTAAATAATGGGCACACTGTATATTACAACCACTGAGAAAAAAAGTGGCAGATTATCTCACACATAAATAGCAGAAATTTAGAAATGGAAATTAAATATATGGGGCACTACCTGCTATGGATCTAGTTTTGCAGTTTTATTTAATAGTAACTCACTTTCTCTGTTCAAACTACTGTTCCAGGTACCATTCAAGAGAATGTTTGCAAAATATGAGCTGACTTTTAAAAGAAAGTTAAATATCTGCCAAATGTGCAAAGTCATGGCTATAGCCCAGACTCAAACTCATTCCTGTGATTGTGAATTTATTGCTTAAAAGAGTAAATTGTGAAGAATGCATTACATTTTCTCCATTACTGATTGCACATGTAGCAGTCTGGAGGCACACCTTTTTTTCTGTAAAACCATTGCTTTCTTTAATCTTTCACTTGCACTGGATGAATGAAAATTGCTTTGTTATGCCAGATAGACTGATCCTGGAGTGTAATTAATCCAAGATGAAAGGCTGGATCAACAGCCAATAAAAACACTGTACATTTTCAACTGAGCTAAGTCTAACTGATAAGACCTTTACTGGCAACTGCTTGTTTACTAGCTGATTACTATCTATAGCAGTAGAGGGTTACTAACAGAAGCAATGACACTTATTTTAATTAAAATAAGGTATCTCAAATGGTTAGCAAATAAAAATAAAATGAAAGAACAATACGCACACACATATTTCTTATGTTACTCTGGAATGTTAAAAGCCAGGCTCAGAAAATGAAGGATTGCTCACCTGTAAGCGCCCTTCTTTGAGATGGGCTGCTCACATACATAGGTATACATGTAGATGTATACATGCTGCAGTGCATGGTTCTCCAAAAACCCTTTTTGTCCTAGCCTATCCTCGTAGGGACAGTGGCCACCGCCCCCTGGAGTCTCGTGCTTCGGCCATGGTATATAGGTGGCACTGATCCTGTCTCCCCTTCAGTCCCTTCTTTCCGCTAACTCCAAAAGTAGGGATGGAGGGAGGATAGCGAATGTATGTGAGCAGCCCATCTTGAAGAAGGACGCTTACAGGTAAGCAATCCTTCATTCTTCTTTGAGCGCTGCTCACTTCCATTCGGATGTAGGTGACTAACAAGCCTTGAATAGGATGATGGGCGGAGTTATGACTTTCCTGCCTGCAGCACGGCTCTGCCGAACACTGCATCATCCTTTGCTTGTTGCACAATGACATAGTGTAAGGTAAACGTGTGCACCAAAGACCAGGTTGGTGCCCTGAAGATCTCCTGAATTGGAACTTGCGCTAGGAAAGCCACTGCCGAGACTTGGGCCCTCGTGAAGTGCGCTCTGACTGGGCCAGGCAGGGGGACTTTTGCACGACGATAACAGTCCTTGATGCAGCTCATTATCCAAGAGGAGATACACTGCGTTGTGACTGCTTGTCCTCTCATGCACGTTGCTATCTCTACAAAGAGCTGGGTTGTCTTCCGGAATGCCCTCGTCCTGTCAGTGTAGATCAAGAGGGCCTGTCTGACATCTAGTTTGTGCCATCTCCTCTGGTTCTCCATGATATGTGGTTCCAGGCAGAAAAAGGCACTGGTTGATATAGAAGGGGGACACCACCTTCAGTGGGAAGGCTGGATAAGGCCTAAGCTGCACCTTATCTTTAAAGAACACTGTGTAGGGAGATTCTAAGGCCAGCAACCTTGGTTCTGGTACCCTTCTGGCTGAGGTGATGGCCACTAGAAAGGATACTTTCCACGAGAGGACTAGAAGGTAGCACGAGTCCAAGGCCTCATACAGGGGCCCCGTCAATGCATTAAGTACCAGGTTAAGGTCCCATTGGGGTGTGGGGTCCTTTACCTCGGGGTAGAGTCTTTGTATTCCCTTCAGGAACCTTACACTCATGGGGTGAACAAAGGGTGTGACCCCATTAAAGGATTCATGAAAAGCCGATATCACCGCCAGGTGGACTCTTAAGGAGGACAGGGCTAAGTTCTGCCCCTTCAGGTGTTATAGGCAGTCAAAAATTGCCTGGATAGGCACACACTTGGGGGAGAAACCCCAGTTCGTTGCCTAGAGGGAGAAGCGCTTCCACTTCACCCTGTATGTGGCTTGTGTGGAGGGCTTCCTGCTTCCCACTAAGATCCACTGAATCTCTTGGCCGCATGTTCTCTCGGCCGGGTTCAGCCAAAAAGCACCCACGGTGTCAGGTGCAGGGTGCTCATATCAGGGTGTAGGAGGCAACTGTTGTCTTGGGTTTGAAGGTCCCTCCTCCCCAGGAGGGATCTGGGGGTGTGTGTGGACATATCCAGCAACATGCTGTACCACGGTTGCCTCGGCCATGCTGGGGATATTAGGATTATCTTTGCTTTGTGCCTTTTGATTTTCAGCAGCACCCTGTAAATCAGAGCGTTCGGGGGGGGGAAGCGTAGAGAAGGGCCCCGATCAGCTCACCAGGAAGGCATCTGACAGGGAACCCTCCTCTCTGCCCCTGAGGGAGCAGAAGGACTGGCATATGTGGTTCTCGCTGGTTGTGAATAAGTCCACCTCGGGGTATCCCCACCTGTTGAAGATGTCCGTTACCATTTCTGGGTGTAGGGACCATTCATGCTGAGGCAGGAAATACTTGCTAAGGTCGTCCATCTGGTTGTTCTTGATGCCTGGGAAGTGTGTGGCTACCAGATGGAAATTGTGTTCCACCTCCAACTGCCACAGGCGGATTGACTTCTTGCAGAGGGTTGATGAGTGGGCTCCCCCTGACGGTTGATGTAGAACATCACCGCTGTGTTGTCCATAAGGACCTGAACCGTCTTGCCCTTGATCTGGTTGAGGAATACTTGGCAAGCTAGGCGGACTGCCCTCAGCTCCTTCACATTGATGTGAAGGGGTGATCCCTCCCCAACCACCTGCCCTGTGTACTCAGGCCAGGGTTGATGTGTGCTCCTCAGGTCTGATGCATCTGTGATCAGAGTCATGGATGGGCTCTGGGTCTCGAACGCGATTCCCTGTAATGCAAATCTTGGTGACTGCCAGATCCTGAGGGCTTCCAGCACCTCCCCTGGGATCGTGACCACCTGCTCCAAAGGGTGGTGCTGTGGGTTATAAACCCTCACCAGCCAGGATTTGCAGCTGCCTCATGTGTAGGCGGGCTAACTTTACCATGTATGTGGATGCTGCCATGTGGCCTAGCAACTGGAGACAGTGCCTCGCTATTGTCGTTGGGGAGTGCTGGAGGTTCGAAATGATGGTAGACATTGACTGAAATCTGGAGGGGGTAGGGAGGCCCTGGCCCTATGAACTCGATCTTTCAAGTGGGTGTTAGCTGTGACTTCTTTAGATTTAGGAGGAGGCTGAGCCTGGTGCATAGGTCACAAGTCACCCAAACCCCACCTGAACCCCTCCGTGGACCTGTTCTGGGGAGCGGCCCCTGATAAGCCAATCAACCAGGTAGGGAAAAATCTGGACCCCTTTCCATCGCAAGTATGCTGCAACTGCCGCTATGCACCTTGTGAACACCCTTGGGGCAAGTGGCAGCCTGTCCGGCAGGGCCGTGAACTGATAGTGGTTGAGCCCCACTGTAAAACGGAGGTATTTTATGTGACCGGGCCATATGGCTATGTAGAAGTAAGCATCACTGAGGTTGAGAGCAGCGAACCAGCCCCCGGGATTGAGGGAAGGAACTATGTGAGCCAAGGAAACCATTCAAAACTTTATTTTCCTGAGGAACCTGTTCAGGCCACGCAGGTCTAGGTTGGGTCTCAGGCCCCCTTTTGCCTTCAGGATTAAGAAATACCTGGAGTAGAACCCCTTTCTCCACTCTTCTCTGGGTACCCTTTCTACTGCCCCCAGGCTGAGCAGGGAGGTGCATTCCTGCTCTAGGAGGCCTCCGTAGGTAGGGTCCCTGAGGATACATTGCGGGGGAGGGGGCGGCCTTCTCTTGGTGGTTGTGACCTGAACTGGAGCGCATAACTGTGAGACACTGTCTCCAGGACCCATCAGTCTGACGTAACCTGGGTCCACTGGTCCTGGAATCGGGACAGGAGGTCCCAGATGGAGGGGAGGGGCAATTTCCCGGAGTGAGGTCGGTGCTCTCTGGGCTCGCATCAGAAGCGGCACCTCTGGTCATCCCTCTGGTGCCCGGGGGGCTGGTTGGGGAGCTGTTGGGAACGCTGCTCCCTGGTCCCCCTATTGCTTCTGCCTCTATCCCTGCTCTGGAAGGGCCTCTGCTGTTGCAGGAGGAGATGCTGCTGCTGCTGGCCCTGTTGCTGAAGCTCCTGCTACTGTGGGGCCTGCGGACGAAAGGGGCGCCTTGATGACTGAGAGGTGTACATCTCCAGTCACCTGAGGGTGGCCCTGCAGTCCTTCGTACTGTGTAGTCTTGAATCTGTGGACTCCATGAACAGGGCCTGGCCCTCGAAGAGGAGGTCTTAGATCACCTGTTGCATTTGTGGGGGCAAGTCTGATTTCCGCAGCCAAGCCACCTGCTGAGGGCCACAGCTGAGGCTATGCCCCCACTGACAGTGTCCATGGCATCCCAGGAAGCCAGGAGGGATGATCTCACCACTGCCCAGCCTTCATCCAGGAGCGTCTTGAAGTGAGCCACCTGGTCTGCCAGGAGAAGGCTTTAGAACCATCGTAGAGAGTCCCAGAAGTTCAGATTGTACCTCCCCATTAAGGCCTGCTGGTTGGTGATGCGCAGTTGTAAGGCAGTGGCTGAATAAAACTTTCTCCCAAACAAGTCCATCCGCTTTGCATCCTTGTTCTTTTGTGTGGACATGGGGAGGTCCTGCCTTTTCCACTGGTTTAACTGAGTCAACCACTATGGAGCCTGGCGTGGCGTAGGTGAAGAGGTACACAAACTTGTCTACTGGGACATGGTACTTCCTCTCTGCCCCTTTTGACACTGGGAGGATGGAGGGTGGAGTCTGCCAAAGTGTCCATGCTGTCTTTAGCACTCCCTCGTGGAGTGGCAGGGCTACTCTCACTGGAGGGGCAGACTCACCAACGTCAAAGAGGGGGTCAAGGCCCTCCCTCACCACCTCCACTGGGAGCCCCAGGTTGGACACCATCCTTCTCAGGAGGTCCTGGTGAGACCTAGGGTCCTCCGCTGGGGAAAGAGGTCCCTGGAATAGTGCCTCAACTGAGGAACAGTCAGCGCATGGCTTGAAGCCTAGCATGGCTGATGCGCCAAGCCGGGAATTGGTCCAGATCAGACGGAGCAGAACTAAGCTCGCTCTTGCTATCTAAATTGGACCAACTTACTCAATTAAGCTAACACTAGGCTGCCAAGAAGACTAGAACAGGCACCTGTGAGATTGCAAGGAGCTAGGGTGGTCCAGACTGTCATTTGGGCAGAAAGAAGGAAGTGAAGGGGGGGCAAGGTCAGTACCACCTATAAACCGTGGCCGAAGCGCAGGACTCCAAAGGGTGGTGGCTGCTGACCCTACTAGGATAGGCTAGGACAAAAAGGGTTTCTGGAGGACTGTGCACTGTGGCACGTATACACCTATCCGAATGGATGTGAGCAGTGCTTGAAGAAGAACTGGTCCATCCAGTACACTAAGTGCATCTTGGAGAGAGAAAAGAAACCTGAGAAATGCTCATCGTTAAGCAGCCCTTACAATCTAACCATACTTTCCTCCAGTCTGCAATATATAATGGATCACAGTAGTGGGGAGTTTAGCAATCTGAATTTCATTTTCACAAAGCAGTAATGCTTTCTAATTAAATTAAATATATTCAACTTTTCAATATGTACATAGGATCATTGAATGAGTAAACAGCACCTGCTTGTGCTGAGCCACAGTTCCATGTATGTATTATTATTAATCTCTATAAATCATTGTTGAGTTTAGGGGCATAAGATGTATTTCTGAGTAGGGGAAAAAATGGAGGCTAGAAGAAGAAAGGAGTGATTTCTTTTGCAAAGCAGAGAGCCATGCCCTAACATAGGAAGAAGAAAGAGCATCCTTTCTCTAACTTCAGCTGGTTGCCTGAGGACAAACAGGTGTTCTTTCAAAAACACTGACAAGTGAAAAGAAATGGGCAAAAATAGGAATAATATTTTTCATGACTGCCATTCACTACTTGTGCTCCCATCAGTATAATTATGCTTCCTTATAATGTAAAATGTTCCACTGTGTGATACAACAGCACAATGATCCTTTCTGCTGTATGACACTCAAGCTTAATTTGTGCTGAGGAGTGGGACAAATAAATCAATGAGCAGGATATAGTCTTATGGCTACAACAGAAGACAGGGAGGCAGGAGACTGTGCCAGAGAGGAGCTGTTAAGGATTAATTCATGAATGTTTCTAAAGTGCTTTTTGTTGAAAAGTGGTATGACGTTAGAGCCACGTATTATTATAATTATAAGCTGAGTGAGCAGCAGGTTGAAACTTTCACATGCTGGCCAATTAAGCAAGTTAAAGAAATTTTAACCTTTGTATAAATTAAAAGCAAGGAAAAAGAAATATCTCAAAGTGTATTGACTGGACCCTATTTATGATTTAAACGAAACAACCAGTTGTTATAATATTTAATCACTCAGGATTAAGCAGGTAATTAAGCAGGCAATTCTCTGAATACTTAGAAGTTCAGTTTGGATAAGCAATCAAAAGTCTGGATTCTTATTTGAACTCTATGAACTCTTTTAGTTTCCAAACCGCATTGGAAAATCTTCAAAGCATCAGCTGTGTTTTGGGATTTCCAGCACTTTTGCATCTCATCCTGATGAGAACCAAAAATGCAGAGTAATAAGGAAAACTGATAAATAGTAATACAATAGGTAATCATCATTTTTTCATATACCATCTTTGTCACTAGTTGGCAACACATTAACCTTTTCCAGAGTGGTAGCAGTGTTAGTCTGTATACAGCAAAAACAACCAGAGTCCTGTGGCACCTTAAAGACTAACAAATTTCTTTGGGCATAAGCTTTTACATTAACTTTTAATAGTAGAAATTTAAATTACATTATCTAAGTGAAATTTTCTGCCACAAAGGTAATATTTGTTTCTTAGTATTCCCAATGCTTACTTATTATTTAGAATATTATAATTAGAACTGTGAAAAAAACTTTTTGGTTTAGGAGCTGAGCTAAAAATATTGAAAAAAAAATCTTCACGATGACCTGGAATTAAATTTTTTCAGTGAACTGGAAAAAAAAAGTTTAATTCGACTTAAAACAAAATGTTTTGTTTTATTTTTAAGGGTTTTTTTACTTTTAGTATTTTTAAAAATTAAACAACTAAAATTCTAAACAAGAAGTGGTTTCAGTAGGGAATTTGTATTTTATAATAACTGGGCAGCTGGCGTCACGAACATCAGGCTCCCCGGGAGAGCTGTGCCTGATCAACACTGCTCACCATGCAATTGGGTAAGACAGAGGGACCTTTATCATCACAGGTGGTTAGGGAATTTATTAATTCATGAATGTGGGAAAATGGGGGGGTCCCTCTGCGAATCTCACTGGGGGAAGTAAGGAATGGCTAGTAATCCAGGAATGGCTGGAAGCTTCCCTTACATCCAAACATTCACAGGTCAAAAAGAAAGCTATTTTGGTTCAGGCTTTCTGTGAGGGTCTCACAGGTATGTGGGAGGAAATTCAAGCTCTGCGAGCTCGGGTGGGAACACTCGAACAGATGGTTGGGGAACAACGGAACATACATCTCCAGAGTGTAATGGTTATTAGGATGGCTGAGAGCTGCCTGGAGGATTTGGACCATCTGAAGACTGAGAACCTGGCCCTAAAGGGCCCAGTAGACACCTTAAAAGTATAACCTTCTCTCTATCCCTCTGCCTTGTATTCCCCATCTACCTCTCACACACTGTCCCCGTGATGCTGCAGGCCAGGTAATCTCACAACTCTCCCCTCTGTTCCCCCCACTTTCTTATTACCCCCGATGCAGTTGAAAAAGCTGGAGAAAGTGACCACCAGAGAATCAGGAAGGCAGGTGATCTAAGCATCCCAACAATTTCAGAACAAAAAGATACCTCTCTCACACAGATCTCCAGTGAAGCTGGCTTGTCTGTGTACAATAAGGTGTCAACTGGGGAAAGATGCGATACTGGTGAATGGGCCAACAGCCAGAGGCATCCTGCTGAGAGCCCAGGAGGGAGAGGTGAAACCCCAGGAGTTACAATGGAGGAGGCCAGCCTGTGATGGAGGTTAACTCTTATCCAATGCAGGACACAGCACTCTCTCTGGAGAGCTGTGCTCCAGGATAGGAACCAGAGATGAAAGCTAAGGAAAAATTAGTGGGGGTGCAGGAATGTCTCCCCACTGCTCATTTGGGAGGGGATGCCCAAGAGGGAGTGGCTGACTCAGGGTCTCTGCACCCAGATATTCAGCATGCAATTCGGATTTTAGGAGGGGATTGTGCTTATTCTGATGTTTTAATGGAAATTAACTCTGCTTCTTCAAGCCAGGATGAACCAGCTTCCAGCTCTGGTGTCTGTGAATATTCCATTCCACCAGTTGATGTTGGGGGGGGGGAGGTGAGAAGGAGGGCATTTTCCCCGAGGAGGCGATATGAATGCATTTGTGCTGAGCTCTCCAGCTACAGACCATAGCAGCCCAGAGAGAGAGAGAGAGAGAGAGATCACATATTAACCCTTTAGGAGAAGAATGGGGGAAGGAATGCAGTGTTGTTCAGGGGACCCACTAAGTGACCCCAAGAAGGGAGAGGGATTTCCTACACAAGTATAGTCCTGGGACTGGGAAATGGATACACAAGGCGCCAACTGGCATACAGGATTTTCCCCAGACTTTTGGCACCTAATCCTGAGGTTCCAACATCACAAGGGTCCACGAGTGTGTTGGTGAGGCTGAAGGGTTAAAACAACCAACCCTGTAACTGGATTGCCTGAATAAAGGGTGTGGTATGGACATACTTATAAGCACCCAGCTATGAACTCGATACTGATGTTATAATATGTAGTGATGACTAAGATAATCATTCTTTGTAATTAGATGTATTGTGTGTAGACTTTTTAATAAAGGTTTAGAAATGGACTAAAATGAATGAGGAAACTGAGGCAGGCAGCCTCATTTTAACAGCATGATTTCAAGAGGGATTTGAGGGTTCTGCCTCTGGATAGGGGGGAGTTGTCATGTGATGCACAATGGGCTATGATCTGTGTGATTTTCCTGTTCACTTTTGCACCAAAAGACTGGACTAATGCTGTTCCCCAACCAACTTGGGTAAATTAAGACCACCTAATGTGGTTGCTGAATCAACCCCAGACTGAGCAACACAAAGCACAGGTACTGAAGACATGGGCCTTCCCAGGCTGGCAACTGAACTGCCTGCTGATTGTGCCTGGACTGATATTGCTTGTGCCCTTTGAATGGGCCTAACTGATACTCATTCGTTACTTAGTCGTATAAGCCATGTGTTAGCTGCATTACATGTAATTATTTCCCTTCATTTAATTTCCTCCCATTCTGTAAATTTCCCATCTTCAAAGCATCTGACGAAGTGGGATTTTCTCCCATGAAAGCTCATGCGATAAATAAATCTGTTAGTCTTTAAAAGTGCCACAGGACTCTGTTTGTTTTTCTGCAATAGACTAGCACGGCTACCCCTTTCGAACTTGTAGTATTAGTGTTATTTTCAGGGTGTTTAAAATTGTGTGTTGTCCTTGCCACTTCCAGAAAACAGTATCTGTAATCCTGTGGCTTGGCAGACTCAGGGTCCCGCTCCTTCCCTTTCCCCATAGCATGGTTGGTGGGCCTTAGCATTGGTCCAGTTGGAGCCAGGCCCTACTGGGCAGTTGCCCCACCAGCTAGTGTGCGGGTAGGATAGGACACCTGGGTTCTTTTCCTTAGAAAGAAAGAGGGGGGATGTAGGGAATTTATATTTTATAATAACTGGGCAGCTGGCCACTTGGATTTAGGAATCAAGGAGTCAAGAGGTCAAACCTGTTATTGAAGTTGTGACAGTGTAAACAGCTTTGGCTGGAAAGCACCAATATACAACTAACAAAAGGAAAGCAGAATGGAAACCATTCATGGTTAAGTGGTAACCATATACTGTGATGGCCCTACCAGCAAGCCATTAACTCAAGGCTGGTAAAAAGGTGACAGAAGCAAGGTACCAGAGAGGGCAAGAGAGTTTGGAGCATTTTATTGGTCAGAAATATTATTTGGTACCCAAATAAATTGTAAAAATCAACAGAGGCGGGCTGATTATATGCTGTATATTAAGTATAATCTAATCATGTGACTTGCATATTAAGAATAGTGTAACCATTTAGGGATTTAGAATGATGAAACCTGTTGCATTATATATATTGTATTTAGCATGTTAGAAAGTATATGTCTTGTAAATTCTGTATTTGAGGCTTACTTGTATGGGTGTCCAGGGAGATGGGTCATGGCTACTTCCTGTAAGATTGGATGTACAAGGGGAACAAGCATTGTAATTAAAGGCACCATTTACCCTTCCTGCTCCTGGATGGACATGATCCTTTTCCTCCTCTTCTTTTCCTTCTAATGGTTTCAAATTGAAAAACGGAAGTGTTTAGTTTAGAAAATATTGAATAACATGTTTTGATTTTGCATTTTTTCCTGACTGAAACAATTTGATGAATTCTACAGAGAATTTGTGAAATGTTACAGTCAACCTGAATCTGCATTTTTTTTTGGCAAAAAAGATTTCAAATTTCAGTCAGCTCTAGTTATAAATAATATTAACATCCTAATTAATTGCTGCATATGCGATCCATTCTTTAAAACCCCTGATCTTTCACTATTTATAGATATAAGTTTAGATAGGCATACAATATGCACACCATGGCATATATTTCTAACATGTTGAGTGCAATCTTTCTAAAGTTGACATGCAGCATAGTTTTTTTCTCTGCTTTTAGATTAACTAGTTATATTTGTTAAGTGCTTTGGAAATGTAAAGCTGATCTTAACACTTTGCTAATTCACTAATTTCATGTTGTGTTAGCCATCAGAGACAGGGAAGATATGAAGGAATGAAAAATTATGAATTCTGCAGTGTTATTGCCCCTCTACACTTTTTGCTTTACTACTCAAATTTCCATACATTCTGAAGTTTCTATATCTTTCTGTTGCAAAAATGCATTTTGCATTTATTGCATCTTTTACTATCTATGCTGTTATGCTGCTGTCCTGCTAACATAGCTTTTAGAAAACCATATCCGGTTAAACAATGACAGCTGTAAAGTTAAGAACTCAACATCTTGCCCCTGCCATTTTCATGTATGAAATGCGAACATCAAAATCTACAAGGATCATTTACAATAGCACAGAACATTGTTTGTTCTATGTGATGCAAAACATTCAGCTGGTGTCAGGGCATGTTTAAAATACCCTGAGGCCACAGTCAGGAACTATACTTAAAGGATTCCAAAATGGGAAAAGTTATGCAGCCGTAACTGGTCATGTACATGCATACTTTGGCCAATAGCAGCTCTGTGTAGTTCCCTGGCAACACAAGTTATTCCTGCCAAAAGTAATATTCTGCATGCAGGGATTAGGGTAAGTGGGCAAGGTCCATTAGAACCATTGCCAGTCAGGTGTTTTCATAGCAGCCAAGATTTATACAAATTATTTTAAATGCAATTTTTCTCTTTAAATAATTTGCATATTTGTAAGTAATTCACATACAACCATAAACTATAGCTAAACAGCAACATACCTTGCACCATGCAGTGGTGGAGATAGAACTTAGAGCTGCACAAAACCTGACGTCTGTGGCTTGTGGGTGTATACTGAAAAATGCCTGGAGAGTATGTGGGTGCATTCTTGTGGAGGAAAATCAGGGCAACTGGGTTTGTGGGGATATCTATATTGGAGGAGTTAGAGATGGTGAGGAGCTGTGGGGGTGGAGGTGATGGGGTAAAGCTGGGTGAAATATAAGGGGAAGATGTTTTGTGGAGGCTTCTAGGGCTATGTCTAAACTAGAAACGTTAAGTCAACTTTGTTAAGTTGACTTATGGTTGATTCTAAGTAGATAAAGTTGACCTTATTAAGTCGACTTAACAAAGTCGACTTAACTTTTCTAGTGTAGACATAGCCCCTTGTCGACCTTATTACATTGATTTAATGCTATAAATCGACGTAATAAGGTCGACTTAGGCACTAATCCCCATCCACGCTGGCTTTAAGTCGACTTAAAGAGTCAATTTAAGGCTTAAGTCGACCTAAAATGAGGCGTTATTAAATTGACTTAAGCTTACCTTAAGTCGACTTAAGGAATGCTTAAGTCGACTTAATAAAAGCCCAGAGTGGATGTGGCTTTGTTTAGGTCGACTTAAGCCTCCTTAAATCGACCTAAGTTGCCAGTGTAGACTCACCATAGAAGAGGGAGTTAACTGGGAGCTGAGGGAAGCTGTGATGTAGTTAAGACAAGCTGGGTTTGTGCAGGTGTCCAGGAGAAAGCTGCTGAGAGAGGCTGGGTTTCCAGGTGTGTCCAGGAGAGAAAGATGGGAACAGTGGTTAGAGAAACCTGGGGGCAGAAGTTGGGATGGGGAGGGAGAAGCTGGGCACAGCTGACATTATGCAGGTTTCCAGGAGATAACTGGATAACTTGTGGGGAAGAGCACGGTTTATGATTGTGTTCATGAGATGACTGGGGAAAGCTGGAGAGCGCATCTAGATGTGTGGGGATGTCCAAAGGAAGAGATGGAAAAGCTTGAGAGAGAAGCTGGGAGAGGTTGAATTAGGATGGGTGTAAAGGAAGCAGCTAAGTGGCTGAGGGGCAGCAATGTGATGGATCTGGACCAGTTATGTAATAATTGATGAATAATTTCTGTGGACCTGACTACTAAGATATTTACTGATGAGGCTGGCACAAGAAGAAAGAAGTTAATCATCTGGGCTATAGATGGGCTGAAAACCACTTAGTCCCTCAGCAGTTGCTAGAAATGTCAAGTTCGGAGGGAAAGCCTTCCTGCTGGAGGGAACAAATCAGGAGGGGAAAAGGAGTTAAGAGAGGACCAGCTTTCTGTGAGCTGGTTGCCATGGCAGAAGAAAGATATCTCTTGAAAGTTGGCCTGCAAGAAGGAGGAAGGGAAGTGGACTTTCACTGAAGGAAAAGGCAACTCAAAAGAAGACTGTTCTCTGCTCAGTATGTGGGAAGATAGGGAAAAACTCAAATATTTCCTTACTCATGGAAACCAACCTCTGATTGTATTCACAAAATGTTTGAAAGCCTGGTGAGCAGGTGGGAAATTCCAGCCTATCTTGAGGGAAGAAGTAAACTTGAAAATGGAATAGAAGGTAGATAGCACATTCTTTCTTAGAATCATAGGGCTGGAAGGGACCTCATGAGGTCATCTAGTCCAACCCCCCTGCTAAAAGCAGGACCACTCCCACTAAATCATCCCAGCCAGGGTTTTATCTAACTGAACCTTAAATATCTCCAAAGACGGACATTTGACCACTTCCCTAGGTGACCCATTCCAATGCTTCACCACCCTCCTAGTGAGGAAGTTTTTCCTAATATCCAACCTCGACTTTCCCAGCTGTAATTTGAAACCATTGCTCCTTGTTCTGTCCTCTGTTACCATCTAGAACAGCCTAGCTCCCTCCTCTTTGGAGCACCCCTTCAAGTAGTTGAAAGTTGCTATCAAATCCCCCCTCAGGCTTCTCTTCTGCAGACTAAATAAGCCTAGTTCCTTCAGTCTCTCCTCATAAGTCATTTGCCCCAGCCCCCTAATCATTTTCATTGCCCTCCGCAGGACTCTTTCTAATTTGTCCACATCCTTTCTGTAGTGGGGAGCCCAAAACTGGACACAGTATTCCAGATGCGGCCTCACCAATGCCGAATAGAGGGGAATTATCACATCCCTCGATCTGCTGGCAATACTCCTACTGATGCAGCCCAATATGCCATTGGCCTTTTTGGCAACAAGGGCACACTGTTGGCTCATATCCAGCTTCCCGCCCACCATGACCCCCAGGTCCTTTTCTACAATGCTGCTACTTAGCCGATTGGTCCCCAGCCTGTAGCAGTGCATGGGATTTTTCCGTCCTAAGTGCAGGACTTTGCACTTGTCCTTGTTGAACCTCATGAGGTTTCTTTTGGCCCAGTTTTCCAATTTGTCTATGTCTCCCTGGATCCTGTCCCTGCCCTCCAGTGTGTCTACCATTCCCCCCAGCTTGGTGTCGTCCGCGAACTTACTAAGCACACAATCTATCCCCATCATTGAGATCATTAATAATCACTTTGTTAGCGATCCCAGTGTGTACCAGCATGGTGCTTTGGCATTTTGTTTATTCTTTAGATTATTGTTTTCTTAAAGGTATTTATTTCCTATAGCTCAGGTGGGTTTTCTTTCTGTCCCTTCCCTTGGCCAACTGGCACTTTCCTGATGGGATTCCTGCATAGTTTTTCAAACTTTGCCTCTGGCCTGAAAGGAGACTGAGGGCTTGCCTACACGAGCACCGTAATCCGCATTAAAAATCATTACCGCGCGTTAATAAGCGAACTGTACAGACGTGAAATGGTTTTCCTGCGCACTAAGCGCTTTCTTGCTCCGCATTCCAACCACCACTACGCCGAGAGTGGTAACAGCTGTTCCGGATCATCTGCTGCGCGTTTCTGCTCGTCAGTACTGTCTCTGCGCATTGGTTGGAGTCCGGAACTGTCCCAGCATTCCCAAGTCGTCCTGTCTGTACTTCCCTTCACCATCTCTATGACAGTGACGAAACAGTCCCCACCTACAGGTGATTCCCGGGATTTACAAACATTTAGTTACTTTCACTTTAGTTACTTTCACTTCCTCTGGCAGGGAGCTTAAAACATAATGAGCAACCATCCGAGATGTATTCAGCATGTGGAGGGCGAGAGTGGAGACCAGAGCAGGATCCATTCTAACGCAGATTTTGTTTCTATCCAATGGCGCGCTCCGTGCAAACAGTATTGAAAACAGGCGCGAGTTGCTATTGGCAACAAGGAAGATGCTAGGGAAACGCAATGCAGCATGGGAAACATCCGATTTACCCATGGTGCTTTGTGCTCCTTTCCTTCATCACATGATTGCAAGCAAGTACACAGGGAAATTGGAACGCTGGGATACGTGCCCAGAATTCAGAGCGCTAGTGCGCATTGCAGCGAGGAATCCTGTGACGTCTCAAGGAGCGACGTGTGTACAAGGTAAAGCGCAATAAAATCCACGTGCTTCTTACAACGCAGTTCAGAAGCTGCGCTGTAATCTGATCGTGTAGGCATAGCCTGAGGGTTTCTTAGCATCTTGTACTGTAGGAGTTGTCCCACTTTATTTTCCCTGAGTCTTTACCTCCTCATATGAATCCCTTGTGGATTCTTAGACTAGCTCCTTTTAAAGCTGCTGCTTAAATGAATGATTTGTTATCAGCTGTCAAGGAATCAAGGAGAATACCAGACTAATTCTATCTGGTATAGTACTGTTACATCATTTTGGAAAGGGAAAAGATTTCAATTTGTAGTGAACACTGTATCCAGTGGTAAACTCAAGCAAAGAGAACCTGTTTGTCTCTGTAATAGGATGCAAACTGTTCAACAGAGAAGCCATTTATTACACAGAGGTAATTAAACAACGTTAGTATTAATTTGCTACTTTGAGCATCAGCAGACTAGTACCACACAATACATATGGTTTCTATAGCTATATATTAAACTTGTGCTTACAGGATGCCTCACTGATTCATAAAGCAGGAGCATAGCAGAGTAGGCATACTGAGGAAAGCTGAAAAGCTCAAATGCTATAGAAAGCTAATTTTTAGGACAAGTGCTCAGATCTGATTATGATATACAAAATATAAGATAGGTGTTTATAACATAATGTTAAATGTGGCATGCAAATCTAGTTTTGGATTAGATATAGAAGCATTTTTCCATGAAGAGCTGCATTCATTTTGGAGGGAAAAAGGCTTCTTCTGTGACTTTTTCTTGTAAACTGGCTCAAAAGAGCCATTTCGAAAGAACTTTAGTTATGAACTTCACATGATGCTATTACACCATGGAAACAAAACAATCCAAATATTGTTCTGCCTATACACAGTTATGGCTGGATCTTTGTATCCCTGATTTTGCCCATAAAAATACCCATTCCTCTCTGTGTTTACCCCCCCCCCCCGCCCCAGGTAAAATATTGCATTTTAGCCAATAAATTATTACCAAAGAGGACTAGACTGGATTTTGTTCTGACCCTGCCATTGTTACTGAACTAGAGTGCCTAACATGGGTAGTGAGAGGGTCTCAATTCATGGAATCGGAGATCAATGCCAAAAATAGGATCTGTCTCTCTCATATCATAGTATGACAACTTGTAACCCTAAAAATCTTTCAGAATAGCTAACTATAATCAGCAAAATAAATATACCTAAAAATTCTTAAGGTCTTGATCCTGCAAACACAGATGAATGAGTAAGGTCCCGTGACTATTGAAAGCCCAACTGAATTCAACCTGCAGGACTGGGGCCTAAGAGTTTAAGAAATCATCCTACTGAAATCACTTCCTGTTAACTTTCTTAGGGGTAACATTCTGCTCTAATGTACAGTACATTCTGTAATATGTTACAGTATAATTTTCTTCAGAATAGAAAGAAAAAAGGTTATTTCCCTCAAGTTGATTCATATACAGTATTATCTCGCTTCTGCTAAAAGCAGTATGGTTAATATCATTAAGGAAATAAAGTATGTTACCTAGGAGTGGGACCAAACTGAATTCTTAAATCCAAGCACAAGCAAGCCTGAGATCTGGATCCACACTGTGCATGAGGAATCCTACTAAGATGGGAGGGAGAACATGCACTTGTAGTTATAAAAAATATTAAAAGGTCCTAATTGTGTGTGGTTGTATAAGTTCCCAATGTACATTATGGGGGGATGGGGGGGAGGAGGAAAGGAGTGTCATACGCCTTGTTTAAAATTCAGTTTGAGTAATTCCAGTCTGCTTGCTTAATTTGTCTTGCAGTTGCAGTTGAATAAAATATCCTTCACCGTCTGCCCTAAGCTGCTATACAGTCTTGCTGTGAGCTCTTCAGCAATAACCACATTACATTACAGTGCTGGCAACATTTCACTGGATGGTAATGAAATTCATATGGACACAGGTTCTGCTGCCATTATTGTTGGTGGAACTTCACTGGTGATGGACTGTGTGTCTGAATTTTGCCAATGGAGTTGCAGCTATAGAGATTTCTTCTGAATTGAAAGTGGGAGATTCAAATCTATCTATGCCTCTAAGGCTGTAGAAGCCAATTGTGAAAAAGCAGTTAGTGTGATCATTAGCCTGGCTATAACATTTTAATGCTGTTTTTCTTGTGCAGCCTTATTCTGTTTCTCTTTCTGTGAATTCATAAGCTGTATGAAAAGGACGGGGAGGCTAGCAAACTTCATTGCAGAGATCTGTGCAATAGTGAAGTATTTTAAAATAATGAGAAGGCATGTGCTAGTATAATCAATGAACTAAGAAGCAGGATGTTAAGCAGATGATTCTAATGGACGGTTTTGAAACACCATTTTGACTGCATTTTAGTGGTAAAGGCATTTATGTCAATTAGTATTGTAATTATATTTTACTCAGTAATATAAGTATCATTTTGGGAAACTACTTTAATACCAAGATAGTGAGTACATTTCTAGCCATCTGTGGGTGTAAAGAGGACATGAAATGGAATGTAATATCAGAAGCTTTTTCATAGCTCATTAAGAAGATTATATATGAGAGCTCTGTATTGACAATAAGATAGAGCAGATGCATTAGCTGCATTTGGGCAATTGCAGTTGTCTGTTATTTTTATGGCAGAAATTTGATCATCGTTACACCTTACTGCAGTCATTTCCTTGTAGAAATAGGTACAACGGGGCCATACTAGGAGCCGGTGTAAACAGGCAGTGCTCCCCTGTAGCCTGAAATGGGCCTCTGAGGTCTAATGCTTATGTTTTACCACTCATCAAATATTCTATTGTGCTCACAAAAAAGGCCAGAATCCTTGAGGTTTTGAAATGTCACTGCTTGTATTAAGTCAGTTTCTTTCTTTCTTTCTTTCTTTCTTTCTTTCTTTCTTTCTTTCTTTCTT
>ML685769.1:26788935-26849984 GCA_007922175.1 Pelusios castaneus | reverse complement strand
AGCTCCCTACCTCCTCTAACCCGGCCACTCTCCTTGTTCCCCCCCCCACACCCCTCTAACCCGGCCTCTCTCCTTGTCCCCCCCAACCCTCTCCAGGCCTCCCTCCAGCCCCTTCCCAGCCCCCTTACCTGGCCGGAGGCTCGCAGCTGCGGGGACGGCCGGCAGAGCTGCTTCTCGGCCAGGCCGCTCCCACCCTGAGCAAGCTCTGTCTGAGCATGCTCAGGGCGGGAGATTTGAATCTCCCCAGCCTGGCCTCAGCAAGACAGGGATTCAGCTGCTGCGCGCGCAGCTACGTCCCCGCCGTGCATATATACATCTCTCGTTTAGGTATATAGATTGGTGCATTAATGTGGGACAAGATATCATTGGCTATATGGATCCCTAGTCTCAACTGAGTGGGGAAAAGAAAATAGTATTTGATACGGGATCTGGCAAACCCAAGAAAACTTGATTCATTTCATACCTGTAAGAAGGTCATAGCTGCAGAATTGAGGATTTCGAGTTTTAGTGGTCTGGAACTAGTGATGCTGATTCATCAGTGTTCAAAGCTGCTTGTGCCGCTGTGCAAAGCCACCATAAACCAATTTTAATTGGGCTCTTATAGCAATTGTGACAGCTTACTCCCAGATCATACCTCCTTCTCTTCCATCCTTATATTTGAGGTGAAAAACCAAAACAACAATCTTGGAAAAGAGGTTAAGATGTGTTTACTGCTTAAATAATATTTCAGATGAAAGAACTAATAAATGAAAAGTACCTTTACAGTCATGAAATAAATATACACACTAATATTTTCTTTACTGAAGTGGACACTAAAAACATTTTGTTTTCCAGGTATCTACGGTTCTAGAATTTGGTCGCATCGTAATTTATACTACCAGCCTTCGTGTGGTGAGAACTACGTTTGAAAGATGCGAGCTTGTTAGAAAGATCTTCCAAAATCACAGAGTGAAATTTGAAGAAAAAAACATTGCTCTGAACAGTGATTATGGAAAAGAACTAGATGAAAGATGCAGGAGGGTGTGTGAAATCCCATCACTACCTGTTGTTTTTATTGATGGCCAATATCTTGGGGTAAGTTGTACACACATGTACATTTCTTTTAAGAGCTTGTGTATCAATGTCAACCAATAAAAATAGGAAATTATTCTCTTTTATTATTTGTATTATAGGAGCATTCAAGGATTATGCAGGGCTCTGTATAGATATAGTGAAACATAGTCCCTGTCCCAAAGAGCCCACAGTGCAAGATGCAACACATGGATGACACAAACAGTGGAAGCATGTGTGGGATGGGGGGTGTGGGGTCGGGGTGGGGGGGGGGGGGGGAGGGGGATCATGATTAAGTAACAAGGAAATGAACAAGTTATGCTCAGTATGTGAAGAAATAGTTCAGCTTTACAGTTCAAACCATAAGAATCTCAGGAAATGAACTTCATATTTCTTTTTTTTTTAAAGCTAACATGTCCAATAATCACCACTGAGAATAGTGAGCGTCAGACTACAATTTAATAACCTCTGTATTTAAATATAAAATTATTCTATGAATTTGGGGCTTCGTTCTTTCAATCTGCATACAATTTTACACCCTTTTACATCGTGTATATAATTGGTGTATTTGATTAAAATAAATGGAATAGAAAAACAGGAGATTCTTGATATTGGAGCTGCGTTAATGGTGTAAAAAATCCAGAAATATGCATTTGAATTTGCTTGGATTGTGTTTGTCTTTATTGGTGTTGGCTTTCTCTGTACAATCTAGCAAATGAGTTTACTGCCAGGCATGTTCACAGAAATAGTCATATGCTGAATCAAAATATATAAAGAAAAAGTTGAATACAAGAACACCTTGCCAAGTTTTCTTGAGTAACACTAAAAATCAGTGGAGGCTTTCAGTTAATCACCTGGAAAACTGTGTTTAGAGATGAAAAAAAGAAGATATCCTGTTCCTCCAAAACTGATTGTGTTGTATTGAGAGACTGCTTTATTTCATTGGCTCCTACTCAAAGCGAGTAATTTGAATAATGCTCTGTTCATTTTCCTTCCCATTGCTAGTTTAAGGAATAGCTGTCTATTTTTGGCATGTTTGAACGGTCCACACATTTCAATTTGAACAGCAACAGTTATATTACAATTGACATAGGTGGGTAGTAAATAAAAATGTGTTTATTGTACTTCTGCAGCTACACACTTAGTATTTGGATTCAGATGCAGATACTGATGTTTTAGAATTTAGACAGAAACTGCAGGGTGACTTCTTTCTGGGCTATAGGATGAATTCATTAGATCAACATAGCAGAGATTCCAACACCTGGCTTTCTTGTTATAGTAGACAAATAAGGTACATAATGAGATGTAGGAAAGGGACTCCTGGAAGAGTGGCTCAGATATGAGACCCGATACAAGACTTGTAACATTTTTCCAATTATTTTCCAAATGGTCTGTATGTCATGGAATAATTTGGTTAAATCTGAGCTATCTCATCTAACATTTATTCAAGGCCTGTCTCTCTGTGAAACTAAGGTATTCCCTCTGATTTCTCACTCTGCTTCAGTATCCCAGCACTTTCAGTGAAATGGTCATATAAAAAGGGAATGGTAGTATTTGTTTATCCTTTTCCAATGGCATTCAGAAGTGTCAGAGACCTGTTTTATGTAAAGTCCTAGGGGGTTCCTTCTGGTATGGGGGAGAAAAGTATGTATATAAAAATATGCATAGTGGCTGGTTGAGCGATTTTTGCAAATTTAGGTAAAAGTTACTGAATAATTTATTTTCATATGAAATATCTGATTAATTTTCTCTTCTATTCATTCAGCTTATAATTGAAGAAATTCAGTTATATCCCTTTAATATTTTCCCAATATTTTTATAATACTATATTTCTCTCCTTAATTTGACCAGTTTTTTTGAGTGGTAGGTTTAAAAATTAGATTTTTTATTTGCTTCTTACTCTGTGAAGATTTTCTGGTGTAGAAGATAAAGAACTACACAAATGAAAATGTTAAGAAAATACTATATGTACAATGTGGTTTTATTATAAACTAAGTAGTGAGGGTTGTAATGTTTCAGTCGCTGCAGTGAATTTATGTGATTGCCCTTCTACAAAATGCATTTATATTTTGCAACAATGATAACATTCTATGATTTTCCTTTGCTGATATGAATGGTGAATGCCCTTATAGCCACTGCCCTGCTATTATTAGTGTGGCATAACTATTGTACATGTCACCACAGCAATCCTGTAATGTTTTTTCCACACATGCTTTCCCCATTTTACAGAGGTCAACACTCCTAAAGGATAGGCTTTAATAATTAGAACCCTGCACAGATACAAATATGTGGATCTGCATCTGATCTACATCCACAAGAAATGGTCCACAGATATCTGTATCACATCTGTGGATGCGGATATAATGCAGATATCCATGGATTTGCAGGGATCTATTAATAATATCTTTTTAGAGACCAATAAGCCAGGAATTTAGCCTTTTGTAACCATACTGTAATCACAGTTCTCATTTTGTGACAAATTTCTGTTACAATGGGTAAGATCATCTGTCCAACAGTAGGATGATGTGAATGTGTAAAGATGAACGCCTGACTCTCTTTCCAGCTCACATATGTTGTGTCCTACCTAGTCCCCAAGTCTCTATGAAAAATTAGCAGATTTAATGCAGCTTGGAGTTGCATTATTTCCTCTGTGCGGGGATAACCATCTTCAAAGATGGTGGAGAACAAGGAGGGGTAAGTCGTTGACTTTATGAGGGATAATTTTTAGGAGCAAGGAAAGGGACTCATTTTGTAAGCTAAGCATGTTCAAGAGATGCCCTTGGGTTTGCCATTTTATTTTGAGCATCACTTCTTATAAACCCACTCTTCCCAAAAAGTAGTTACTGCAGCCACATACACCCTGACTCATTTAAAGTTGCAAAGTCATTATAGAACGTGATATAAACGAGTGTCTACTCCCTGAAAAAGCAATGTGCATATTAATGTGAACAATTGCAAGGTCATACGTCCAAGAATCAATACTGTAGTTCATATTTTCAGGAGGAGGGATTGTATTGTGGAAGACAGTGACTCAAGAAAGGATTTGCAGGTCATAGGGAATAATCAGCTCCTAAGTGCTGAATGAACATGAGCGCTTAGTACAGTGCTATGGCAATGAGGGTGTATAAAAGGAAATATAGAGTCAGAGAAGGATGGTTTTATTACTTCTCTATTTGGTGAGATCATTTCTAGAATACCATGTCACGTCTGGTGTCCACACTTTAAAATGAGATGTTGAAAAATTGGGATGGGTTAAAAAAGGAGCAACAAGAATTAGATATTTAGAAAGCTTGCCATACAGTGAGGAATTGTGAACTGTGGGTAGTATTAAACATCACTTGCTATGCCACATATATTCCACTCAGCCTTCTAAAAGAAGAGCGATGACCCCAATCAGCTGTGGAATGAAGATACTGTGCCAAAAGTTACCCAGGATTAATAAAAGTATAAGTGAGACCAGAATTTGGCACAATGACCTTAATAAAATGAACATCTTCAGTTAATAACATGGCTTGCTGCACTCAAGATCCTTATATATTTCTCTTCTCACTGACAGACTTGACATCAATACAAATGTTCTCACTTATTAGCTGGATTGGGATAATCTGCCAAAAGCCAAGCAAATAGTAAGAGTGACCCAGCAGTCAGGCCAACAATACAGAGAGATGAACCAAACCAAGAAAGAATAAGCTTTTTAGCAGAGGGGTCAGTCCTTAATCTACTGACACAAAAATAAATTTAATGACTGAAGAGGAATGTTTTACCAGGACGGCTAACTATCACACAGCCAGTTGCAGTTAAACGAAGTGAGGTCTCATTAAATGTGTTTTCTTCTAGTATTTTGGAAGTATTCTTAACTAGAGCTGGGAGAAATTTTTCAATTTTTTTCTAAGAAAAATGAAGATTGAGTCAAGCAAATATTTTGTAAAGTCGTGTCAATTTCACTGAATTGTTTTGATTGGAAAAACCACACTAGAAACATTGACATTTTCAAAATGAAACATGATTTTTCAACTCAAAATTCTTGTATTTTGAAATTCCCTTTATTTATTTATTTAAAAACACCATAAAACTAAAAATCAAGCCATTGTGTTTTGGTTGAACCAAACATACATTTTTTTTTTAATTTTATGACATTTTTTTGAACTGCAACTGAACTGAAAAATCAATTATTTGCACAACTCTATTCATAAGTGTACATTTTCCTCCCGAAGAGAGAGATGCATTTAATCTAAACTCAAATGCACTTCCACTGCAGTGTGGTGGAGGGTAGAGAATGATATTTCTGTGTTTAAGTGACATTGGTTCTCCCTCCATCTTTTCAAACTGTTAATAAATCCCAACTATAAAGCAGCAGATTTATTTAAGTAAGAATCCATTAAAACATAGTATTCTTTTTTCCTTATAATTTCTGGTTGATAAAAAAGTGGTGTGTGAATGATAGCTATCTTTAGATTAGAGCAAAAAAGTCTGAAAAATCAAATGCAAAATAAAATGAGTTTATATATCAAAGAGATGGGGAGATAAAGAGGAAAGGAAATTCACAGAGAGAGATTTAGGCCCAGATTCTGTAGCAGGGGCCCAGATCATGATATGATCTAAATTCAACATAACTCTTTTACGTCACATTCTGACTTGGTGTATGCAGAAAGATAGACATGTCACAAAATTCCCACATAAACACTGTGAGATAGTTCTTCCTCAGAGAGACACAACACCTTTGCAGTTCTCTTCATGCAAGTAAGACATATGGTATGTCTACACTGGCGATTTAGGTCGACTTAAGTAGCCTTAAGTCAACCTAAATTACTCCCTGTCCACACTGGACTTTCATTAAGTCGATTTAAGAAATTCCTTAAGTCGACTTAATGAAAGCTTAAGTCGATTTAGTAAGAACCTCCAGTTAGGTTGACCTAACCCTTAAGTCGACTCCTTAGGTCAACTTAAGCACAGTATGGACCTGAATTAACCCTTACGTCAACTTTATTAAGGGCAGTTAGGTCAACTTACTAAGTCCCCGTTCAGGGTAACCACTTTTTTAAGTCAACTTAACTTTTTCTAGTGTAGACATAGCCATGGTGTGTTAATTGGCATGACAGTATGAGAAAGCTTACATGACGAAGTGAGTTGCAGTTTATGCCCAGGAAAACTTATGTCCAAAGAAATTTGTTAGTCTTTAAGGGTGCGTCTATACTTGTAAATTAAGTCGACTTAAGCAGGTTTAAGTCGACTTAATTTACTCTGCATCTACACTACAGTTTCCTTAAGTCATCTTAAGCTGCTGCTTAAGTCGACATAAGGAAATTTTAAGTCAACTTAATAAGACCTAGTTTTAAGTCGACTTAGTGCTTAAGTCGGCTTTATTAAGTTGACTTAAGCCAGTGTGGATGTGGCTTAGCCCTAAGTCGACTTTAAGGGTCTCCAGGGTTCCCCCACTGACCTCCCTCCCAGGGTGCCTGGCACAGCCAGAGCCTGGCGTGCCCATCCACAGGGCAGGACACAGCCCTGCCCACCCCAGTCCTATACCATCCCCCTTCCCCTCCCCCTGTCCTGTTCAGCCTCCATGTACCCTGGTACAATGGGGAAGATGCTGAGCTCCCTGGCACTTTGGAAGGAGTGCCCAGGGAAGGCACCATGCACCACCATGCACCAATCCCAGGTCCACCTAGCCCCTACAAGTCGACTTAGGTGTTCAGTGTGGACGTTCTAAGTTGATTTGGCAAGGTTGACTTTAAGTCGACCTAAATTTACAGTGTGGACATGCTAAGTCGACTTAACAAAGACGAATTAAAATCGACTTTGTTAAGTCACCTTAGCAAAGTTGACTTATTTGAACAAGTGTAGACATAGCCTAAGGTACCACAGGGCTTTCATTGTTAAAGTTTACACAGCATGTTCCTGAACTATGCCTTTTGCTAATTGCCTTAGGAGCAAATCCTGTGGTCTTTAAACTCAGGCAAACTCTCATTGAACTGTTGTCTAAACAGCACTGCAAAGTGTGTGACTTAGTCCTTACTTTCCTGTGCATTAAAACTCACTAAAAGAAAATCAAAAGAAAATAATTATTTAAGACAATGCTCCCTGTGGAACCCTTTCTGCGAATAACTGGTTTGTCATTTCTGTGCAAAAAATATTAATACAAGTATTAAGTGCTGTGATTTAACATTTAAGTCCACAGCTTAATATTAGATTACTGGTGTATGATAGCATCTATTCATCCAACAAGATAGGATTTCCTCAGACTACAAATTCTTCACACTCAGAGATTATTTAATTGTGGGATAGGGAAAGATTTATTTTTTAAAAATGAAAGAGGTGGAAGGGCAGGCTTTTTACTTTAGCAGATTTAAGAATCTAAGATGAATAGCCTTAATGATTTGGATTATAATTCTAGATCCTACTAATAAACTCAGCACTTGATGTTAGTTTGCCTCAGCTCTTCGGAGTGAGGTCATCTCAGAGACTCTGTACTGTAATAGTAAGCGAATAGAACTGTTGCTCTCTCAGTGATTATACTTTTCACACAGAGCCCATACTAAGGCAGTGTTAGGGAGGTGCACTACCCTCAGAGGGTGTGGGATGAGGGAGTAATTAATAAATAACTACATTTCTGGTTTGTAGGTAGGATGGTACGGTTTAGGTGAATGGAAATTGAAATATAAACCCTTTAAAATCTGAGTTTAGCTGTTATGACAGTAGCTTTGCATTATAGTTCAATATCATAAAGACCAAACCACAAAGATGTTTTTTTTCCAACTGTTGCCACATAGTTAAAATAGATATTTCTATTTTAAATGGAAATAAAGTGTAGTCATCTCAGGGCTTGGCTAGGTTTAGGGAAATTTGCAATGATATAGCTACAACTGTAAACTCCTAAATTTAGCTATGTTGCATGGTAAATCACAGAAGGGCAAGCTGTGTCTTATACCAGTGTAGTGCATCTATACCACAGGTTTGCACTGGAGTAGCTAATGAGCTTCGCTCCTCTCACCTCATATAGACAGGCCTCAGCTGGCATTTGTAACAACAATCACATTATATGACTGGGATGTTAATGTACCAATATTCTGCCACCCTTACCCATATTGACTAGCACCTTCCTCCAATCATTCCACTAAAATGAAGGGGTGGTGTATTCAAGCTAGAGAAGGTGTAGGGGTACCTGATAGAGCTCCAGAAACACCTGTGAAGGTGTCAGAGGCTATGTCTACACTTGTTAATTTAGGTCGACTTTAGCTAAGTCGACTTAACAAAGTTGACTTTGAGTCGACTTTGTTAAGTTGACTTAGTATGTCCACACTATAAAATTAAGTCGACTTAGGGGGAAACTTACAAAGTCAACCTAGAGTGTCCACACTGGATGCCTAGGTCAACTTGTAGAGGCTAGGTGGACCTGGGAGAGGTCCACAGTGGCGGGGGGGGGGCACCCCTTGCCAATTGCTAGGGGGCTCAGCCTTTGCCCCATTGTACCTGGGTACAATGGGGCAAAGGGGGACAGGGACCCTGGCAGAGCATAGGGGCAGGGTGGGCAGGACTCTGCCCTGCCCTGTGGGGGGGCATGCCAGGCTCCCCCTGTGCCACCCCCCCTGGTAGGGAGGGCAGTGTGGGAGTCCTGGAGAGCCTTAAGTCGACTTAGAGTTGGCTTAGGGCTACTCTGGGTCTGCACTGGCTTAAGTCGACTTTAGAAAGTCGACTTAAGCCTAAAGTCGACTTTAAACCAGGTTTAGTAAGGTTGACTTAATTTTCCTTAAGTCGACTTAAGCAGCTTGCTTAAGTCGACTTAAAGAAAATGTAGTGTAGATGCAGAGTAAATTAAGTCAACTTAAGCAAGCTTAAATCGACTTAATTTACAAGTGTACACACCCAGAGTGTCCTGGAATAGTCTTGGTAGCAGTATTTCATCAACCCCATGATCTGTGGTGGATTTCAATAGGACAGCTCATGGAGGAAGGCACTACTCAACATGAGCAAAGATGGCACAGTTGAGTGCACAATCATCTTTGCTTCTGTAACTAACTACTGCCAGATACATATTGCCTCTCCTTTTTAATTCTTTTGAATGTGAAATAATGGAATAGCAATCTTGTTAAACAAGAGTTTGCTAAAATTGTCATTAGCTGCCATTTGAAGAAATAAAATACTGTAATTGTACATTGAATAAGAGCCATTAGCTATAGTAGAGAATTATCCACAGCATCTCTTGTGTAGCTAAAAAGAGAAAAATGCCATTCCTCAGCGAAAGTCAAAGCAAAACCATTTTGTGCAGGGGATCTAAGTTGGGTGGCCAGGCAATGAGGAATCTTTCCCAATACTACATACAAGCAGATCCTCGATGTAAAAATTATCATAGTTCTACCAACTTTAATGGAATTATGGCAATTTGCGTAGAGTCCAAACAGCACACTATCTGAGGATCTGCCCATTGGTGTAGAACACCTGTGTTTCCACTCTGCTGCCCCAATCAACTAGTAGGCTGTAGAGGTAAAGGGGGATCTGTATGATTCCATGCATAAAGACTTCAGTTCTATGTCCACCTAGGGGCATAAACTTCTACCCACTCACTGGGGCCGGATGAACTGCATCCGAGAGTGCTGAGGGAATTGGCTGAAGTGATTGCAGAGCCGCTGGCCATTATCTTTGAGAACTCATGGAGAACGGGGGAGGTCCCAGAGGATTGGAAAAAGGCAAATATAGTACATATCTTCAAGAAAGGGAAAAAGGAGGATCTGGGGAACTACAGACCGGTCAGCCTCACCTCAATCCCTGGGAAAATCATGGAGCAGGTCCTCAAAGAATCCAACCTGAAACACTTGGAGGAAAATAGAGTGATCAGGAACAGTCAACATGGATTCACCAAGGGCAAATCGTGCCTGACCAATTGATTTCCTTCTATGACGAGATGACTGGATTTGTGGATGCAGGAAGAGCCGTTGATGTGGTATACCTCAACTTTAGCAAGTCTTTTGATACGGTTTCCCACAGCATTCTCGTCGGCAAGTTAAAGAAGTATGGGTTGGACGAGTGGACCGTAAGGTGGATAGAAAACTGGCTAGATCAATGGGCTCAGCAGGTAGGAATCAATGGCTCGATGTCTAGTTGGCAACCGGTAACGAGTGGAGTGCCCCAGGAGTCGGTCCTGGGGCCGGTTCTATTCAACATCTTCATTAATGATCTTGATGATGGGATAGATTGTGTGATTAGTAAGTTCGTGGATGACACTAAGCTGGGGGGAATGGTAGATACCCTGGAGGGGAGGGACAGGATCCAGGGAGACTTGGACAAATTGGAACACTGGGCCGAAAGAAACCTCATGAGGTTCAACAAAGACAAGTGCAACGTCCTGCACTTAGGACGGAAAAATCCCATGCACTACTACAGGCTGGGGACCGATAGGCTAAGTAGTAGTATTGTAGAAAAGGACCTGGGGGTTACGGTGGACGGGAAGATGAATATGAGCCAACAGTGTGCCCTTGTTGCCGGAAAGGCCAATGGCATATTAGGCTGCACCAGTAGGAGTATTGCCAGCAGATTGAGGGATGTGATAATTCCCCTCTATTTGACACTGGTCAGGCAGCATCTGGAATACTGTGTCCAGTTTTGGGCTCCCCTCTACAGAAAGGATGTAAACAAATTAGAAAGAGTCCAGCGGAGGCCAACAAAAATGGTTAGGGGGCTGGGGCACATGACTTATGAGGAGGGACTGAAGGAACTAGGCTTATTTAGTCTACAGAAGAGAAGACTGAAGGGAGATTTGATAGCAACCTTCAACTACTTGAAGGGGTGCTCCAAAGAGGAGGGAGCTAGGCTGTTCTCGATGGTAACAGAGGACAGAACAAGGAGCAATGGTTTCAAATGACAGCTGGGGAGGTCGAGGTTGGATATTAGGAAAAACTTTCTCACTAGGAGGGTGGTGAAGCATTGGAATGGGCTACCTAGGGAGGTGGTAGAATCTCCATCTTTGGAGATTTTTAAGGCCTGGTTAGACAAAACCCTGGCTGGGGTGATTTAGTGGGATTGGTCCTGCTTTTTAGTAGGAGGTTGGACTAGATGACCTTGTGAGGTCCCTTCCAACCCTATGATTCTATGATTCTATGACTCTGACTCTGTTCAAATATACACACAAAGAAGCCTGTTTTTCAGAGTACTATATTTGATGCAATGATAGCAATTACTGAGCTAGAGAAGAGACAGTGTTGCCTAGTGGCTAGAGCACTGGACTGGGACTCAGCAGTGCTAAATTCTACTTCCGGCTCGACCACCACTGGACTCCTGGGTAACCCTGGAAATGTCACTTCATTTCCTTGTTCCCCAGTTTCCCCATCTCCAAAATGGGTATAATGAGGTGTAGCCACTTTGTATAGCTCTTTGAGAGAGATTAAAAGTGTTAAGAGCTAAGTATCATTATTCAAGACACAGCTATCTAAGTTAAATTTAAAAAACATTCAAATTGGACCCTCCAATATTTGCAAAAGAAAAAGCAGAAAAAAAAAGTTACATCTTCCTTGGCACTTTCATTTTGTTTGCAGTAATCTCTAAACATTTACTTTCTGAAAGAGAAATGAGAAACTATTTCATTACTGCCCTTGTTGAGATCACAGAAATCCCCACAGGACTAATGTACTAGACCTAAATTATTGATATTCACTAGAGGAGTTTTGACTTCAATGTTGTTACAGAATTTTCATTCCCTTTACTCACTCTTATTAGGAATGTTATATCTGAATTCACTGCCAGAATAGTTGAAATATAGTTTTCCCTATATTATTTAACTATGTTCTCTGATGCATTATATATTTCTAAAACTGTATTTTTGATACACAATAATTTTCTATTCTGTCGGAAGTGCATAATATAAAATAAAGGCGAAAACATTCTCTATAGCCAAGTTGTGGTGTAATTCACAAGAAAAATGCAATATAATGTTCAATAACCACACCTTGGACAGTTCTTCAGGAACTTGGGTTAGGTTATTTTCAACTTTTAGCCATCCTAAGGTTAATCTAATAAAAAAATACCGCATGAACAAAGTTTAATTTTTTCTTCAATTGGGGTAAGTTTCCAAGAGTAAATTCTCACCCATTTCTAGTCCCCCAAGGCTAAATCTGCCTGTTCTTTTTTTATTCTTTTTTGATAATAGGGTGCTGAGAAAATTTTGTCAATGAATGAATCAGGGGAGCTGCAGGATCTCTTAACCAAAATTGAGGTAATTATATTTTTTTACAAACAGATTTAAGAAACTAAAAATTCAGTTATTTGGTAGATATTTCCTTTCTCTCTATTTTAAACTGATGATCACAAACCCTATTTTAAAAAATGAACGAGTATTTATTGTTACAAGTCAGCAAACACTTCTTGAAGAGGTTGGGTTTTGTCACTGTGCTGAATTCAGACCATATTCCCTGTCCCTGAATTTAATCCAAGAAATTCATCCTCTCTAAGAACTATTTAGGTAATTTCCACTATTTGAGATGGAATTAGACAGCAAATAGTTTCATCCTGACAGAAGAGAAACATTGCAATATACAACAAAAAGCAGCCTCCCGTATAATATAACTGAAAAAGTGGCCAAACCATCTTCGCTCAGCAAATATGTGTTCCTGAGGGAATTTTGCAGTAGTAGCAGTGAGGGAAGCAAAATGCTCTTCATTCCTCTATCTGCTGACCGTCTCTGAATTCATGGACTGACCATTCAGACAGCTTCGCATGTTTAGCTGCGTTTGTTGGATGGGTCTCTAGCATCCTTCTAGCACTCAAAAGGAATAAAGGCTTGGCCTGGGACTAACAAAATTTGGGGTTCAATTCCCAGCTTTATCACAGAGTTTATGTGTGATTTCTGGCAAGTCAAGCTCTGGGGCCTCTTTCCTCATCTGTAAAATAGATGCCTTCTCTTCTCCCACCCTTTGCTTGTCCTGTCTGCCTAGAATACAACCTCAGTTTCTTACTATGTGTATGTGCAGCAACTCTCACAATAGAAACAAAGAGTCCTGTGGCACTTTTAAAGACTCACAAATTTATTTCTTAAAAAAACAACAACACGTTAGTCTTTAAAAGTGACACAGGGCTCCTTGTTTGTTTTGCTGAACTAGATTAGCACGGCTACCTGTTTGGAACTCACACAATAGAGCTATGTCTACACTTACAAAAGCTAGTTTTAATTAGTTAATTCAAACTTAATTCAAACTAATTTTAGTTAATTTGAATTAACTTAATTCGAACTAGCATGGCCTCACTAGAATGCTAGTTCGAACTAGCCTTGGCCATGCAGGGCACTTACTTAGTTCAAATTAGTCAGTTGCAGGAAGATCAATCTGCCAATTAGTTCCTTAATTCGAACTAACTTGCAAGTGTAGACATAGCCTTGGTGTCCTAATTTTTGCAGGAATCTTTAAGTGCCACTAAAACACAAATAATAAATAACAGGCTAGAGACTGTGATTGTAACTGTACAGAGTACATCCACTGAAGTAAATTTATGTTACTAACAATTTCTTTTCATGATCTAGAATGACAATGTTATGGGGATGGCTTTGCCTGAAACCAGCTGTAATGTTTAGTCATAACTCCTTTTTACTGACAATTTGGAACACAGGAACTCACTATAGGCAGTCCAGTCTTTCAACAAAGAGGTGGTTCTTTCAAGGCAAAACTAGATGAAAAAAGTCAACTTTTTCAAAAGGTTACATTTCTTCACTAATTTTTGCTACATGGCACACAATTACTTTTTCATATGATGCCAGCAATAGACTTGTTAGGAATTTAATGATTAGAATGTGGTTCTTTTATAATTTGGAGTTAGTTGCAAAAATATTCATGTAAGTAAAAAGGTTAATATTATAAGCTGCTATAGAAAATGTGGGCATTGATGAATATGAAAAATTAATTTTGCTGTAAACACTCCCCAACAGAATCAAATAATCAAAAATAGAAATTGCCTGCTTAATGAAACAGTGCTAAAGGCCATGTTTGTAGGTTGACTTTATGTATCCTGACTAGAATTTGAAAGCTGGCTTTGCCTTTGACTAATATTTGTATATATTGGATCACCTTCTTCATCATGATAGTTCTTCCACATGAACACAGGGATGATTTAATGGCTGATTTGGAGAAGGGAAGTTGTGTTTTCTCGCAACATTCTGGCTGGGATCTTTTTTTGCATCTTTGTTTAGAGATTATATACTGCGAATCAGATAGGAATTTTCCACACCATTGAGTTCTTTACCTAGTTTTCTATGTGCACTTCTATCAAACATATGGCAAACTTTTTAAGCACAAGTCTTTCCCAATCATTAGAAAGTTGATCCCTAAGATAAACCTAAACACACCCCTCCATAACCCTACCATGTTATCTGTGCAACATGAGGGAAGTTTGCACCATTATTGTTTTGGGCCATCCCCTTGCCTTCATCCAGCTTCAGGGGCACACCACACACTTTGGGTGCATCTACACTTACAAATGAAGTCGACTTAAGCTGTGTCTACACTACAATTTCCTTAAGTCGACTTAAGCTACTGCTTAAGTCGACTTAAGGAAATTTAAACTCGACTTTATAAAACCTGGTTTAAAGTCGACTTTACTGACTAAGTCGACTTTATAAAGTCGACTTAGCCAGTGTGGATGCAGATTAGCCCTAAGTCAACTTAAAGTCGACTTAAGGGCTCCAGGTCTCCCCCACTCCCCTTCCTGCCAGAGTGGCTGCCACAGCCAGAGCCTGGCGTGCCCCCCCACAGGGCAGGACACAGCCTTGCCCACCCTGCTCCTATGCCCTGCCAGTCTCCCTGTCCTGCTCAGCCCCTATTGTACCCAGGTACAATGGGGTAAATGCTGAGCCCCCTGGCACTTGGCAAGAGGTGTCCCCCAGCCACCATGGACCAGTCCCAGGTCCACCTAGCCCCTAGAAGTTGACTTAGGCGTCCAGTGTGGACACTCTAAGTCGATTTGGCAAGGTCCCCTTGAAGTTGACTTAATTTTTGAGTGTGGACATGCTTAGTCGACTTAAAGTTGACTTTGCTAAGTCGACTAATCAAAGTCGACTTATTTAGCCAAGTGTAGACATAGCCTAAGAGACATGCTGCTCCATGCAGTTTTTCAGATACACTTGGAAATTAGTATTTAAGAGGGTCTTGGGCCAGATCCTCAACTGAAATTAATTAACATTGACTTTAGGAGAACTCACCTGACTTATACCAGCTGTTTCTCCTCACCAGTTTACTTTTTACATGACTACGTACACTGATCTGTATACCTAGTAGACAAATATTTTTTTGGATAGTTTTCCATCATGTCTGTTGTTTTATTTAATGAAATTACAAGAAAAAAAGGTATGTTCTCTGTACATATTTTAACATAATCTTCTAATTATTTATTTATGATACCTCTGGGCAGTGTTAAGAGGGACTGTATGTATAACTGACTCTTTTTGGTAAATGAATCCTAAAAGCCTTCACTCATTATGACAGCTCTACAAAATCACATACATATGCTACTGTAAGTATTTGCTTTATTTCATTTCTCTGATAGAAAAATTCTAGGATGATTATGTCATTAACTGGTAATGTTTTCATCAAAGGGAACTTGAATCTGCTTCTTTAATTTAGAGCATCATAAAGGAGAACAAAAATAATGCAAAACGAAAAAGACAGAGTTCTTAAAACAATTTAGAAACAATTGAGAGATCTGCACCTTATTCTCTCCTTGATCACACTTGTTTCACCCCAGTGTAACTATTGATTTCAAAGGAATTTACTCCTGATTTATACAACTGTGAGAAAAATTGAACCTCTGGCTGGTGTATATGGCTTTTACAATTCAAGCTTAAAATAATTCCCTTATATTTAGATTTGAATACACATGTTTTCCAAAGAGCTCTGCCTAGCTTAGATGGTATGAATCATTTTAGGATAGGAGCAACCGTCAAACACAGACTCTCAGAATTCAAACACAAACATGAAAAAGTATACAAGTCATGTTATTATAATGTGCATACATAATATAAACACAAAATGGCCTGTTTCTTGCCCCAAATTTAGAACAGACCAATGAAGTTACCTAATAGAACATAACTAGACCATAAAATATTTAGAATCTGTCTAGGTCTTTTGGCAAATGAAAACCTTTAAGCATTGTCTTGAAAGATACACCAATTTGTAATGAACTTGGATGACCAGTGAATGCTGATCTTACCAAATGAGAGGTCAGATACACCAAGCTTCTATGGCAGAATGAGAACAAAAAACAAAATGTTAGTGAGATTTTGCCATTTCCTAGAATAAATATTGAAGAGTGAATGCTAACTCATTATCTTCATTATACCAGAGCCTACAGTCAATAATGGAATCACTTTTTTCTTCTCTTGCTTTCTTTTTCCTTGTGCAGAGAGTGCAGCATCCCCATGAGTGCCCCTCCTGTGGTGGTTATGGCTTCCTTCCATGCTCAGCGTGCCATGGGAGCAAGATGTCGGTGTTTCGGAACTGTTTTACAGACTCTTTCAAAGCCCTCAAGTGTACCTCTTGCAATGAGAATGGGTTACAACGCTGCAAGAGCTGTGCAAGTTAAGAATGGCATTTTCCCATGTAAAACCTCATTTTGTTATGGTACCACAACAGTTTGTTATATACTTTTTAAAAATGAGCCTGTTTCTGATGCAGTCAATAAAATTTATTTGTAATAGACTTTTGATTCAGTTGCTGAAGCCATTTGAGTCCCTGCCCCCTGAGTCTTAACTAAGGGGAGAGTACAAGCTACTTAAGAGAACGTAATGCTGACGACAGTTACTAGATTGACAGCCTTTGGATCTGAAATCTTTATTCCCATATGAGGTTTAGCAGCAGTGGCAAACATTTCAGCACATTGACTCACCCAAGTATATCAATTGTGCCCTAGAGATAACATCCAAAGGAAGTTTAGACTTTATTTCTGCTTGATATTTTTGCACTGACTGATATGATAGTGCAGATCACAAAGTCATTTCTAACACAAGACCACCAATTCTTTTCACACCAGTAAACCCCCGATTCTCTAAAGAATCGCAAATTGAAGAATGGTAATCACTTAGTGTTTACTCCAAACTTTTCAGGGATGAGAAATGATGTAAGGTGGAGTGTCCTGAGTTTCTGCACTCATAAGTAAGAAAAACATTGGAGTTCAAAGGGTAAAATTATGCAAATTAAAAACCACAGCTCAGTCCAGGGGTTCGGGTGGCAGTAGAAGCTCCGCCGGAGCTTCTGCCGCCCCCCGATCCCCCAGCTGCTCCTGCTGTCAGCAGGAGCGGCGGCGCTTAAGTGCCCCAGCTCCTGCTGACAACCGGAGCCCGGGAACTGAGCTGGGAGGCCGGCTCGAAGCGGAGCCGGCCCCCCAGCTCAGTCCAGGGGTTCGGGTGGTGGCAGTAATCCACAGGCTTATGCACAGCATGGACGTGGATTCAGCTGCTGCACGCGCACAGCTGTGTCAGTTATATGCGCACGCAGGAGCTGCGTCCACGTCCCTCCGTGCATATATACAACTGTGGTTTAGTTATATAGATAGCATCTCATTGAAATGTAAATGCTAATGACTTGGGTCACAACTAACTTGGGCTAAAATTTGACTGCTGACGTATGTAAAAGATCCCATAACAAACCTTTGAACCGTTAACTTCCCTTAGCCTGCTACTTTACATGCCAAATTAGTTTCACTAAACAATATTTGGTATTGTAGCCTCTGCATATAATGATATCTAAACCATCGGAAGAGTATATTGACCTACTGAAGACTGTGTGATAACATGGGATCACGGGAAAGCCTTCAAACTACAGTGTATGTAAGAAATTAGAATGAGATTTCTGCTTTTGTGACTTAGTAACAAAGAATCTCTTTCTTCTCATGGATCTTCTGTATGGCAGGCTAGATAAATTAACAGCATGGCATTTGTTCCAAGGAATAGCCAAAAATGCAGGGTGGCCTTGTGTTGTTAGAGAATGAACTGCAAATGTGTAAATGTTTTCACATATTCTTTCCCTTATATTGATAGGACATTGATTGCATGTTATGCTGCCACAAAGCAGTGGTAAACCATGATTCTTGCTTGCACTTATGCCCCATTGCCATTGAAGGCAGTGGGCAGCGGTGTCCCCGAGGGAGGGCTGCTGGCCCATTTCCTGTTCTCCTCCTCTCTTCTCCCAACTGTGGGAGCAGCAGGTGTGGCTGGGAGCAGGAGTGACAGGGGCTCTAGCCCCTGGACCACCCAGTGGCAGGGGTCATGATGGGCTCTGTCCCAGAGCCCTGCTATTTTGGGTTGACTGCTTGGCTCCTGTGTGGCTGGGTCCCTGCGGCTCCATGAGGTTGTTACATCCAGGCAGGAGCGGAGGGGCCGGGAGGATTCTTGCTCCTCCTGCAGCTTGAAGGCCTGAGGTGGAGTTGGCACAACCACCAGGGATGTCAAAGTCCAGAGGCTCCTAGCTGCCTGCAAGAGTGGGGGGTGGATTTCCCGAGGAGGATCCAGTCTGTGCCCACAAGAGCCAGCACAAGGGGGCATGGCCCACCCGTTGGTCCACCACTGCCACAAAGAGGCAGCCTCTGTTAATGGCTAATGCCCAAGAACTGGTTTAATTAATGGGATGATATTAAAGAATATGCTGATACTGATTGTCCTACCATTTCTGATGAATGAAACCCTGTTTTTTTCCGTCCTCTGCCACAATTGTTAATGAGCATTGGATAGAGGCTATGAGCGCACTCTGTGCAGTGACTATAAGGATGTGTGCTGGATAATCAGACCTCTCCCAAAAGGGAATTACTACTAAAAATGCAAAGAATATTTCTAGTAGGTTTATGGTATTGAAATCCCAAAGTCCCTCACTGATGAAAATAAAAGATCTTCCTTTGCACTTTAGATCAATGATCCATCCTTCCACAGAAATAACATATATGTGAATTAGAGCTGGCTAAGATATTTTTTCATCACAGAAAGCTATTTTATCAAACCTGAAATGTTCTTCTGTTATGTAGCATGCACTTGAAGATGGGTCTCCTACACTGAGGATCTAAACCACTATGCTACAGGAAGTCTCCCCTCATTTTGTGAAAGCCTTCAAAAGATCTTGGCACTGTTCTTTATAGAAAGGAAAACAAAATGTGAAGCCTCTTTGTTTTGAAGAACAGAATTTTTTTCCATCCAGCCCTAGGATAAGAGACTCTCACGAACTCAAAAAAAGGGTCTTCCTTTGGCTGCAGTAAATCACATAGTAACCAGTCTTCAGCTAGTGTTAACTGTCATATCTCTGATTTATTAATCGCATGAGCTTTCATGGGAGAAAATCCCACTTCGTCAGACGCTTTGAAGATAGGACTTTCCTATCTTCAAAGCGTCTGACGAAGTGGGATTTTCTCCCACGAAAGCTCATGCGATTAATAAATCTGTTAGTCTTTAAAAGTGCCACAAGACTCTGTTGTCTTTCTACAATAGACTAACACGGCTACCCCTTTGGAATTTGTCATATCTCTGTTGACTTTAGCAGAGTGGTGACCATGTACATCAGCTAAGGACCTGCTCCCGGAAAATTTCCTGTATTAAGAAACTCTCCAAATTTCTGAGTAAAGTTCTGCTGCACTTGTAATAAGTGACTATCTGTGTTTAGCAATCCATTTGTAGTGCTTCCTTACATTGCTGTGTAAGGCAAGTTTCACTAGATTTTGTTTGCAAAGACCAAACAAGGAAGCAACAGGAGATGTTTTGACATAAAAATACATTTTAAAAGTAGTAAAATAGTTTGAGAGAATAGAAAATGTAATAAAACATAAGAAAGAGAGAAATAAAAATTAAACAAAGTTCTAGATGTTTTAAAAGTCTGCAGTAAATTAGTATTACTGCACAAGCCAATATTTGTGTTTCTAGTCTTCCCATGAAGTACCAGTCTGTTCTATCCAGCTGAATTTTTCTTGTAGTCAGTCCACTTGAGAAATATTAAGAGAAATAAGTTGTGAAGGAAGGGAGTAATTTTGAAGCACAGTATATTTTTACTTGTTATAATTCTTGAGCCAGCTCCTATCCTAAGGCTTTGGAGGTAATAACAGATATGCACAGTGCTTTACAGACACTGAAGACAATGTCCCTGTGCTTGTAATCCAAGTTTTAAGTTACATTTGTCAACAACTAGACAAAGGATTGGATTCTATTGTGATTTGCCCAGCTTTTGCACCAATGTAGCACCACTGACATCAAAGGAGTTACAGTCCTCTTTTACACCATGATAGAGTGAAGGTGTACTAAAATGGGGAGAAGGCTCAGGGGGCTGGATCCTTACCATGGCACAAGTGTATCAGAGCTGTAACTGAGCTCTATATATCAATGTCATGTAACCCTTGTGCCAATTCCTAAATAGTGTTAGTGAGAAGTCAACCTGAAAGAGCAATCGAGGCTGCAGATTTTTGTAATAATTAGGATGCATATTAGGAAGTGAAAGGCATTCTACTGCCAACATTGATATGACGAGCAAGAAAGACATTGTGTGGCATGCTTTTCCCTCTTAACAAGATTCATGCTACATGTTGTGAAATACTACAACCTGCTCTCTGATTTTCTATAAGAAGTTTCCATTTTATTCAAAAAAAAATGGGCTTATTTTTACTAAGAACAAGCACAACTATAGAACACATTGACAAATATTGTAGCAAATCAATGGCTATGACTACATGGTTGTCACTATGAATGACCCTATTTTGTATCTGTGTGACACACTCTATGGCCTTTTGGAACTTCATGGTGGCTAGGCTACAAATCAGGATCCTTTTCCAGAAATAAAGGCTACTTAGACTAACAGACAAATTCCCTTAACTAACATAGGCTGCGTCTACACTTGTAAATTAAGCTTAAGTCAATTTAATTTACCTTGCGTCTACACTACAGTTTCCATAAGTCGACTTAAGCAACTTGCTTAAGTTGATGACTTCATTAAACCTAGTTTTACTTTGACTTAAGCCAGTGTAGACGTGGAGTAGCCCTAAGTCGACTTAGGGCTACCCCAGGACTGCACCAATGCCCTCCCTGCTGGGGGAGGGGCACAGGGGGAGCCTGGCATGCCCTGCCCACCCTGCCCCTATGCCCTGCCAGGGTCCCTGTCACCCTTTGCCCCATTTTACCTATGTACAATGGGGCAAAGGCTGAGCCCCCTGGCACTGGGCAAGGGGTGCCTCTCCTGTCCCTGTGGACTTGCCCTAAGTCCCCCTAGCCCCTAGAAGTTGACCTATGCATCCAGTGTGGACGTTCTAGGTTGACTTTATAAGTTCCTCCCAAAGTTGACTTAAAATTTAAGTGTGGACTCACTAAGTCAACTTAACTAATTCGACTTAAAGTCGACTTAGTTAAGTCGACTTAGATAAAGTCGACTTAAATTTCCAAGTGTAGACATAGCCATAGGGCCTATGCTATGACATATAGCTGAGCAGTTCTGATTACATCCAGCAAAGTGCAGTTGATGTAAACCTTAGCCAGTTTGCAACATTATAATTATGGTATTGCATAGCAACCATGGAAAATAAATGCATTGTGTTTGCAACCTGTCACCTCATTATCCACTTTCTGGGAAAGAGGAAAACCAAATATAAACATAGCCAAGAACCACCAAATATTAAATATTGTAAGAAATAAAACCCTATAGAACAAAGAAAATGCTAGCCTACATATCATGTTGGTAACTACATCAGAGAAAAACAGGTTATAAAATGCTCCTGCAGAAAGATAATTGTCACAGTAAAGCTTCTTCATTATGGATTAAATTCATCCCCTGTGCCCCACTTAAATCTTTCTTATATAGGCTTCACATAGTCCCAGAATGGAATTTAAGTGGCAGGTACTTTTTGTTTCATGGTGAATTTCATTTTATTTGAGGCTAGAGTGTAAGTGAACCCTTCAGTTTATAAGAGAATTCTGGGCTTCTAGCAAGAGTTTTATTTCTTTGCACAGGGTTCTTGGTTTTTATTTTATGTTCACCAGAGCCAAGGTATTTACTAGGTATATAATTTTTATTCTATAGCTCTGATGCTGGGATTTTTGCTTTTTATTTAATCCCTTCTTCATTTGCTATTCTGTGGAATAGTTCACTTTATCACACTGAAAGAGATTTTTATTTGCTTTGAGTAATTTTTTCTTATGAGAAATAGTGCCTCTAGGAACTGCTTTAGAATCATAGATGATTAGGGTTGGCAGAGACCTCAGGAGATCATTTAGTTCCACCCCCTGCTCAAAGCAGGCTCAACCCCAACTAAATCATCCCAGGCAGGGCTTTGTGAAGCTGCACCTTAAAAAAACTCTTAGAATGGAGATTCTACCACTTTCTTAGGTAACCCATTCCAGTGCGTCACGACCTGCCTAGTGAAAAAGTTCTTCCTAATATCCAATCTTTCTGTTAGATCTATGGTTTTTTCTTAGTGTGAAATAAGGTAGGTGAGATTATCTTATTGGACCAACTTCTGCTGGTGTAAGGTACAATCCTTTGGAAACACACTGAAGTCTTCTTCAGGCCTGGGGAAAGAAGCAAAATGTCTAAGCTAAACAAATTGGGACAGATTGCTAAACAGAATGGGTAACATATTGAAGGTGGTCACTTGAAATGAAATGGGCAACTGAGGGTTAAATTATTATACACAAAAGAATTGAAATGTGCAGTCAAGGGTAGCAGGCAACAAATTTACAAATTTATGGCTCATTACAACAAACCAGTGTCCCTGTTAAATCGATGGTTTTTAATGCCCATGAGATTTATTACTTCAAGTTACCAAGTTCTCCTTTTGAAGGCACTGTGAAGGTTTCCTTTGATTGCTGTGTGAAAAGTGTTTGCCCATGGGTGATTAGGTGTTTTTATCTCTTATTTCTCTGTCTGAGTTCATTTGATTGTATTGATTGTCTGGTTTCACCCACATAGTTGTAGCCTGGCATTTGGTGCACTGGATGAGGATCACCACATGTAATAAGCATATGTAAGACCCAGGAATCTTGCAAAATGTGTTGTAGGGGCTATTGATCATTGTAGGACTGGAGGAGTCTGCAAGTTTTGAATCTGTTGTTTGGATGGCTGCGGTGGGTGCAGCTTTTGGTTGGTGTGTCCTGGTTTCTGGAGAGCCTACTTTTGATCATCTTGGCAAGGTTGGGGGGTTGGTTGAAGTCCTGAAGAGGGATATCAGGAGAGATTTTTTTCGTTTTGCGGTCCCCCTTAAGTATTGGTTGTTATCGCTTAATGGTACCATATGTGAGGTCCAGTGTGTGGTCGTAGTTGTGTATGGTACCATGTATGGTGTCCAGTGTATGGTAAAATGTATGGCGTCCAATGCATGGTAAAAGATGACAATAGAGATCCACAGTCAGTAGATTTTCCTCCCCTCAACAGGTTTTCTCAGAGTATTCAGGTAGTTTCTTTCATGAAGACACCTACTTGTCTAGTAGAGCACCTTTGTTTAGTGAAGGCAGTTTTAAGTATGTTAATACGTGTATTCCAGACTTTCTTCTCAGGGCATATTCTATACTATTTGAGTACCTGGCTGGAGATAACAGAGATTTTGGTGCATTTGGTATTGTTGCTGGATCTTGTGGAAGTGTGGTAATCAGCGGGTTTCTTGCAAATAGCTGTTTATAGGGTTCCATTTTTTAAATTAATCATGGTATCCAGCAAGTTGTTGCTGGTGTTGGAATGTTTTAGAAAGAGCTTGATAAATGGGTGGTGTTTATTGAAGTTGAGGTAAAATTTGGGAATAAATTCAGTCTTCTGTCCAGAGGATAAAATATCAATATATCTCAGGTACAGCATAGTTTTTTGGTGCATTTTTCCAGAAATTCTTATTCAGTATGGCCCATGAAGAGGTTAGCATACTGGGGAGCCATCTTCTTGTGTTATTTGAAGAGATATCTAAAAGCAAAGACACCATCATACCTGATAATTAGATACAATACAATATTTTACATTATGTTGGGATAACAAGAATTGCTGTAAGTAATTCAGGTTAGAATTGTTAGTTTTCTTGACCAGTGAATTCCTCTTGATAAAGCTAACTTGATGTAGAGCTGTTGGCCTCTTCTTTCTAATTCTACTGTTGGTAGGGCCTGACCAAAGCCTGTTGAAATCAATGGGCATCTTTCCATTGATTTCAATGGACTTTTGATCAAGATCCTAAAGGTTAGAGTAAACACTTTACATCTGACAAAGTGGGGTATAGCCCACGAAAGCTTATGCCGAAGAAAATCTGTTAGTCTATATGGTGCCACAGGACTCTCGTTGTTTTTTAATTTACTATTTAAGAGTCATGGAATATGTAGTTTACAAAATAATATAAAAGCATCCTTTTATAGTGATAACATATTGTATCTTGGATACATGGTAGAAGGTATGCATTCACTTAAAAAGATAATTTGTCACACTTGTATACCTGCTATTGTTTACATAAAAGTCTGGATAGATCTTGAAACATGAACATAAAAGCTAATTTTGCCATAAGTAATAAGTATCAAATACTGTATTTTCCTTTCATTTCATATGATGCAAAAATAAAATAAAACCAAAACCAAAATAGCCTACACATTTTTCAGAGGCTATGGGTTTCATTAAAGAAACTAAGAAATGTGTTTTGTTGCTGAACTATACTTCATCATTTTCATGACAAGCAAAACAACGGCAAGCACTTCATGTATTATTTCTAGCCACTACCTGTGCATTATTGCAGTAAAGATAGTTTTATTCACTTAGACTGAGACACATAATGTGACCACAAAAGCATTCAACAGGAAACATTTATACCCTAAATAATTTAGGCAGAAAGCCTTTAGCTTGCTCAGTTTACTTTAAATTATTTAGAGAAGATAGTAAAGGACATTGTAATCCAGGACCAATTTGAACAGTAAAGATGATAAGAATATTGTTTTTGTTTAACCTTATTTTTCTTTCTTCTTGCATTCTTTTACTCATGGGTAATGAATCAGAAAATAAGTTTGTTCGAAGAAAAGGGTTATGAACAGACGCAGACACTATAAGCTGCTTGTGGCTTATCAGTGCTACTTTACAAAATTGCTTTCAAATGACTGAAGAGATTTATGAAATCCAATAAGTTTTCACTAAAGCTATGTTGTAGTGTTTGGATAAGACTTACACAGCCTTCTTTGTTCCATAATTCTAGACAGCATATTTTGTCTCAACTTTAAAGAAAAAAAAGACATCCTGTCTCCCTGAAAATGAAGAACTTTAAAAGCCAATTAGCAACAAAAATGCGTCCTGCTACATGTAGCTCTAACAACTTGAAGTTTGAAAACATATGTAGAAAATACTGAAGGGTGAAACTCTCCAGCAAGTCAGTGGCATGCTGTGGCATACTTGGGAAACAAAGCTCCTACATGGTACATTGCCGATAATCCTTTTAAGAAAAAGATGAGTGGGTGCGTCTACACTAGTAAATTAAGTCAACTTAAGCAGGCTTAAATCGAATTAATTTACTCTGTGTCCACACTGGCATTTCCTTAAGTCGACTTAAACTGCTGCTTAAGTCGACTTAAGGAAATTTAAAGTCAACTTTATTAAACCTAGTTTAAAGTTTACTTTAATGCTTAAATCGACTTAAGTCGATTTAAGCAGTGTGGACACCCTAAGTCGACTTAGGGCAGGGGGAAAAGGGAGCCCCTGCTTCCTTCTCCCCAGGAAGCTGATAGCCGCTTGTCCTGGGGAAAGTCAGTCCCGTGCGGGACTGGCTCTCTGCAGGACAAGTCGATAGCAGCTTGTCCTGGCTCCTTTCTCCCTGGGACCGCTCAGGTCCCATGGAGAAGGGAGCGTGGGGCTCCCTCCTAGCTGGGACCTGAGCAGTCCTGGCCGAAGGGAGCCCTGTGCTCTTGCTGGCGCTCCAGCTGTCGGGTTGTCCCCGGAGGCTGCCCAGCAGCTGGAGCGCCAGCAATGGCCGGCATACAGGGGAGGCCTGGCAATGGTGCAGCTGCCTGGCAGCTGGAGCGCGGTCCCAGCCAGAAGGGAGCCGCAGGACTCCACTCAGTCCTGGCTAGAAGGGCTCCCTTCTACCTGAGCAGTCCCGACCAGAAGGGAGCTGAGCGCTTCGGGGCAGAAGGGAGCTCCATGCTCCCTTCTCCCCCGGACCGCTCCTGGGCTTGCTGGTTCTCCCTGGACCTAACTAGGCGACTTAGAGAGTCTAGTATAGACTCTCTGAGTCAAGTTAGTAAGGCCCACTTTAAGTTGACTTAGGAGTCCTTTGTGGACTGTCTAAGTTGACTTAATAAGGTCGACTTAAAGTCAACTTATTAAAGTCAACTTATTTAAGTCGACCTAAATCCCTAAGTGTAGAGATAGCCAGTGAGTGATGGTCAATAAAAATAAATAAATAAACGTAACAAAAGTTACCATTAAAACTCCACATTTACCAAATTTACCACATTTACCACTTTTCTATCACTATATTATTTTGATAGTGTTGAAAAACTAGGGGCCTCACTGGTAAATATGTAGAAGAAAGAACATAAAGCCTAAGGGCCTTAACCTGCAAACACATGCAGCTTTTCTTCACCTGAGTAGTACCAGTTAAACTAATGGAACACTGCTTTGAGAAGAGTTGTTTACATGCATAAGTGTTCCTGGGACCAGGTTTGGTCCTGACAAGTAGTGGAAACAAGCAATAGGGCAAATATGGTGTGAAGGAAAAAGATTACAACAACAAAGCTCTGAGGCTGATCTATTTAGGTGGATCTTGCGCAAGCACAGATACCCATTAACCATCAACAGGCCATCAGGTGGCCTCAAGGGTCTACCTAGATGGATCAGGATGCAGGACTAGGGTTTAGATTGTGTGGCTGTTAGTTCCATGATATGTACACCTAAAGGATTCAGTTAAAATGGTCATTTTAATAAGAAAAATGTTTTCTCAATATCTGAGATACTGAAGTTATTTTCTATTAGTATGGATAGGTAAATATTTCTGCATCTGAGATACCACTGTATGATATCTGTTGGTAAACATGGATTTTTAGCCACAATCATAACAAATTTTAACAAAATACACCAAGAAATCATGAAACAATGAAGCTGTAGTTCTAGGTGTAATTAGATTATTATTAGCTGTTACTATTATTAGTTTGAATTTATATAGCACTTGGCTGCCATGAATCTCAGATCATTTTACATGCTCTCAAGAGCCTCATGACAACTTTGATTCAGGCCAACATTATTACTCCTATTTTACAGATAGGGAAAGAGAGAAAAAAGCCTGAACCTCCACTTCAGTCTGGCAATGGAGTGGAAGATTAGAGCTTTGATGATTGCTTAGAATCAGACAGCAATTATAAGGCCAAACTGGAAACAGAACTCATTTTTCTTTGACACCCAAGCTTGTGCCCCACTCCCATGATGGTCTTCAAAGTTTTCTTAAATATGAAGAGCTGAATTTCTAGTCATGTTCACTTCAAAAAGTGGGGAAGCACTTGTAGGAAAGTGTTAATATAAAGCAACACTGGGGAATGGGTCAAGTCTGCGTCACAAGATATATCATGGGACTGCATTGGGCAAGCAGTATGTATTCCTAACCTTCAGCTTTTGGTAAGTTTTGTTTAGGATAGGGTTTTGCTCCTTGCCTGTTCGTATAGGGTAGGCAGCATGTATGTTTAACCTTGTGTAATAGACAATAAGTTGCTTAGTATAGAATTTCCTTGGTAGCTTGGGTGTCTAGGCATTGTCTGTATTTTTAACTTTCTCTTTCCCTTTTTTGCTCATTAACCCAGGTCCTTGCTCCCTTTGGTAACCTCCTGCCCCTAGGATTTGTTAATTCAGCAACTTAGTAGAAGATAGAAGATAGAACACCTGTGCAAAATGGATAAAGTCAGTAAACAGAAAACAGAGGCGTGGATAATTATATGCATTATGTAGGTACTGATGTAACCAAATAAGGGTCTTTGGGACACTGTCAATCATATAGGTATTATCATACTGTTCTGTATAAGAGATTTGTGAAACAACCCTGCTGTGCTCACTCGAGATGCCGAGGAAACGAGTGGTTAATAAAGGGTGCCATTCAACCCAATCCTCCTGCAGGACAACCTGTGTTTTTCATTCCAACAGTACTCACTCACCTGAAGAAATTAACACTGCTTCCTGCCAACATGCAAAATGTTTTTTGGGGTTTTTTTTGGTAAAGGTTATTCCTTTGAAAATCTGGTCCTAAAGATGTACATGTTTAATAGTAATGCACTGAAAATAACCAAAACCTTTGGTCACTTGGTGTTATTTACCAAACTTACACTCACCATGTCATAACTATACACCAAAGAGTATGTCTACACTTAAATCCTTAAGTCGACTTACTAACAACTGCCCATTAGGTCAACTTAAGCCTTAAGTCGACTCCTTAAATTGACTTAAGGACAGTGTGGACGGGGAGTTAAGTCGACTTAACAAAGTGGACTAAGTCAACTTAAAGTATTGCCACTTTGTTAAGTCGACTTAACTTTTTCTAGTGTAGACATACCCAAAGACTGCAAAAGGTATTCTCAGGAAGATGGTCGTAACAAGTTTGATGGTATTTCATTTAACACTAACAATGTTTGAGTCTCTTTTTGAGAGCTACTCAGTGTGGAACCAAAATTGGCTAGCCAGTGAGAGTGTCCCCTGTCTCATAAAAACTAAACTCTGAACACTAATAAGAGTCCTATTAACTCTGTTTCTTCTAAGTCCTATTTCAGTACAAGTGGTCTGCAGAAGAGAAGAGTGAGGGGGGATTTGATAGTGGCCTTCAACTACCTGAAGGGGTGTTCCAGGGAGGGTGGAGCTGGGCTGTTCTTAGTGATGACATATGACAGAATAAATAATGGTCTCAAGTTGCGGTGCAGGAGATGTAGGTTGGATATTAGGAAAAGCTTTTTTACTAGGATGGTGGTGAAGCACTGGAATGGGTTACACAGATAGGTGCTAGAATCTCCAGCCTAAAAGGTTTTTAAGCTGCAGCTTCACAAAGGCTGAGATGATTTGGTTAGAGTTGGTCCTGTTTTGAGCAGCGGCTTGGATAGATGACCTTCTGAGGTCCCTTCTGTCCCTAATTTTCTATGATTCTAAGTTTGAAATCTAGGAAGAAAGCCAGAATGTGGTTGTCATAACAGTTTGAATGAAAAAGGCTAAACTTCTTTATCCTGAAGAGTCAGTTAGTACAACTGTAAAGCTGAACTGGAAAACCTGCCATCATGCCAGTTCTACCAGATAAATACCAAATTAAACATGTATTTTGTTTATCTAAGTCTTGACTTGATTATAATTATGGTAAACGACATGCTTGTTGTATTCCTTCCCCTGTGCATCTGGCTGGTATGCAAGGAAAGCCTGGCTGTGATCTCCACTGTTTAAAAATTATGATCCCTCAACTGATATAAATGCTAACTTGTAATTTGCCAGTCCTGCCAATTTGCCAGCCAGATTAGAGCTGGGACAAATAGACACAGGATATTACATCATTGCTCTAAATACATAATTGTCCTTCCAAAGGGATAGCTGTGTCAGTCTAGTTCAGCAAAACAAATAAGGAGTCCTGTGGCACTTTTAAAGACTAAACAGATTTATTTATTGCATGAGTTTTTGTTGGAGAAAATCCCACTTCCCCAATTCCTTTAATTCAACATTGTCATGTTATCTTATCAAACTTATATAAAAAGTATCCGCCCACTCCAAAACAGGAAGGAATATGGTTTAAGATGGTACTTTGTCCTGCCATGAGTGCAGGGGACTGGACTCGATGACCTCTCATGGTCCTTTCCAGTTCTATGATTCTATGATCCTTACACAGCCCCCTTAGTTTTTTTGTAAACAAAGTAACTTCAGAGATTGTCTAATATGTTATCCACTATTTATCTAGAGCAAAAAAACATAGGCCATGCTTGCAGGACAAGTGACTATATCTTGGGAAGCAGGGACTGGAAAATATTTGGGAGTCATGGTTGATATCAGCTAAACACATGTCCAGTTCTGGTGCCCACAATGCAGGAAGGATGTTAATAAATCAGAGAAAGTTTAGAGAAGAACAATGAATGTGATTAGAAAACATGCCTTATAGTGACTGAGCAATTTCAGTTTATCTATTTAGCTTAACACAGATGGAATCAAAGGGTGACAATTACAGTCTATAAGTCTCTAAAGCGGGAATGAACATTTGATAGTAGGCTCTTCAATCTTGCAGAAAATTAATGGCTGGAAGTTAAACTACACAAATTCAGACTAGAAATAAGGTGTAATTTTTATTTTTAAACAGTGAGAGTGATTAACCATTGGAACAATTTACTTAGGGTCATAGTGAATTAAAATCAAGATTGAATGTTCTTCTAAAAGATTTGCTTTAGGCATTATTTTAGAGAAATTTTATGGCCTGTGTTATACAGTAGGTCACACGAGAGGATCACAATGGTCCCTTCTGGCCTTGGAATCTATGAATCCACAAATTAGTCTCTACATTTACTGCTTTCTAACGAGAGACCTCCCATTTTGTTATGCTTTGCTATTTCCCTTCAAATTGCACTATCTGAATGAAAATCTCATCCCAATGATTTTTTTGTTCAGGATTATATATACTGGTGTAATTCTTCTGATTTCACTTGTGGCTGCAATCTATCTGAGATTGTTAAACATATTTTCTGGGCAACAAACACCTTTTTTATATATGAGCAAAGCTCTCAAGGTATCAGAATTGTGGGAAAAAGAAACCTTCGGTACAAGAAAACTCTAATTTACAGTTTTCTAGTAAAACCTACTGGAGACTGTCAACTACTAGAAATTTCTATTTAAACCCAAGGCCAATAAATATATCAAACTTACATTGAAAGGAACAACTACCAGAAGAGTAGAATTAAATAATGCTAACATGTAATTTCAGCCACAAAAATCAGAACAACCTAGACTGATACTTTGGCTAGTGCTTTAATGTAGCCAGAACAATGGACTGTTTCTATCCACAAAGTGGCCTCCCTTCCATAGTATACCCTTATCTGACCCAATCCTCCTTACCCTATAGTCACTGGGTTAAGGCTTTATCCAGCTGTGCTCCTGGGGTTAAAAAGAAGCATTGGGGTGGGTAAGAGAGCCAGGCTGCCTTTATGAATCAGGGAGGCACAATGTGAATAGAATATTTTCTAAATAGAATATTTTCCCCATACAATAATGGAGCTACATCTGCCGTCAATCCATGCAAGATCTGAATTAATTCAGTGGCTGTTCTGCATTAAAAAAAAGGGTTAAAATGATGGTATGATATCATCCACAGTGATATATACCCACGGTCCCAGTGCAAAGCAACTCCCTTAGAAATTTCATGCTTCTTTATTTTCCCTTTCTAAATCCCTAGATAACATTTCCCAGTAAGCCCAGTCGAAACCAGGTTATTCCTCAGTAGCTAACAGCTTTGACTAAACCATTGCCGTTTTATATGTTATTTGAATGTAGTCTTGTAAGTTTATTTTGTACTGAGATCAGAGATCCCATCCATGACAGAGCAGAACAATGCTATGTTAACTTCTGTCAATTCCTCAGTTTAAAAAATAGTGTAAAAAGGAGTCTAATTCTATGATTGAAAGGAAAATAAAAGCTCCCATTGGTCTCAAAAACAGCGGATAGGGTGGCAGTATTGTAGCACAATATCCATTGCTTTTATATTCTTTGTTCCTGAAATCAAACTCTTACATACATGAGTAAATTCTGCACAACTGTGACATCTGAGTCCCTTGCTGCAGTGTCTGTAAAGAAGAACCCATGTAGTTGTATTTTGTAATCTTTAGGCTGGATCTGATCCCTTCCTTTGAGTGATGATTTAACACTGCACATAGAGCAGTTTCTGAAGATTAAAACCAATGTAGTGGACAGAAAAAATGTGTTTTGATTCCAGAGTTATTTGATCTTGAGGTAGTTAGTTGCTGTTCTATTTTTTTCTTTTTCTTTTTTTTTTTTGCATTGAGAAAGGTCACAGAACTGTGATAAATATTGCTGGAGAATGGCAGATTGCCATAGCTGCATGTGTGAAAATAAGTGAGTCACAAAGGAGGCAGGGAGAGCAGATGAAATTAAATATAAATTAAAAGTAGTGGAATAAGTGGGAAAGGGCTTTTGGAACTGTCAGAAAATTGCAGCTTACATCCCTACATGAAGGACTTCGGACAGCAGACTTGTTATTTAATTGAGGGAGAGAGCATACAGCCTTCAAGATAGACAACGCACTCAGAGAGGAAGTCACATTGCTTCCCTTTAGTTGCTAAGTGATATTCATGCTTAGATGATGTAATTAAGATGGATATGGCTGTAAACAGGAGCTATGCTGAACAGAGATTAGCCAGCAGTGGAATCATTGCTGTTCCTTTCAAGACAGCAGTTTCTTGTGGCTTTGTACATATTTCATTTCCTGCCAAAAATCTGATGAACCATTGTTAATGGAGGGTCTAATTCTGCGAATACTCATCACTTAATTCTCCCGAGAAATCCCATCAAACAGCAAAGAAATTACTGACATGAATAAAGTTACACACATACATGTTAATGGGGTTGGCTCCGATTAGTAACAGATACCTAACCTGGAAGAAAGCATTGTCTATTTACACTTTTTAATGTAGCATTGGGTGTTCAGCCATAATATCTGCACTTACAATTGGCAATAGCCTATTATGTTACACAGCGTGTTAGCTTGAAATGTGACATAAGGGAATGGTGCAAAATGAAAAAGAAGAATCCCCCAGTAATATGTAATGTGACACCCCAGAACATGCAGCTCAGAAACTTGCACTCTGTTTGAGAAATGAAGTACTGACTAGGAGGAAAAAAGGGGGAAGGGAGTAGAAGCCAGATCACTGAGGCTGTTCACAGGCTATCAATTTTGGCAGTGTTGGCATTCATCTAGTATAGTGCATTTCAGGCTGTATGACACTTGGCTGGCCCAGTGTCTATACTGCCTGGAAAGAACTTTGGAGCAGTCAAAGAAAAGAACTGCCTCCAAATTTTACCCTTAGCCTGGTGTGCTGGTATAGGATTTTTAAAGTGTAATCAGTGCTATCTGCCTAGTGAGACAGTGTAGACATGCTTAACAAGGTCATTGTGGATGACCGCACCCATGGTCTTCCTAGGAAAGGGGTGTTTCGCTCCCGATGGGCGGTACTAACCCTGAAGTCCTTCTGGGTGAGGCCCAGATCCTCTCTAAGCAATGTGGTTACTCTGCTTCCTGACCCAACAGCCCCTTATCAGGGCTGGGATCCCTCCCCTGTTGGGCCAGGCAGAGGTTGTGGTATGGTCTTCTCTCTCCCTTCTCTTTCGCACAGTTGTGCATTCTCACTCTACAATACTCCTAGTGAGCTCTGGGAGTCCACCTACTTCCCTTGCTGCCCCACCCTTTACTGAAGCCTCTGCAGGGCTTTTAACCTCTGGCTTCCTGCCAAAGAGAGTGCAGCCTGCCTGCTGTGAGTGGTCCTTCTGGCTGTTGTGGAAGCTGAGGGCTCCCCCTCTGGCTGGAGGGGTTGATACACCCCATCCCAGTTGAATGCAAATGATGAGTTATGTATCTTTTTGCTGAGTCTCAGTGCTCTTTTAAAAAGAGTTCTTTAGTAAACTGAAACTCAGCACTTCTACTTGTGCAGAAGCAAGATCTACATTACCGAACCCACATATGGTATGTGACACATGAAAAATCCTTCTTGGACCCTGCCATTTAATCATCAGCAATCCCAGTGGGCCTGGCAAATTGGTTTGGATAATAATTAGTGTTTTCTCCACAGTTCAGTGTTGAGGGTATAGTCCCTGAAGCCTCACTTTCTCTTCTGCTTGTTTGATCAAGAGCTAAATGTTGCCTGGATGTATGTGCTCATCTTCTACTCTTATCAGTGATGTGGTGATGCTAATGCAGCAGTAGCAGCAGAATTTTACCAGCGTATGGCCTTATTGTCTCCAAAGTAGGGAATGAAGAATCCCTTGTCAAGAGCTTTTCCTTTCCCTTCTCCTTTGTTTTAAGAGGAAGATGGGAAAGATCTTTGGTGCTCACCGTAAGGACCCTCAGGGTAAAGACAAAAGATTCTACCATGCAACCGGGTCTCAGAGCAAGGGAAAAGGATAACAAACAAGGAGTCCTGTGGCACTTTTAAAGACTAACAAATGTATTAATTGCATAAGCTTTTGTGGGAGAACCATGAAAGCTCATGCGATAAATACATTTCTTAGCTTAAAAAGTGCCACAGGATTCTTTCTTTGTTTTGCTGAACTAGAATAACATGGCTAGCCCCTAGGGAAAAGGATGTCACTTTTTTAGAGGAAAGGATGTGAAGATTCCTTTTGCTTCAGAAACAAGAAGATAATCCCATTAGATACTCATCAGGTAGACAAGCATCAATTGGACTCAGTTGTATTCAGCTAAACTTAATTCACTGGTGGCCATTATTAGTCACCATCTGCTGCACACCTAATAATATTAGTGTGATCACATTTATTTCTTACTCCGTTTCAGATACCACTGTGTAATAAATGTGGGTCTTCCTTATGGAGTCCCCCACCATCACTATCCCTTCATATTGAATTTTATTACATTTTGTCTATGAAATATTTCTTACCTTCCAAACTGCTGAGCAGCTATAAACAGACATCATTTAAAACAAAAGCACCCGCTGTACAATTGTTTACTTCTTTGCTTCAGACTGGAATTTTCCTTCCAAAGTTCTCTCCCTTGGGTGCATGACAGAGAATATACAGCTCTGTAAGTGTGACAAGCCTAAGGGCCAATATCTCATGATCCACTGGGGCTGGAAATGAGGGTCAGATCCACAAGTGACAGAAGTCAGCACAGCACCAATAACTTCAATACCATTTATGCAATTAGAAATGGATTGTCTGGATTAGCCAGGCTATCTCACCAGCTGTGGAACCTTCTCCATTCACCAGAGAGAGGAGGGTTTCACTGTAAGGGAAAGAAGATACAGTGCTATGGAGCATTTTCAATCTGAAGCCCCACTCATTCCTGTCCCCAACCCACCATCTTCCAACTTGCACAGCCTTTTATATGCAGAGCATCTATGTGTCTCTTGGAGAAAGGGATAATATCGGGAGGAGATACTCTCCACCTTCCACCAATCCAGATGTACCACATCTGAATCCCCTCTATTTGCTGGAGAGGTTTATTGCAGGAGGGAGTGGGTGAGGTTCTGTGGCCTACAGTGTGCAGGAGGTCAGACTAGATGATCATATTGGTCCCTTCTGACCTTAGAGTCTATGTGGATGAATTACATCTTTCATCATCATTTTCACCACAAAGAAAATTAATCCTCTTCTTTTAATTTTTTGAAGACAAAGTTTGCCCATTTAGTCTACCCTGGAAGGATTTGCCAGGCAGCCAGGATCACAGCTTGAGAAAAACTGTTCCAACCAGACAGTGCAAGTTCAGAAGTCAAACTACTGATTACTGGTAATTTACACAAAGCGGAAGTATAAGGCCTGATTCACTACTTCACTAAGGTAGTTTTACACTGGAGTTCTATGGGGTGGGAGAAAGTGGGCTATGAAAAGAGAGGAGTGGGGATTTTAGATGGACATTCTTAGTATCTTATTTGTACTTTTACTTCCTGCATTGACAGACTGGAATAGCCTGTGGGACAGGGGGAGGTGGTGGCAGATCTAGATTCACAACCAATGAGGAAGTTTATGCCTTGAAAGGAATCTAATTTTTCTACTGATATAAAGCTCCTATTGTACCACTGATGAGTCAAGGGGTAGCGCAGTAGATTGAAGAGAATTTTCAATATGTAACAGAGTTCCACCAATTACTCTTGCATCTCCTATTAGTTAATCTGGGGAATCAGCTCCGCAGGTCACAGTGCTCCCACGTGGTTGTGTCTCACCTTCTGTTACATCTCTACCGTTGGACCCACATCTCCCCAAAGCCCAGGGCATCTGCTTCATGACAGCCCTCCAGCCATGCCACAATCTGTGCTTTCCCTCCTTCTGGGGGATTCTGCGATCCCAGTCTAGCCACTTCCTTCAGTGGCAGCTGCAATCTACTGTCTGGTCCTTACCTCAGGGCTCTCAGCTTCTTCTGCTCTGGAGCTAGCCATTGCTCTGTCCCCAGTGTTGACCTTCCTCAATCTGCAGGGCCACCAGCCTTCCCTCCCTGGCCTCCCTGCTATCTGCCTATATAGGGCCTTCTCAGCCTGATTGGCTGCTCTTAGCACAGCCTCCTTAGGGCTTTATTAACCCTTTCCAGCTAGAGTGGGGAAGCCACCACACCACACAGTACTTGTTGCAAACTGAAGGACCTATAGTATATTTTCTTATTGATGATAGTAAGTGATAGCGGACAGTGGATTAATTCTAGCAGTTCTTTATTACCATACATATTGAATGTATGTCTATACTGCAGTTAGTCACACATGTAGCTGCCCTGTGCCATCTGACTTCGGCTCATAGGGCTGGGCTGTGGGGCTATTTAATTGCAGTTAAGACTTTTTGGCTGGGGTTGCAGCCTGAGCTCTGAGGCCCTCCAACGTCATAGAGTCCTGCAGTTTGGGCCCCAGCCTGAGCCCAGAAGTCTATATTGCAATTAAACAGACCCATAGCCTTAGTTGCTGGCACAGGCCAGCTGTGGGTTTTTAATTGCAGGGTAGACCTACCCTAAGGCTTCTCATCTGTATTTACTGTAGCTAGAGCTTCCATAACTCATGTTCCTGACAACTTTTATTATGTCCCATCTAATGACTGAACAAAGAATTTTAACCTATATTTAAAAACATTGATTTTTAAAAATTTTAAGGCAGATGCAGAGAATAGTGAAAGAAAATGTGACTTATTATGGTAATTTACCCAAGTTTCACTAGAAATGTTGATGGTAGCATTCTAACAGGAAAATGGAATGGCTTTACTAGTGGGATTTATGTCTATAATTCGGTATCCAAACTGCATAGAACTATGAAAAAGAGAATTAATCTGGATTAGTTTAAATAGTTGATTAAAAATGATACCTTCATGGTAACATTATAGTATTATAAAGAAGCAACTTGTTCATAGTTAAAGTAATTTGGGATAATTTTGTGAGTGCAATTTAATATTGAGTCTGAGAGGTAGTTTATAGATAAAAGTATCCTTAGTATCAGTCCATTATATCAGACTCCTATCTGTTGTGGCTTCACTAATTCTTGTGAGCTATGATGAGATCTTTAAAGATCTCCCTGGTAACATTCCTTTCCAGAATTTATCTCAAACAAACAAAGATATAAACGAGAAGAAAGATTTACAGTATTATTCTATTCAGATGATGGTAGTATAATAACTCCAGAAGGGGAAAGGATAATGCCACCTGTGCTACTTTGGTTCAACAACCCATAAAAATGAATTAGTTTCATTTCAGAAGCCTAGAGCAATAATTAAAGCACCATAAACACCAAGTAACAGAGAAAGTTTCAAACACATACAGAAACTCTCTTGTTCTCTTGTGAGATAAATGCGGGAGTGCTGACCTGTTTGCATTTTCCCGCTGCTCAGATTCTTGAGTTTGAATAGCAAGTACAACAAAGAGGCCACATGAGATTCCCCATATACTGAAATGATCCAGACATTGGCTACACAGTCCAGATGCTTTAGGGAATTCTCAGCAAAGTGTGCTTTAAGAAAATACACAATTTGGAGCTGTTGCTTTGTAAATGTAGTAGAAAGTAAGAGCCTGAGAACTGAGGCCTACCATAACAGGCGAGATTGGAGGCTTGAGCTAAAGTAATTGTCAAGTCTGTTATAAAGCAAAGCTAGCAGAAGTCATGCTGTGAATGCTGGCAGTTGCACAGAAAATAACTAGCAAGAATAGAACTGGTATAACAATAAACACATTCTGAAGAAGTGCAAGGTGCAAGCACATTACAGCAAAGTTTCAGGACATCCTAATAGCCCAAAGATAATGAGGGATTATTAACCTCTGCATATGACACTATAATGGAAAGAAATGTCTTCTTAATATGATGAATAGAGATGTTCTGATCAAACCACCCAGTCCTAAGTAATGGGTGGTATCTTACCACGTCAAAGAGTGGCACCCTGCCACGTGAGTAGGTGGCAACCACACATGTCACTTCTGCTCTTTCATGTTACAACCTCAACTGTTTGTCTTATATGTTATTTAGACTATTACCGTTCTAGGACACAAATCTTTTTGTATGTTTTGTGTGCAGCACCTTGCATACTTGTAACCATTTAATGAATAATTATAACATTTCTTATTATTATCATTTTATCTTCAAGGTAATTGGAAGTTGTCCAAGTAAGCAAGATTGGTCAGACCTGAATAAGAGATAGAAGGACATTTTTTCCTTCAGATCTGGCTCTGTCCATATGTAAGTATCCCTATAGTAAAAAACTGAGCAATTGTATCTGTAAAGAAGATAGAAAAGTGCTCATACAGTAGAAAGCTTTATTTTGTTTCAAGGTAGTCATTGTGAGAATTTACTACGCTGCCCATGACCAGAAACAAGACTTTGTGGAGTGTTTTTCGAGTTTGACTTCCTAGATCAGGGGTGGGCAAACTTTTTGGCATATCTGCTGTATGGTGGGCCACCTGCAGTGGTGGAGGGGTGGAAGGTGGAGGAAGGGGTGAGGCTTACAAAATAAATAAATAATAGTAAACAGTAAAAAATAAAAAATCAAATAAATAAAAATAAATGATAAATGATAAATAAATAATAAGTAAAACAAAATATTTTATTTATAAAATAAATAAAATAAAAATAAAGGGAAAATAAAATAAAATTCCAATTCTGCTTGGCACCGGGGGAGAAAGGGCCAGGGCCCCACTGGCCCTACAGGAGGAAGGGGTGGAGCTGGGAGGTATAATGGCTGCTGCATTCTAACCAAGATACCAATAGGCCCTGGGGGGAGTGGCTGATCCCCTTTCCCACTGCTAGGCCTGCAGGAAGAAGGGGTGGAGCTGGGGGGAGTGGCCGCTGCACTCTGTCCCAGGTGCTGCTGGGCCCATGTGGTGAGAAAGGGCCAGGGCCAGGAGGTGGGAGCAGCAGCCTTGTTTCAGGCTGCCAGCCAGACTCTGCCGGCAGTCTGGACGAAAGGCTCAGGCAGCTGTAGTTTGCTCACCTCTGCCCTAGATTCTTTCTTTTCTTTTAATTATCCCTTCATTTTCTTTTCAAATGTGTTTGCTTCTACCGGTGCTTGAACAAGCCCCTATACATTTATGCCTGTGGAATGCCATCTGTGTACAGTAAGCTTGTATGAGGAATGATATCTGAGAAGGTATTTCAGAGCCATTGTATCAATGGATAAGGATGACAGAAGATTACGATGTTTTACAGGATCTTGACAGCATCTTTAGGAGACATCAGAAACTAACCAGGGTCCATCTTTTCCTTTGAGAAAGCAGAGGAATGACAGTTTTCTGCTCAGAAAGAGGTCATAACTTCATAAGTGATGAGGGGTTAATCAGATCTTGGCAAAATTATAAGAATTCTCATCCTCCATCCAGAAAACAAGAACAAAAATGTACACGTCCTCATGAACTGAGCTTGTAACCACAAGCTCAAGGTCATAACTGTAACTATGATACTCTAAGTTAACACAGAAAAGTAGATGGGCTCCTGGTATCATCCTATATGGCATTTTCTCTGTTGCTATAAGAGATGATTGATTTAAATACTGTCTAGAAAACTTTCAAAGAAAACCAGCTAGAAAGACAATGAAATGGAGTGTCTTGTACCGAACAACTAATGCTAGCTACACAGAAAATGGAAGGGGAAAAGACCCCCTAAGTATTCCCTTGAGATTGTGGGAGATGCGTTGGTAGACTGAAAACAAAAGGAATAAGTAAAACAAAACACAAATATATAAAAAAGCAGAGAACAAAATTTTACAGTGTTTAAATATATTTCTTCATCAACAGACATTTTGTTATTTCATATTCTTTTTGGCAATGATGGTACATTCTTTGTTGAATGAATGATTTAGTAGTGATCACTCAACTGAGAAGGTTTAGAGCAATTAGATGTGGGTTAAATGCAGGAAAAAAGGTACTTTAGTCCTTTTTCCCCCTAGATTAAATAATCTTTTGCTTTCTCTGTCATTCCTGCTTCCACAGCCTAGACCCAACACTGAGTAGGCACAGCATTTCAAAGTGTTAAATAAAGTATAGTATAATGAAAACTGTGCTACCATAATTCCCATTGAAACACTATTAAGTAAAGAAAAGCTGTTGAGTATAAAATCTGCTGATCCTTAGGGATGATTTGGAGGACATTTTGCCTTTAATAGCTTCATGCTGTGCCAGACTATAATTCACTTACATTGCTGTCAACCATCTCATCAGTATGTAAGTATGACTTTCATGAAAATGATTGTACTATAAAACTTTCTTGATTATGTGAACTTAATCTATTGGTACATAGGAGCAGAAAGACAATAGAACCATATTACTTGGCTCTCTATTTCTAATAAATATTACTGCTAAAATATGATTACTCAGTACTGAAACCATACAAGTCACATTTGAATCTTGAAGCCAGTGAGTATTTCAGTGGGAGTGAAATTAATCTTAAATAATATATCAGGAGATCTAGAGATTAATTGTAATTTCTAGTGATCTTGCCCAAATGTGGGAGATCTCCGTTGCACTGTTTCCTTGTCTTCACATGACCACACTCAGAATACCTGTGAAAAAATTAAACTGCCTCTGCAAGATTTTGGAGAGTAGGTAGGCTCTTAGGCTATGTCTACACTAGAAAAAGTTAGGTCGACTTTGTTAAGGGTTAAGTCGACTTAAGGAAAGAGTAGTGTAGACGCAGAGTAAATTAAGTCAATTTAAGCAAGCTTAAGTCAACTTAATTTACAAGTGTAGATGCACCCTTAGTTATTAGTGTGGACATAGTCTTGTTAGTGTCATCCTTAATTTCCCATACAAGCCACATTCAAATCTTGCTGCTTCTTCCTCTATACATCTCTAACATAGCCTTTCATTCTCTCTACACCCTAAACCTTTCATCTAGGCTCGCAAGCTCTGTCATTATTGTAACTATCTCCTCTGTGGTCATTTGCGTATATCTCTTGGTCTTGTCAGACATAACACATTGTCATTCAAAAGACAGCTGCTGACACTATCTTCCTTTGGTCATCATTCTATTTCACTTCCACTATTTTTGAATCCCACCGCTAACTCCCACTGCAACAAACAACAGCTTCTTTTCCTTCCTTACTTGTACATCTCTTCACAATTAAGCCCTTCCTTATTCATTTGCTGTTGTATCTGATGTCAGCTATTATGCCAGTCCCAGCCTCCTTTCCCATAAGTACCTTTGGACTTTTTCCCACATCACTCTTTTTTTACAGCACATTCTCCCTGTCACAGACCACTCAGCCCAGCCCCCTGGTAGATGCTCCTAGCAATGGCTGCATCTACACTGGTAAATTAAGTCAATTTAAGCTTGACTTGTGTCATTCTGGTGAAACGCCCTAGACAGGTGGCTGTCAACAACCATTGTCTCCTTAATGGCTCATCAGGTTTCTCCCTGGGCCCATTGTAGGTGGGAGCTTCCTTAACATTAAGGACACAATGGTTGTAGAGACTCCCACCTACAATGGGCCCAGGGAGAAACCTGATGAGCCATTAAGGAGACAATGGTTGTTGACAGCCTCCTGAGTATGGCGTTTCACCAGAATGACACAAATTAAAGTATAGATATAACACCAAATTCCTAACTTCTAATACAAATACAATTCCAATACATAAACTATATAATCATTCTCAGCAAATTACTACCTTTCTATTGATACCAAACATGACATAGTTCCTATGGATTACAGCATTTATGAGATCTGAATAGAAAATAATATCATAAATGCTTCCCTAAATCCAGACAGCGTCACACCCTGCCCACATGCCCTGCCAGGGTCCCTGTCCCCCTTTGCCCCATTGTACACAAGGGGTGCCCCCTGCCACCGTGGACCTGCCCAAGGTCCCCCTAGCCCCTAGAAGTCAACCTAGGCATCCAGTGTGGATGCTGTAGGTCGACTTTGTAAGTTCCCCCCAAAGTCAACTTTAATTTTAAGTGTAGACACACTAAGTCGACTTAAACTAAGTCAACTTAGTTAAGTTGACTTAGTTAAAGTCGACTTAAAATTACAAGTGTAGACATAGCCAATGTTATTTTGGGGAATTTAATCCAAGTTCACCCCCTCTGTGTCCAGTGCTGTCCATATTTTTAAGCTCTTTGCAGAGCAACCCAGCCCTCTGGCTGAGTCCCAGTACTGTTACTCCCCTACTAGGGAAAGTCCAGTCTCAGCAGTCCACTTGATAGCAGTGGCTTCCTCAGTTCGTTAACTGTTCTCCAGTGGTTCAGGGAAGGCAGGGAGGGACCTGGGCCCACCCACTTCTCCAGGCCTCAGCCCAGGGACCCTACACACCTTTCACCAGGAATCACCTCTACCCACAGCCAACAAAAGTCCCCTGGGCCACTTCCCCCCCACAGCTCCCAAACCTTCTGCAATCTTTGCCTCTTGCAGGTTTCTTCCTTCAGCTCTTCCCAAGCCACGGTAGTCTCAGTCCTTTCCTCCCTTCTTGGGGCACTCTGCAAGCCACCTTCTCCAGGTCTTAGGCTCAATCGTCTTCAGAGCCCTGTTGTCCACAAGGAGCTGCCCTAGGTGCTGATCCCACAGCCCCTGCACAGACAGCAGGACCTTCTCTCTCCAGACCAAAAGGAGACTGCCCCTTGTCTGACTTCAAAACTAGCTTTTCTAGCTTCCCTTGCAACCTAATTGGCCCAACATCCCCTCTGCCTGATTGGCTGCTCTTCCTGGGCGCTCTTTAACCCTTTTTAGGCAACTGCCCTGTCACATGTCTCTATCCTTCATTTCCCTCTTCATCACCCATTTCTACCATAATGTCTATGAGAAATATCCAATTCATATAGGTAAGGTAGATGTCCAGATGGGGTTTACATTTTTTAGATTATTTATTTGTTTATTCATATCTTATAATTTATTATATATATTTTCAAATTAACTGACTCAAAACTATCTAGCTATACATATTTGGCCTATGTAAAAACATGCCCTTGTTACTATTCTCCCCCATGTCCTACCTCCATTTCTTTGATACACCGACTTGTTGCATCTTTTCTTAATTATATTGTAAACCCTTTGGGCACTGACCATCCTAACTTTGAGTTTGTAAAAGGTCTTGTGAAATGGGGGAACCCTATGATAAAATTCTTCTTCTTTTTTATCCTTCTCTTCCATCCACTTGATCCTTTAGCAGTTCTGTATGCAGTATGACCAGATGTGCTCTGCTTTGTATAACCTGACCTATGAACTATCACCTTTTCACAAAGATTGCAACATATTCGTATGACTTGCTTCACCATCACATACACCATTATAGTGTGATCTCTGTATCACTTATGATCATTCCTAACATGTAACTGTATTGTCTGGTACGAAGTATGTCATGTATCGTGTTTTTGAATGCTCATGACATACTGAACACTACTGTTACAGTAGCATGATTCCTTCAATATTATACATGTGTATAGAAATGAAACTCTGCCATGTCATGTTCCCAAATGTGTGTCTCATATGGCTTAAATAGATGAAGACAAACACAAAGCTGTGTCTTCACATGCAGTAGAGGCATGCATGCAGCAACAATGGACTAGCCTAACCACGTGTGAGCACTTTGGCTCAAGTGGAAGAAATCACACCCCTTGCCAGACATGGATGATTCACCTGACTCTGGGGGGAGGGGGGATCAAGGAAATTTGTTAAATGAAAGATGCACCCTAGTCTCGGGGATCTCCCCTGGAATTATCAGGGACTGGCACCTACCAACAGGGAGGAGGGAGTCTGGCTGCAAGAGAGGCCACAGTCAACCTGTGTGGTAAACTGAAAAGATACTAGAACAGTGGCCTTAGTTTAGAGTAAGAGTTATCTTTTATTTGATTGTGACTAGCTCCTTGAATTAATAATCTTTTGATTTATATTAGTTGACTTATAATTACTTAAAATTTTACTGTAGTCAATAAACTTGTTTATCTAATGCAGTGTATGTGGATTGAGAGCGTGCAGAGGCCTGACTTGGTGTATCAGAGCTAATGTATATCAATTTCTTTGATAAATTGATGTAAATGAGCTTGCAGAGCATAGTGTGTAGTACTGAACCCTGCAAGATGGTAATTCTCAGGGTAGCATCTGGGACTGGAGGTGTTTGGTGGGGTCTATGCCCTGATGGGCTAGTCAGAGCACTCTTTCAGTAAATGTGGGACCAGTTACACGCAGGAGACTGGGTGTGAGCTGACCCAGGAATGGGGGTTCACACAGCGAATTGGGGTAAGTTGGGGCCCAGGAGTGAAGAACTAGGGTGACACACTGACACACCAGTCCTGACTGCAGGAAGGGAACATCAAAATTGGCTACTGCATTTATTATAAGATTAAAATGCTGTAGCAGGGAGGATTCTGATTGTTTTCTTTTGGTTGCCAGTTGACCTTATTCTTTCAGCTTTTTATTTGTTTATTTTTAATTTTTTGGTTTTATAGTTCTCAAGTTGAGGTTCACAGACACTGGCAGTCTTAATATCACTTGTCTGTGTCAGCCACTGCTGGTCTGTTGACCTGGTTATCGCACAAAACATAAAATCTATGATTGGTCAGAACTTCTCAGAAGCAATTTATCATAGCAGTGCATGTGATAATTTGCTGACCTGTAGGGGAAGGTCATATCTCTATATTGTGCTGTAGTCAGCCAGGTAACCTGGGTAAGTCAAATAAGGCTGCCCAAATCTTGAAATTTTGATGGAATCCTACCTCTGTGTGTGTTGCTAAGGCAAATACTTGGTTCGTGCAGCTGCTTACTAGTTGGACATCTGTTCATTCGCTAACATTGTTTCTACAATTGGTATGATTCCAGCAGTATTCTCTGCATCCGCTTGTATGGAATGCAGAAGCATGATATAGGCTAGTATGATGAGGGATTACTGGTTGGCTTCATGGACTTGGCATTGGAAATGACAACAGCCTCATTCCAGGTCCTTGGGATGAATCCTGAGGAGTGGATTTTGGGGAACAGTGCTATCAGTCATTTCCATCCCTGGGCTCCGAGGCTTACAACAAACTCAGGAAAGATGCCATCAGGCCCTGTGGCTCTCCTGGTGTTCATGAATGAGAGGAACTAATTTACATCCTCAGCAGTGAAGGACAATGATATGGGGGAAAAGGCAGGTAGTGAGTTGACTGTTTGTCTTAGCTGTCTGCTCACTATGCACTTAATCACCTTGCCCCTCAGTGCAGTGGTTCCCAACCTTTTCAGTAACAGGGTGCAACTCAATGAGACAAACAATGTCACAGCACACCGACTTTTTTCAGTTGAATTGATTGTTCATAAACATTACATTTACTTACATTTACTATGGTTACAGTCTTACTGGAGAGGTTTGCAATATAATGCATACAACAAGGTAAAGAAGTATCGAATGCATTAAGGTTTTAAATTCACCGGAAAAAAATACATGTCATCTCAATTTTGCCCTTTGCCCACCTGAGTTTAGAATGTTCGTGTTTTAGAATCAAAAGACCAATACTTTGCTTCTAATTTGATGATTAACTTTCCTGATTTTTTTGAGCTGTAATTATGGTTGGATAGAATGTTGGTTGAGATGAAACAATGCTTGCTTTACGCTGATTTTCATTACCTTTGTACAAAATTTCATGGCAGACTTGGACAGTTCTCATGGCACTGGTTGAAAAGGACTGCACCAGTGCTTTTAAGGTTACAAGAAACAATCACATCACCTGAGATTCAGGATTTTGAGCTTTCACTGGATTGGCTGCCCTGGACCACTAACAGCCAGGCTTTGTGTCCAGAGTGAATCAAGAATTTCAACCATCTGGATCCATCTTTGATTATGTGCTAAATGTATTGACTCTAATAAGGATGTTGGAGTGTTCAGGTCACCAAAATGTGGTACTCCTAACAGCCTTTCTATTCCTGTTTCCAGCATGGGATTATATCTTTTATGATGGCTGAAAGAGATGTTCGTTTTCTTGCAGCTATTTGATGAACCAGAAATCTCAGGTTTTAGTGGAATCACATCTATGGTAGTCTCAGTTGTCATAGTGAATCCTGGTTTCTTTCCTTTTTAAAAGATCCATTCTGGTCTAGGCCAGTGGTTTTCAAATGTTTTTTTCTCAGGACCCAGTTGAAAAAAATCATTTATGCCCTCAACCCAACAATTACATCTTTCAGTGGTGTGTTCCAGTCTTTGGTGTTGGCAGCAGGGGTGCTGCAACCTAGTGCCCAAGGGTCTGAAACCCAGCACTGGGTCCTGACCCTAAGTTTGAAAACCACTGGTCTGGCAATGACAGGATTACTGGGAATTCAGTCCCAATATGGATTATCACTGGACAATGCAGACTGTGTGGAACATTGTTAAGGATAGTTCTGGAGATATTCTGAAGGATTCCAAACTGGTTCTTGATGAGGAAACAGAAGTCTGGTTTGTAGTCTCTGTTTCAATGGGCAAAGTGAGAAGTACCTCATTTTCAGCAAAAAAGAGACACGAGTCTTTGTTCAGTGACCATTCTGCAGGTGTCTCACTTGCAGAATTGTCATTATCATGGCTCCACCTGGTGTCATGGTTATTGAAATAACCAATTTATATAGCCAGGTGGTAGGCTGTCAGTAATGAGGGAGAAAGCCAGCTTGTTTTTAGTAAGTTATACACTTTAACTATTATCTTGCTGATTCCTATTAAGTTTCTGGAGTTGGTCCTTGCATCTATCTGTCTTGTCATAACCTGTTCAAGTTAAAAGTTCACCGGAACAGAAATAAATATTAAAATTAGTAAGCTAATGCCCCTTGGCTCAATGAAAACGGGTTATCCTATTAGATTCCATTATATGTTGGCTAGAACATTTACCAAGTTGGCAAACCTAATTTGATAGATTTCAGCTTTAAAATATAACTGTCACTGTTGGAAAACTCAATAAATAAATAAATAAATAAAAATGAGCTGGGCCCAATACAGTCATAAAAGAAGACACAGGCTATATCCCTAACTATGATCCTTAGAAACTTTCAATTAAAGAGCAAATATTTTAAATATTAAATTTGTTGCTGATGTAGTAGGCAACTGATATTTTTAATTTTGCCCAGCTGTTTTTCCATCTATCCCTCACCTCTTCCATGGTTTCTTCAAACATCTGGCATTGAGTTAAGTGACCTGTACAGTGATTTGAGGTGATATTGCCTGTCATGCTGTATGGAGTCACAGACCATCTTAAACAAGAGACATTTATAAAGGAAACAGCTACAGACACAAAGACTATGTCTACACTTGCAAGTTAGTTCGAATTAAGGAAGCTTAATTCAAACTAACTTAAGCCTTGGCCACACTAGGCTTTCATTAGTTTGAATGAAGGGCTTCCTTAATTCGAACTAATAAATTCAATTGCTTAGTTCGAACTAACCATTAATTCGAAATAGTTAGTTCGAATTAAATCAATGTGGCCATATTAGTTTTAACTAACTGCTTAGTTCGAACTAATCAGCAGATTGACCATCATGCAACTGATTAATTTGAATTAAGCAAGTGTCCTGCATGAACATGGATAGTTCAAACTAGCATTCCAGTGGGGCCATGCTTGTTCAAATTAAGTTAATTCGAACTAACTAAAATTAGTTTGAATTAGTTAGTTTGAATTAATTAATAAATAAATTCGAACTAGCTTTTGTAAGTATAGACATAGCCAAACAGACTGGCTTCCACACAGCTTGAGATCTGGCTTTGTCTCAATTGTTTATCAAGTATTGTACCCTATTTGGTGCTCCATAGAGTATATAGAGACATCTAGTGACTGAATAATACTCTGCACGCACTATGTCATTATATTGCTCAAAATGTTTCATTGGATTAACAATTAAAATGTGCTACTGTTGTACTCCTGCAGTTAGTGAGCTTACCCCCTTTATATAATTTCCCTTAACTCTGCTCTCATGGAATTAGAAGAATGCTTTCACAACACAGACTTTTTAATGAAAAAAAATGATCCTGACAGAAAACTCTGTTAGGCTTTTTTGCTTTCTTTTATTTTGGTTTTTTCTAATCAATCCTAGCAGAAAGCATAGCATGCCCTATTGTCTTGGCTAATCTTTTAGTAGGTAGGCACCTGAATTGTAAATCAGTCTGTGTTGACAGAAGTTAAAAAAATGGATCCTTTTAATAAGCAGTACAAAGCATATAACACATCTTTTAGCTTCATAGTATGCCTGTACTGTTTTCTTCCTCCTTGTGATTGTCAGAGCCACTTCCTTTTGTGTGTTCAATGCTCTTTTGATCTTTCACCACAACCTCTCTGCTTTAGGTCTGAGTTTTAATCAATGTAGATTTGTTTACAGCCTCCTTTCTTCCAAAATCACTTGCACTAGTGTAGAGTCAAAGTCAGCTTCAGAAAAGATTTTATTCAAGAATGGTTTGAATATTTTCTATCCTCGTCTCCAGAGGTCAAGCTAATTTCATTCTCTGATTTAGTTCACTTTGCTTCAGGGAACTTATTTTCTCTGCTTTTCCGGTTGGTCCCTTAAATTCTGTTAAGAAATACTCTCTATCCTCCACATTTATGTACTACCAGGACAGGCTGTCTTTTAACAAATATTGGCCCTGATTCTGGGCTACATTCTGAGCCATTTACAAGCTCCAGGAGTGCCAAGGGACTGCAACCCAACATGTTCTACCCAATGGGGAATCACCAGCATTATAAGTGCAATTGATTCCCCTGTGGCATAGTCCCAGTAAATGACCCTTACCCCTACCACCTAGAGGGGTAGGCAACCCTTGGCATGCATGCTGACAGTGGTATGTGACTCATTTGGAGTGACACACGACACGACACCTTCTGCAGTGCCACCAAAATTATAATTCCTGACACTGAAAGTCACTCAGGGTGGCTTCTTTTGGGAGCAGCTGGGATTCAGGGGGTCCCATGTCCATGTCCCAGGCATGCTGCAGAAAGAAGCCGCTTGGAATGGCTTCTCTTGGTGGCATGCCTGGACTTCAAAGCATTCCCCCACCCCAGCCATGGCCATCACCAAATTTTCAGATGGTGGTGGCTTTTTTTGGCAGAGGGGGCCATTGGCACCACCGGAGGGTTGAGGAGGAGGGGCTGGCATGGGGATCAGGAAAGGTTGCCGACTCTGTCCTAGAGCAAGAACAAGAGTGTGCTGGGGAGAGCAATTGTATGGCCAAAGAACGCTGTACTTTGGCTTCTCCAAGATAACAGAAACCACTGACACCAGAACTTAAATCGGATCAGCTCTTGAATTGGTCCCAGTCCCAGCTGCCAAGGGGTGCCAAAGTGCCATAAAGCCTCTTTTGCTGCTGTTATCTGGGACCAAGGTCGTTGACCAAAAAATGTTTTGTTTTTCTCCTCGAGGTGCTTTTTGGAAGATGGGTAGGAAGGTGTATAAAGACTGAAAACCAAGAACCAGAAAGCTTTTGGACATTTCTGTGGGAAATTTCTTTTTTGAGAAAAATTTCCAGGTTTTTCATTGAGAAACTGAAAATAAAAAGCAGATAAATTTCCAGGTTTTAGCTAGGGAAAATATTTCAATTCTTGATTACCAAAAGAAAATTTGGATGGGGGGGGGGGCAGTTCCAGGGTTTTTTTTACCAAAAATTAGAAACTTTTAATTGAAAGCAACTATTTTTCATTGAGTTTTCCATTCAGGAAAAAAAGGCTATTTTTAATGGGAAAAAGCCTTTTGAATCAAAAATTTTAATTGGATCCTATTTGAGCTCTCTTTGAAACAACCAAAATAAAAGGATTTTTTTTTTTGTGGTGCAAGTATTCATAAGTCTGTTATAAGCTACACAATAACAAGTTGTTCTGAACAAATTGTGGGTTAGCAAAAGTGGGAGAGACCTGCAGGGATGTGAAATTATAATGATTTGCATTTACAGTTATAATGGACAATATATTTTCTATGGAATATATTTTGAAAAGTACATTTAATGTGTATATCGCCACTGCATCAGATAGCTGTGATAAAGAGTGGTTCCCACTGTGTCATATGCTAGAAATTTTTCTCTCTCAATTATCTGAGCAAAATGAATCCCTGGTGTAATTTCACTAGATGTAAAATGGCTTTTCTCAAAAAATTTCAGCAGATGGAGCTAGTGTGCTTTTAATCTGTGATGGCTGCTCCTAGTATGAGAAAGATTAGAATGAGAAAAGACAGTACTATCGTTGGGAATCTCCCAATCTATGCCAGGCAGTGATGGATAAGAAGACAGCAAACATCTGGAGCTGGTTCAGGTGACCTGACACAACAAAATGGGAAACATGCTAAAATATTGTTTCTTCCTGAAGTTTTCATAGCATACTGTTATTTTGTTTTGTTACTTTAGGTACTTCAGACATACTGGGCATCATCCTGGGTGTAAGTACCTGGTGACAATGATTTAGAAAAAGTGCAGACAATCCTGTGGAACAAAACAAGACTGAAATTCTCTCTGTTGATCAAGCCACAGATGCCCAAACTCAGATCCTAACTTACTACCCAAAGAGCTCCGCCAATCTCACTTTTTTATACCCAAATTAAAGTTAATACCAAGAATCAATCAGCAGCTCTCTGCATATTCCAATTAGCCTTTTATCTGTACAGGTTCCTGAATGCTAATTTTGGAAGCCAACCTTTTCTCCTGTATAGAGCACTACTGTGAGTGCAGTTCTTACCAATGCAAAAAGATGACTCACAATAAGTTACAAATTCTGCCTATGCTTTCCTACCACAGCAAAGCCATCAAAGGTTAGATGCATTGAGAAGGGGGATAGGATTTTGTGTAGGGGCTCTAGATGCCCATTATGGAGTCCTGCTCTATGATGCATTACTTTGCTGGAACATTAGAGACAAGTGTGCCAGGAAGGAGCAGGTCAATGGCTGATAGATCTAGAGCTATGTGGATGTACCTACCATTGATTGCCATAAAGGAAGGTATGAATGCTACCTATCTGTATGTTTGTGCATAGCAAGGGTTTAAAGAAGAGGAAGAATTTTTCTTCTCCCCATCCCTATGGAATGGCCCTTAACAAAACAATTTGTTTAGGTTGAATCCTTTGAGCTCCTAAATGAATAACTACCATTATCAAAACATTCTCATTCCCACAGTCTCACTACAACGTGATAGCTGGACCTTGATACGAAGTGTTGGAATAAGCAGAGATTAATTTTTGCTAAGTGTAGCCTGTGTATAAGGGAGTTTGAAGGAGCTCTTTGGGAAAGCTACAATGTGATCATGGGTATTTAGAATTTTAGGAAAAAGTCTAGGAAATTGCCCACCATAGAAAAAATGTTCAGGATGGAGTTTATGAGTGGTGAGTCTTTTTTAAGTGGTTACTTTTTTAATAGAGCCAAATTGCAGGAAGAGCAGAGATTCTGGGCACTAACCGAATATGTGCGCTCTCCTAGCAGGAGGTAAAAAAATCAAACTCATGCTCTTGTTCTTGCTCCTGATAACTCTATTTTATTCCATGGAAAAAGTAGTGATTTCCTAGCTAGTTCCAAAGTTGGTGCAGTATCTGTGCCATTTGATTGTTTCACCGCTATAGCTTGCTTAACATGTGATTTACTATAGTCTGCTAGTAGTGCAATGAGAGAAAATTTCCAAACCATATTTGGTCATTGTTATTGCACCATAACACTGACAAGCAACTGATGGAAAGAAAGCTTTTATTATTGTACTGAATGATTTTTGTTACTCATTTGCTCCATCAGCACCTCCATTTTAATGGACCTCCAAATTCTTGAGCAAATATCAGTGTCGGTATAAATAATGCACAATATAAGATGTCTAAAAGCACAATTATCATCCTATTTTAATTTTTATTTCAAAATAGAAAAAATATTTTTAAAGCTATGTTACATTTTTGCGTGCACTCTGAATAGTATTAAAATTCTTTGGGTTTGTACTCATATTGTTTTTGGTTTAATGGCATCATTTAGTGGTTGATTCTACTGATGTTTTTATTTCATTGATGTTTTGCTCAACATCTTCATTATCTGGAGGACGAGGTGAATTGCATCCGCAGCAAAATTTGCAGATGACATTAAACTTGCGGGGCGGAAGTGGTAGATACAGTGCAGGGCAAGTGTAGGATACAGAATGATTAGATAAATTAGAGGACAGGGCCAAAAGAAATCTGATGAGGTTCAACAAGGACAATTGTAGAGTCCTGCACTTAGGATGGAAGAATCCTATGCACTGTTACAGACTGGGGATGGACTGGCTAGGCAGCAGTATTGCAGAAAAGGACATGGGATTACAATGGACAAGAAGCTGGCTATGAGTCAAGAGTATGCTCTTATTACCAAGAAAGCTAATGGCATATTGGGCTGCATTAGTAGGAGCAATGCCAGCAGATTGAGGGAAATGATTATGTCCCTCTATTTGGCACTGGTGAGACTACATATGGATACTGAGCCCAGTTTTGGGGCCTCTGCTACAGAAAGAATGTATGTGGACAAATTGGAAAGAGTCCAGGGAAGGGCAACAAAAATGATTAGGGGGCTGGAGCACATGACTTATGAGGTGAGGCTGAGGGAACTATGCTTGTTTAATATGCAGAAGAGAAGAAGGAGAGAGGATTTGATAGCAGCCTTTAACTGCCTGAAAGGGGGTTCCAGGGAGGATGGAACTAGTCTGTTCTTAAGTAGTAGTAGATGACAGAACTAGGCACAATGTCCTCAAGTTGCAGTGGGGGAGGTCTAGGTTGGATAGAAGGAAAATCTTTTTCACCAGAAGGGTGGTGAAGCACTGGAATGGGTTACCTAGGGAGGTGGTGAAATCTCCATTCTTAGAAGTTTTTAAGATATAGCTTGACAAAGCCCTGGATGGGATGATTTAGGTGGAGTTGGTACTGCTTTGAGCAGTGGGTTGGACTAGATGACCTCCTGGGGGTCTCTTCCAGCCCTAATCTTCTATGATTCTACTGTAGTTCAACTTGGTACCAGAGTGACATTACCCTCTGCTGTTATGATTTCAGGACTCCACCACATAAGAAGCTGAGCATTTCCTGAGAGGTGTTTGCTACTTTCAACCCCCATTAAAGTGAAAAGCTCTCAGATAGCATTGAGAGGAATGTGGTCTAAAAAGGCCAGAAAGGGCTTCTGAACCTGCCCAGAATCATTTTCAGTTGGGTATTAACTGATATTATCATTTCATCTTTAGTTTGTCATCAGAATTCCTTTTTTTTTCTAAAGAAATTCACGCAAGTATAATATTGACTAAGTATTAATTGTTACTAGGAAGGCAATGTGGCCTAGTGGAGAGACTGGGACTGGGATATAGTATAGCTGGATTCTATTTTCTTTCTGAAACTGACATGCTGTGTGATCTTGGGCAAGTTATTTCATCTTGCTCTGCCTCAGTTTCTCCATCTATAAAGTGGTGATAATGAGGCTTAGAGAGCTATGTGTGGAAACTGCTGTACAAGAACTAAGAACTAAGTATTAGCAACAGACAATCCAATAACAGACAATAATGCCAGCTCCCTTAACTACTGCTTTGAAACAAAGCACTATGAAGCTCAATCCTGCAAATGCTGCATTCACAGAACTCCTAGCAGCTTCAGTGGACGAGACAGATTGCAGGATCACTCCCAGGCTTTGTTCTAATTCCATTGATTTCCACAGAGATACTTACTAAAGCAATAAACAACTCTTGTTTTTACCACTCCAATTCTTAATAATACCATAGGCAACTTCACTTCTGACCAATGCAAAATAATATATTGTGCATTAAAAGCTGATATCAAGTTGCTAAACTGAGTGCCTCTGTGTGAATGGAGATAGTGGGTTTGATGATCAAAAAGGCTGAACATCCATCACTTTCAGTGAAATCAAATATCTGATATGGAGAAATTTAGTGTTTTACAAAATTCTTGTGGGGCAACTATTTCTGAAAGAAAAACAAACATCCTGGAGTGATCAACCAAGAAAAGTTGAATCTGGGGGGAAAAAGCTGCCTTTCAATATCACACTCAGCTCTATTACATTTGGATACCTTTCTTTTGGAAATGGGGCACAAATTAGGGGAATTCTATAGAGACACATTGTATTTGTCAGCAGAGTCCTAAGAACAGGTCACTGTGGGTGTCACTAGCCCCCAGGAGAGGTATGCCACTTGGGAGGCTACGGAATACATTCTTTGTCCAGGCAGTGCCACAGAAGAGATAGTGGAGATATTATCCTGCCTTCTTTACACTCTTTTGGGAAAGAAATCTGCTAACACTAGCAGTGAACAGTCCCTGGGAGACAAGGGGTATGTCTACACTAGCAATTTAGGTTGACTTAAGGACCCTTAAGTGGACCTAAATTACTCCACGTCTACACCTGACTTTCATTAAATTGACTTAAGAAATTCCTTAAGTTGACTTAATGAAAGCTTAAGTCGACCTAATAACAACCATCCATTAGGTCGATTTAAGCCTTAAGTCGACTCCTTAAGTTGACTTAAGGATGGAGAATAACCCTTAAGTCGACTTTATTAAGTTGACTTAAGGGCAGTTAGGTCGACTTAACAAATTGGACTATGTCGACTTACTTTGTTAAGGCGATTTAATAAGTCAACCTTAAAGCCAACCTTATTAAGTCGACTTAACAAAGTCGACTTAACTTTTTCTGGTGTAGACATACCCAAGGATTGTAACTGTGCATGGCACACCTCTCCAACAGCTACCCTTCCAACAGCCCAAGATCAAGAAATAAACTTTCTGCATGGTCAGTGTTCTTCAGTAGTGACTACTGGTATGTGATACATGTATTGTCAAGTGACCAAAGTTTTAAAGAGTTAAAGAGACCGTAATAGGGGCCTTGGAAGGTTGGGGAGTCTAGTAGTTAGTGCCCTGAACCTCTGTGTCTCTGTCAAGGCAGGAGGGGGGCAGTAGCAATGCCCGATTCCTGAAGGCAGGCAGGGTTTGTGCCTCCTCCTATCTGGACCTTTTCTCTTAAGCGCAGCATGGTAGGAGCACCCAGGCCCTCACTCTCCACCAGGTCCGCACTGTGGAACGTAACACCAGTAGGTTCCTCTCTGCAGAACCTAAGGCCCTTGCTCTGGGATAACTCCTACATATTTGTGCCTTCAATTTGGAGCATGGTTCCTATTGTCCAAACAGTCAATAGCTTGACTAACAAAATCCAAATGAGCAAGGCCCTGCTGGTTCTCAAAGTATTAGAAGGTGGAGCCAGAGAGTGGGTAAGGTCCACAGCCAGTGTCTTTTCCAATCACCAGTCAAATTTTTTTTTCCTTTCCTGCAGGCTTAGCTGGGCTTCTGAGCTGGAGCTTTCTTTGCCAGCCTCTAGGGGCAGAGCTAGTTGGGCGCAGAATTGCCTTCTAATCCCTTAGGGCTAAGTATGGGGTTTGTATGCCTCATTACTGAGACAATATTTCGTAAATATACATCCAAAAGAAATATTCTGATCAATCAGTGGGGTTCTGTATCAAATATTTGACTCCTTTAATTCTACACCTTCAATCTGTTTGACTGCACTTAATTTGAAAGAGTTAAACTATTTAAAGAAAACAGTGTATACATTTTTTGTAGTGTGTTCAGTGCACTTTAACGTTTCTGGCTTTTCTATTATCCAGCCAAGTGACAAATTCTAGGCTTGATAACTGCTATGATTTAGCTCTGGGATTTCTCCTTTAAACCTAACAAAGAATGATCAGCTCTTTGAAAGATTCAGTAATTCAGTTCTCACTCTGCCTGTGTGATTAAGGGGGATTAGCAGCACATTCACAGACCCAAAAAACAAGTTCTTCTCAGTCACAATAATTAATACCCAACTAAATGTGTTTTTTTTCCCTCAAGCCTACAATGTTTTCTTTTCTAACTTTAAAATAGGAGCTTTGCCATCTCTATGATCTCCAGAATTAGACAACAAAACTGAATCTTATTCTCAAGATTGGACAATGTTTTGTAAGTGCCTTCAATAGTATCCACATTTTGAAACAGCAATTTTAAATACATTGAAAATTAGGGATGAGAGATAGGAGATTTGTGGAGTTTTACTTTCATCTGAATAATAAGGATCAGAATTTTGCAATGGAAGTAAAGTAAGTCTTTCTCATTTATCAAAAATATTGTTCTGTCATACAATTATCTGGTAGCATGATGGTTTCACATGCACTTACCACTGGACTGATGCCTCCTGCTGGTTTTTTGGGGGAATTAGCTCAGTTTGACATTCCTATCCATAGCCTGTACTCCCTCACTTTCCTTAGTGTCCACTGGCGGTCCATCTCACTGCTGTCAGGACACACAATGTCTTCTTCTGGACTCAGCCCTCCAGACAAGCCACACTCCATATTTCCACCCTTCCAAAGGACTTTCCTGCAGTCCTGGATCTGCAACTTTCCCAGTGGTTGCTGTAGCCCACCACCACTTAATTGGTGGTCTGGGGAGGTAGAAAGGGACTCAGGCTTGCCTACTTCTCCATGCCATGGTCCAGGGACCCTATGTGAAGCACATTTTCATCACCTTTTCCCCCAACTCTTCAACGGTCTTCCCAAGCCTACTTTCCCACAGCCCCAATATTCCTTCTGCCTTTGTATCAGGGGCTCTGGCTCTCCCAGAGCCCCAGCAGTCAGCCATTGCTCTACCTAGGGTGCTGCCTCCCTGTAGCCTCAAGGCAGGTAGCCTTCCCTCCTCCTAAAGTACTTGGAGTGGTTGCCCCTGCACTTCCTGCAACACCCTTTTATATCAAGTTCCCGGGCCCTGACTGGTTATCCCGCAGCCCTTTCCCATTGGCTGCTTCTCTCACAGGGCCCTCTTAAACTTTCCCTAGCAAGTGCAGGTAGACTCTTTGTCATAGGCACCAATAATATATTTGTAAGTCTTGGAATCATTGTGCTAACTCCCATTCTACATCAGCATTGCCATCTCAGGCATTCAAAAATCACGAGTCAGGACCCAAGTCAGACCTCTTCAAGCCTTGGGAGACAGACCTCTCCTTGCTTACAGACAGCCCCCCAACCTTAAACGGATACTTACCAGCAACTACAGATCAAACAACAGAAACATTAAAGTGGGAACATATCCCTTCAACAGACCATGCTGCCAACTTTGCCCTCATATCTACACTAAAGACACCACTACAGGACCAAATTAAGCCACCTGCTCCATCAAGAGCTCATTCACCTGCTCATTCACCAATGTGATTTATGCCATCATGTGCCGGAAATGCCCCTCTGCCTTATATATTGGATAAACAGGACAGTCTCTGCACAAAAGAATAAATGCACACAAATCTGACATCAGAAATTGCAACACTAAAAAATCAATAAGGGAACACTTCAATCTCTCTGCTCACTCGATTGACAACTTGCTAATAGCTGTGCTGAAACAGATGAATAACAAATCACAGCTTCAAAGAGAAACTCCAGAACTCAAATTTATATGCAAATTTGACTCAGTTGCCTTGGGGTTAAGCAAGGACTACGGATTTTTCTCTCATTACAACAGGTGATTTGAGCTCACCTTCCTCTATGTGCTGTTCCCAGTGTTTGAATCCTAACATCTATTTTGATTTACTGTTACAGCCTGACCTGATCCTATGTCATACACTCCCCTGCATTTAATTTCCTTCCATTCTGTAAATTTCCCATCTTCGAAGCGTCTGATGAAGTGGGATTTTCTCCCACGAAAGCTCATGTGATAAATAAATCTGTTAGTCTTTAAAAGTGCCACAGGACTCTCTCTGTTTTTCTGCAATAGACTAACATGACTACTTCTTTGGAACTTGATCCCAAAATGATGAGGCTGTCTTAAAAAATAGTGAGATTATAATAAGTAAAAGTGAGATTCTTTAGATTTGCCTTTTGGCATTGGATCATTTAGAACTCCTGGTTTTAAACCTTTCTCTGCAAATGTGAGGGTGGGAAGCTTACTATTTTTTTTCTCAATGCTAGCTAAGATTCTCAGATAATAACCTGATTCCAGCAGCTGGACCTTAAAGACAAATATTGTAAGACTTGTGATAAAATCACAAGAGTTGGCTACATTGTTGTGCTAACTTGGTGCTTCCTTCAGGTGGGCTAGAGAAGAATAGGTGTGACTGGAGCATGGCAGGTTGAGAGGGTTATCTCAATCCTTACATTCTCTCTATGCTGGGGAGGACTCCTGTGATCTTTATTCTTGTTCCAGGTGCTGTTGATAAAACAGAGAAAGCAATATGGTAAAAGCAGGAATTAGAGATTAATCTATCTACCTCAGGGTTTTCTACAGAGTCCATCCTTGTAATTTCTAAACCAGGAGCGTCAAACATATGTCCCACAGGCTATATACAGCCTGTGAACCTCTTCCATCTGGTCCTGTGACTCTGCTTGGACCATAGTCTCTCCCTAACAGAGAGAGAAAGAGAGAGTATGGACTTGCGGTATTGCGGAGTGCAGTCCCACATACCCAGCACTCTGTGCTGCAGAGTGTAGGCCCTAGTATTTTGATTTATGGTTTGTACGGCACACTTGAAGTACATTTAAGTAAAATCTAACCCATCATAGCAAATGTATTTGACACCCCTTATAAACACTCCCTATATAATTCAGATTTGCACTGCATAGGCCTTACTTTATGGAGTTTTTTGCTTTTCTTCCTTTCTCAATGGAAGGTTCTGCTTGAGGAATACCTCTTTGGTGCTTGTTTTCTTCTTCTTCTTCAACCTGCTTATGGTAGAAAAGCTTTTTCAAAGAGTATGGTTTTACTTGTACTATAAAGGTGGTCAGATGCCTGTGAAAGCTCATTCCACAGCCAAATCCTTCAATTGGGTATGTTTTGGTTTTAATGCATGCCATCCCAGTGCTTGTGAGCTGCGTTGTTCCAAAAGGGCACAGCTATCTTGCTTCATCATTGAATAGAGATGGAATCACTGATGTAACTGGGTCCTTGTTCGTTGATGGCTTTGACGATTAGAACCAGGGACTTGGAATGGTGATTGAAAACAGAATAGAAATGAGGGGTGTGGAGCACAGGCACGATGCATTAGCAGTGGTCTAATCTATTAAGGAGACAGGCTACAGCATTCTGCACACTTTGGAGCTTTTGATTGGTACCTCACATACAGTGCGTTTTTGTAATCCTTTCCGGAGGTGATGTATGCATGTGGACGTATGTGCTCTGATTCAGAAGATTATGTCCTTTGTACCAATGTACATTTGTGTCAGTGGAGCCAAGACTTTGAATTCAGTGGGAATGAGGCACGTACTTGCTTTTGAAAATCCTACTAGATACCTATCTTGTAGCTTAAAGCATCTACAAAGCCTTTAGAAATCTTTCTTTCTTTCTTTCTTTCTTTCTTTCTTTCTTTCTTTCTTTCTTTCATGAGCCACAGCTGTGGAATTCTTTACCTACTACACTATGGGCAGCTTAATCTATCCCAGTGTTTAAGGCAAAGTTCCACAGGCTTATTTGCTGTAGTTTTAATTATTCTGAAGTATTGACAATCATTATAGTGCATTTATAACATTCTGGGAGATAGCTCTGAAGAATACTACATACATTTACACTTGTTTTTCCAGTACTTTTACTTATACTTTTACACTGTTTTATTTAGTTAATACTGATCTATGCTCCCTGGTTTTCTTCTTCTATGTGGACTGTCCTACCTGTATTACATTGTCCTTTCCTCTAATACCCGTTCCTGCCATGATGCCTAAAATAAATCAGCCAGTCAATAATAAAGGCTTGAGGGAAACATGCAGGTATGCAACATTATTTTATATATGTTTCATTAACAGAACAAATCGCCAGGGTATAACTATTACATAGATTTGATTGTATTCCTTTCCCCCTAAATTCCATATCACACCTTTCATCCTAGTCAGTAGTTCTCAACATTTTTCATACCCTCTTCCATCTAGTTGTAAAGAAAATGAGCTTCTCCATTCAACTTTGGATACATGTTTGTGAGTCTCCTGGGACGAGAGCCCGAAGGTGGACAACTACTCCCTTTGGAAGCAAGACAAGAATTATATCTTCCAATGTGTATGCACAATATCTAGTACAATGGGACCCCAATACTTGGTTAAACCCTCTAGGGTCTACCATAATATAAATATTACATAATAATAATAATCATTAGGTTCATCATCAACTAAACTTTCTTCCTACTCCAACTCTCCTTTTATCTCTATAAATTTCCTGCCTTTTCATTCTTCCTTTTCCAACTAAATTGTATTTAGGGGTCTCTCTCTTTCCACCCATTCTTACCAGAGTGATGAAATAAATGGCATTTATATATTTTTCTATGCTGTTGAGACATTTGTTTGACTTTTTCCATGTTTCACTTCTTGGCTCTTCCTTCCACTTTATACTCTGCCAGCCTGAGAAGCACATTCAAGAACAGCCTCTAAGTAGAAGGAAGAGCCAGGAGGCAACATAGCAGGTGGCTCTGGCCCATCTCAGCAATATGAGAAGAATATGGCTTTTAAAGAAAAACTTGGTAAATGGAAGGAGATAAATTTAAAAAACAGAGTCTGTTAGGCCATAATCCATGCATCTACAGTAGTTACCTGCATTAAGTCCTTTGTGGCTGCCTGCTTTTCTGGCCCCTAAATAGCTCATAAATTATCCCTATGCAAACCATTTGAGTAGTGCTAAAGAAGAATGAGTTTCAAGTAGTTAATGAAATTGCAAAGTGAATGCATGATAAAAGTCTCAAAACAATCTATTGAGAGTAAAGTGCTGTGTGGGATACGTCCCGGGTGATGCAAGTATCAGACGTCTTTATATTCAAAAAGCAGTCTACTCTTCAGTGGAGCCAAAGGAGAATAATGCCTTGTCAGTGGTATTTAGCTCTGATATCTTTTTTTTGCAAGGCCTCCAGCAGCCACTAAGGCATAAAGTACCAGAAACTGCTGCTGTGAAACAACATGTTACGTTTGAGCAGCTCAGTTTCAGACCACAAGAGGTCGGAGAAACCCTTTTCTAGCAATGATTTAGATAGATAGATAGATAGATAGATAGATAGATAGATAGATAGATAGATAGA
>ML685769.1:26690265-26788925 GCA_007922175.1 Pelusios castaneus | reverse complement strand
AGATAGATAGATAGATAGATAGATAGATAGATAGATAGATAGATAGAAGTCCTTCTTTGTTTAAATACACACACATACACACATACACACACCCCTTGAGAAGGGTCAATTTTTAATCCTCTCAGACAGGAAGAGAGTACTCCCTGGGGAAAAGAGAGTTCATTAACGTGAAATGTCCACCCTGCAGAGCTTCTTTGCAGTGCTTAGTTTATTTAAGTGGAAAAGGAACCAAGATTCATGGGCTTGCAAAATCAATACGATTTTACACAGAAGTGGAATGACATAGGTGTTATCAGCAGAATCTAGCTAAGTATGTTTAAAACTTACTCTCAAATTGCTGATTAAACACCTGGGTTTAAGATTACAAATACATCCAAGATAATTATTTTTTTTGCAATAGAATCCTTTTTCCTTCAGTTGCCATCCTAATTATAATCAGATTCAGAGAAATTTTCCTTAATATTTATGCTATGTGGGAAGTCAGTTAAATTAATGCAATCTAGCACATAAAGAAATGAAATAATGTTCTAAAGGGCATTAATAAATTACTGATGTTCTTATTAAAAACAATGGCTGGTTTTAGCAGAAAAGAGAGCAGACCATTACAAATCATAGGATAACTGTGGCTATTCAGAAATATTCAGGTAGCCCCCATACATCCTAATCTTTAATCTCAGTTGCTGTAGTTCAAACGGTGTAAGTTTTGAGCGTCAACTGAAGTTAAAAGAACAGTATTTTATAATACAGGAATTAATTTGAATGGATTATTTTCATCTCTGCTCAGGATTCAGAATTTCACTTGGTTTCAGTTAAATACTTTATATTTGCTCCATATTAAATATGTAGTTCATTTGTGCATCACTAAAGAGTGTACTGCACAGTGATTTGTGTGTGCCTTGAAATATAATTAATGTGAAGCTGAGTATCATTGATAAATGGAACTTACTTATCAGCATTTAGCATATAGGGAAATATGAAAGGGAATAGTGTAATTTGTCTGAAGCAATTAGTTGTCTAAATTAGAGATAAAGGATTAAGGATTGGGCTTTTAAAGAACCAAATGTAGAGAAATTGTATATTACACATTCAAAAGTATAAACATGATGCTTTCAAGTTGTCAGTGCCTTGGAAAATGCTATATGTCTTTGTACTTTTTATGGGCAAAGCTGGAAAGCACAATGTTATAGTGATGTCAAGGTGTGGTACGTATAATCACCGTGAAAAGTAGTAGATAGGAAGGGGTATAGTGCATTAAAGTCTTGAGGCATGTTTCTTCATTGCTTTATTCTGGTCTATTTCTATTAAAATCACTGGCACTGATTTACATTGGCATAAAACAGGAATGCAGAAGTAGAGAATCAGGCCCTTCACTTTTGAAAACAAGAAATCATTGGTAAGATCCACAACTCATGACAATCCCATATTGAATGTCTAAAAATAAAGTACACTTCATGTAAAGGGTGAAAGTCACTGCATTAGCAAGAAGTCTGAGTAACTGGTATTTTTGTGGTTGAAGTACAAGCATTTAGCAAGGAGATAGGGCTATAGGACAGGTCCTCGCTTCAGATGCGTCTACACTTACAAGTTAGGTCGACTTAAGGAGGCTTAAGTCGACCTAAACTACTCCGTGTCCACACTGGGATTTCCTTAAGTCAACTTAAACGTTTCCTTAAGTCGACTTAAGAAAAAGTTAAGTCAACTTAATAACGCCTCATTTTAGGTCGACTTAATGCTTAAATTGACCTTATTAGGTCAACTTAAACCAGTGTGGACGGAAATTAGTGCCTAAATTGACCTTATTAAGTTGACTTAATAAGGTAGAAAGGGGGCTATGTCTACACTAGAAAAGTTATATCGACTTAATAAGGTCGACTTTAAGTTGACCTTATTAAGTCAGCTTAATAAAGTCAACTTAACTTTTCTAGTGTAGACATAGACTTTCTGTGTAGCTCCTCCAGCCTTTAAGATGGGTAGTAGTCGCAGGACATCTGAGTTGTGATTTAAATTATGCATATCCTCTGTCCCGTCTCTGTGGCTATGTCTACACTTGTTAATTTAAGTCGATTTAGCATGTCTATACTCAAAAATTAGGTCGACTTAAAGGGGACCCTGCCAAATCGACTTAGAGCCTCCACACTGGATGCCTAAGTCTACTTGTAGGGGCTAGGTGGACCTGGGACTGGTCCATGGTGGCAGGGGGGACACTCCTTGCCAAGAGTCAGGGGGCTCAGCATTTGCCCCACTGTACCTGGGTACAATGGGGGCTGAGCAGGACAGGGACAGTAGCAGGGCATAGGAGCAGGATGGGCAGTGCTCTGTCCTGCCCACCGGGGGTGGGGGGGTGGGGGAAGCACACCAGGCTCTGCCTGTGCCAGCCACCCTGGCAGGGAAGGCAGTGGGGGAGCCCGGGAGCCCTTTAAGTCGACTTAAAGTTGATTTAGGGCTAATCTGCGTCTATGCTGGTTAAGTCGACTTAGCCAGTAAAGTCAACTTTATATTAGGTTTTATAAAGTCAACTTTAATTTTCCTTAAATCAACTTAAGCTGCTGATTAAGTCGACTTAAGGAAAATGTAGTGTAAACGCAGATTAAATTAAATCGATTTAAGCAAGCTTAAATCGACTTAATTTGTAAGTGTAGACGCACCCTATGACTTCCTCCAGCATTGCCCAATCCAAGATGGCCAGGCTGACCAATAATGCATGAAGTTGCCTAATGATACGTCTACACTGCAGCATAAGCCCAGGTTCAGACTCATCTTTGAACCCAAACTCCACTTCTGTCCACAAAAAAAAAATCTGTCTGACTCAGATTACTAAACCCTCAGGAGCTGAGCCCTATAAATGAACAAGTGGTGACAAAGAAGACTCTGTAAATAAAACTCAAGTCACTTAAGTGTGATTAGCAAGCCTTTACTGAAAGCAGAATACGGGAGCGCTCACGGGGAGAGAACAAAGGAAATTTCCAACCCGTGACGTAGTAACAACCACTCTTATAGATTCTAGTTCATATTACAGAAAGCAAAATGCAGTTTCTGATAGGTTAGAAAGAAACTGCTCCCAGCTGCAGAATATGGGAGCCTCTAAGAAAAACATAGCAAGGACACAGAGATTCGTTCCCAGACAGAAAGATGAAAACAATACAAAATCTGAAAACAGCCAGAGCTCAAGGATGAGAAAAACACAGAGACAGCAAAAACATTTTCAGTGTCCCAAAAATCATTATCAGAGCCCCCCCCTGCTACGGCCTTTTACAGTGGGGTGAATCCAAGACTAAGTCCCACTGGCAGTTCCTACTCCAACATTATTGGACTTGGGTCCCCAGACTAGTATCCTGAGAGGCTGCCAATACTATCCAGTACTCTGAGGGCAGTGTGCCTTGGCCTTTCAATCCCAAGATTAGCCAATTGACTCCCAGAAAATGGAAGCAACCCCTGGTTCAAATATAGCTGCTCAGCATTTCAACTTTCCATTTTATTTTGTTCACTGAACTGCAAAGAGAGTGACCCATCTCCTGTGTTCAGGGCCGTCTTTGTGCAACAGTGGTCACCTAGAACAGACCATGGAATATATAATAACTCAATGCCCAATTCATAAACACAAAGAAGGTCATCACAGCAATACGCTGTCCTATTCCAGGTGCAATGATCTGGCTTACCCACCTGAATGTAAAATTATAGTTGTTGCTCTACATTTACTTCAGCCAAAATTCAGCAGGACTTTGGAGTGTCACACTGTAATGGTGTGGTCAAAGAGGAAATGTGCTCATGATGACATTATGGCAGACATCCTAAACAGGGTCACAGCTACTGTGTGAAAGGGAGAGGATTCACAGCAAATTGAAAAACAGAGAGTCTTCAGAGTACGAGGAGGACCTTGCAGGGCAGTTTCTTGAGTGGAAACATTGCTTGAAGGAGGAAGACAGAGTGCGTCAGAACTACCTGTTTGAGAGGCTGCTTGTGCTAATGGCTATGAGATGGTGAGGGTCATGGTCCAATACCAGCACCTGTACCAGCACCATGATCTGAGTCTCCTCCATGGTACTCTCAGGAATCCTCTCGACGATTCTATGGTTGGGTAGCTCATGCAACCAGGACTCTATGCCATTTGGATTGGGAAACTCTACCCTGTGCAATACTCCATCCCTGTCCAGCAGTCCCAAGTGGGAAAGGAGAACAGTAGGACAGAGGACACCCACATTTCATATTTATGCACTGGTTTCACTCTTTCATACTGTTCAAAGTTTGTGTTATGAACTTTATTTTATTTCTGTTTTGTTCTTTTCGTGGAAGTTGGCCTACCTGTCAATTCTTTAATACTGTCATTTTGTACTACAGTCATGTTACAAAATAAAGACACTGAAATCATTTAGAAAGTTTATTACTATCACTGACAAGTTCCAAAGGGGTAGCCATGTTAGTCTGTATACAGCAAAAACAAAAACATGCATTTGACGAAGTGGTTTACAGCTCATGAAAGCTTATGCCAAAAGAAATTTGTTAGTCTTTAAGGTGCCACAGAATTCTTGTTATTTTTACTATCACTTCATCACATCATATGACAAGTGTCTTTCAAAGAATATAGATAAAGACATCATAAGGCATTACTGGGAAATTATATCCAAATAAAATGTCTTGATATATCAAAGTGCCACAAGACTCTGTTGTCTTTCTACAATAGACTAACACGGCTACCCCTTTGGAATTTGACTACATGTTTGTAATGTTGTTGTAACCACGTGGGACTGAGAACATGAGAGACACAAGGAGGTGAGGTAATAGCTTTTATTGGACCAACTACTATTCTTGAAAGAACCAATCTTTCAAGCTACAGAGGTTGTTTTTTCACCAACAGAAGTTGGCCCCATTAAAGATATCACCTCACCCGCCTGTCTCACTAGATATACCTTTTCAGATCCATAATTAAAATCTACAGTCGTCATCCACAAATTAAAAACATTCCAAGTACCACTTCATCCCACCTATAGTATAAGCAGTTATTTCATGCATAATTAAAAAGTCATAACGATCATTACTCCCTACTCATACGCCATTTGTCTAACTTGTTCTTAAAACCTCCAGTGACAAATCTTCTTCACCTCCCTTGGAAGGCCATTCCAGAACTTAACTACCCTTATAATTAGAAAGATTTTCCCAATATCTAAGTGATAACACTTCATTTTCTGTCAATATTGGAGCTGATATCCCAGATGCATTCACATACAAACTATTTCATTGGTCCAAGCAATTCCATAATGTGGGCACACAAAGTATCCCTGATTTCTGTTGCACTGGTGCAGCCTGTTCCAGTTATGACATGTGCACTTCCTGGCAGAGTGTACTGGTTCAGCAGTCTGTTAATGTCATGAATCCACACCAGAGGAAACAGCTCAACTTTGAATTCCCAGAGACAGAGAAGAGCACAGTAAACCACAGTAACATGGACAATACTGATAACAATGGGATTTAAATGATTCTGTAAAACAGCCCAGTGGGATTTCAATTTGCCAAATGCATATTCAGCTACCATTCTACACCTACTCAGAGTGTAATTCAACCTTTTACTACCATGGGCTCTGAGATCAGGGTACGGTTTCATAATCCAAGTCAAAAGGGGATAGATGGGTCCCCCAGAATGACCATCGAGACACTTAGTGCATTTTTATGACAATGGCATTCAGTGGGGATAACATCCTGGCCAGTACATGACTGTAGACACCTGATGGGCAGAAAATCCTGGTACCATGGCACTTTTCTAGTGCAGTCTATGCTGGCGTCCATAAATCAGCCTCTATGATTGAATGAAGTACAATGAAGTAGTAGCCTTTGCAGTTGATGCACTCATGTGCTTCTTGAGGAGGGCAAATTGTGGGTATGGCCCAGGTATAGTTAGAAAACCCTGTTCATTCAAAACTGGTAATTGTTTATGTCCATTACTTTAGGTAAATCACATGCCGGTTTACCCCAGAAACCTCTGCCATCACAGCTCCATCGCTGAGTTGAGAACACCAAACTGATTAGCAATGGATGGCAGCAGTCAGGAGCGGCCTGCTTTGAATGGCTATATCAGCTCACTTTTGGATGAGTATGACTTCTCTGACATGTGTGTTCTGATGCTGGAGGGTAGGGCAAGCTACTTGAAAAGCTTCAGAAACACTGCTTTCTTCATGCCAAAGTTGTGGGATCACTGCTGGTCATCCCAGGTCTACATGATGATGTGATTCCACCACTCTGTGTTTGTGGACCTGCTCCAGAAGCACCAGTCTACACAGGGGGGCATCAGTAGCTCTACTGAAAGTTGTGAGCCATATCACCCACTTGGAGATGGCCATGTCAGTATCGTCTTCCTCTGAAAGGTGCGTTAGGTAGGTTAGAAAATGCCACAAAAATGTCCACCAATGTCTTATAGATGCTCTGCATGTTTCTGGAAAAACAGAGAAAGCATAAGCAATACAAGATCCTTAATTTATACCTCTTCCATATTGCTGGCTCCAGTTGCTGGGAGCATATAGACCCGAAAGCTGGCTTGGCTGGATGTGTTGGTAGGCCGAGACAACTTCCAGTAAAGTGCCAAGGGATAGATAATCAAGTTTTCCCACAGTGCATGATGAAACAAGGGCTACAGCTACAGCTGAGAGGGGACTAGGAAGCCTGGGATTAGTTGGTTTGACATAGGTCTGCATAATGCAGTATGAGTATGGATGTGAAATCAGATCTAGGAATTAAAAATCCAGGGTCACTAATCAGTGCAGATGCTTAAGCGTGGCTTCAGAAACACCAAATCTGTGGGATATAGTCCCACAGATCCAGATCCCCTTGATGCCTGGGGAACCCCAATGTTTTGGGAATAGCTGCTAGCTCATGAGTCACTAGTAGGATTGTTGTGGTTTTTTTGTTTTTTTTAAAAGCTGTGTGGCCTCTAGGAATGGAAGGGCTCTTCAGAAATGTCTGCAGTTTGGAGGCAGACGAGTTGTATATTCAGTGTGTGTGTGTGTGTGTGTGTGTGCGCGCGTGTGTGGGAGAGAGAAAGAGAATGAATTGAAAGAATCTCCAGGAAGGCTTTCTCCCTCCAGGTTCTCTCCATTGGGTATTTCTGCAGGTGGGGACAATCGCTGCCTACGTTTTTTAACTACAGTAGGTATTGGAAACTCACTGTTGAGCGAATCATGATGAATTCTGTTTTATTTTAATGACAGATATTCTGTTCTTTTATGTGCTTAGCAGACAAATTCAAGAGAATGGTCCTGCCCCAAAGATCTTACAGTCTAAGAAAACAATGGAATAAGAAACCAAAATCTTCATTAGAATAAGAACCCAATTCCCCTTACTATTTCCATGAAATATAATAAGCAATAATGGTTTTCAGTGATGTCACAAACAGGCCATTTTATGATAATAAAGATTAAAGACCCTTTGGAATAATTATTTATATAAACTTTTTAAAAGAAAAGGGTACCTAGAAAGTACCGGGTTGACTTTGTAAATTTGTTTTATGGGCAATTTCACAGCCATTTTCTCCTGCTGAGAATTTGATAATTGATATTGATTGTCTCTAAAGTGAGTGCAGGAATGTGTGTAATGGCATTGCTATGGTCTATTTATCTTACATGTATTGTCCTGGAGAAAATAAATAATAATCCTTATGTTGTAATACTAATTCACAGAATACTCACATTTTACATGCCTGGATTAAGAGAAGAGGTTTAGCCAACAGGGATGTTTTAACAAGAGGACTCAGATCAGCATTTAAGTTAAAACTACCAATTTACACATGAATTCCCACTCTTGTTGTCCAGGGAAAAATAATCTCAAAATCAGATTTTAAGTTCTATGGCTCCAGGTTATTCCCCTGTGTGTTTTCTCAGGGTTAGACTGTTACCTGAGCAAGGGAATATGCATCATTTTGTTGCCCCAAAGTAACAGAGCATTATAGAATCATAGAGTAATAGGGATGGAAGGGACCTCACGAGGTCATCTAGTCCAACCTCCTACTAAAAAGCAGGACCAATCCCACTAAATCACCCCAGCAGGGTTTTGTCTAACTGGGCCATAAAAATCTCCAAAAATGGAGATTCTACCACCTCCCTAGGTAGCCCATTCCAATGCTTCACCACCCTCCTAGTGAGAAAGTTTTTCCTAATATCCAACCTTGACCTCCCCAGCTGTAATTTGAAACCATTGCTCCTTGTTCTGTCCTCTGCTACCATCGAGAACAGCCTAGCTCCCTCCTCTTTGGAGCACCCCTTCAAGTAGTTGAAGGTTGCTATCAAATCTCCCCTCAGTCTTCTTTTCTGTAGACTAAATAAGCCTAGTTCCTTCAGTCTCTCCTCATAAGTCATGTTCCCCAACCCCCTAATCAATATGTCTCCTCACTGCACTGACAAGGAGGTGCACCTGTACAGAGTGAAAAGTCTGTCACTCTCTGTACCACCACAGCCTTTGATGGCTGCGACATAGAGGGGATAGAGCCAAGGGTCATTCCAGTCCAGTCTCTACCCCTGCCCTACCATTTGCTTAGAGATGGGGAAGTAGTTCCTCTGCAGAACCTGCTTTCCTTCCCATTCTGCAACCCCTGGGATGAGGTTCAGCCTGCACAAGAAATCAAGGGGGTACCTTGTACCACTAAGCGCCTTTGTGCAGTTGCACAGAGAAGCCAATGATGATCTAGTCGCCAAAAAGAGGATAACAGGCATAGAAAAATTACCCTGTGATCCATTTTTAGCAGAGGGAGGGAAATGGGAAAGAAAAGATATTGATGGAAATTCTTATCTGTTTTCTTAATTAAGTTTTTAAGATTTTATATCTCTTTGACATTTTGATTTGTTTGTGTGTGTGTGTGTGTGAAACTGGAAATATCCCACATGGAAGCATGCAAAACCTTTAAGTTGCACCTTTGTATAAACTTTAATCCTTTGTAAAATATTGAAATTACAAACATTCTTTAAAAGTGCACCAAATGCCCTACAAAGGCATCAGATGTACCATGTACCAAATAACACAACTCTAACATCCAAATTATTGAAAGTTCCCTTGGCCTTCTTATGCACACCTCTTCTCAGAGGACAATGAACATGTGTAGAGTCCTAATTGAATGTCTGAACAAATTTCTCTTTCTAGTGATACAGAGTTCCCACTGGTCTACCTCTAACTGTGTATTGGAAGAAACACCTATTTAGCAAAGACATGTACCAGCTCCCTGTTGTAATCATCCCTCAAGAGGAATTTAATTTTTAATTAAGTGAAGCAAAGTGTTTACTCTTGCTGTATAGCTGATTAATCAGGGCTTTGTTATTTGTGCAGAGAAGAAGGTGTAATTTAAATATGTCTTTAATTAGATGAAGAGGAATTTACCTTCACTGTCATCTAGAGGACAATATATATAAGAAGCCCAAGGGGGAATGTTTCCACTCTGTGTATAGAGTACTATTATTTAAAAGCTGTCTTAACCAGAGTATCATTGCCCTGAAAATAGGTTTGGGGCCTGGTGAGCCCCCAATCCTGGGCCCTATCTGCACCCCCCCACCCCCATACCCCAGGGGCCTGATCCAGACTGCCACCACTAGCCTGCAGCCCAGGTGTGGATCCCTGGCTGGGATTGGGGCCAGCACTGGAGTGGGCTGCCCCTGACCTACGGCCCCAGGCCCCTGGCCATGGCTGGGGCTGGATTGGGCCCTTCGCTGGTGGGCGGGCTCCAGGTTCCTGGCCGGGTTTGGGGCTGGATCAGGCTGTTGCCAGCGGGCAGGCCCTGGGTCTCCAGCCTTGGTCAGGATTGGATCGGGCTGCTGCTGGCAGGCCCCGGGTCCTTGCCAGACTTGGGGCACTGGTTCTGGGACTCTGGGCAAGTGCCCGTGTGCCCAGTCCCAGCAACACCACTGCTCTTAACTACTTGCAGATGGTTACAGAGAAATCTGACCCATGTAACTGTGAGGTGTACCTGGAAAATTCCTGTAGATTGTTAGACACAATTCTGCAAGACCCTGAGCACTCCCATGAAGTGTTAAGAAACCTTCAGAGCCACTCACTTCAAGTGCTTCGTCAAATAATTGAATCTGGCTAAGCTTCTTTATTGTTTTCTGAATGTGCCACCATAGGTACTTAGGAGAAGGAAGGAAAATCAGTAATAGACCAGGGGTCAGCAACCTTTGCTGGCCCCTGTGCCAGCCCTGCCCACTGCACCCTCAGCAGGTGCCAGAAGCAGGGCCAGCAGGGGACAGGAGCCGTACGTGGGGCTGTTCTTATTTCTGGCTACCTCTGCCTGCCAGCTGGGGATCGGGGCCAACAGGGGCCAGGAGCTGCAACACGTGCAGCTCTTGTGGCCCCATCCAGGCCCTGCTAGGGGGGCGGGGCCAGCAGGGGGAACAGCTGCGGTGCCACGTGCTGCTGGCAATAGGCATGCATGCCAGAGGGTTGCTGACCCCTGTAATAGATAGTAGTGTTGTACTGCATGTGTGCTTAATTCTTTTTTGCATCAGTTGAAATGTTGCACGATCTACCAGCATATATCCTAGGTCCATGGTGTAAATGATAGGCCACTTACTTCAGTACAGTAACAGGAGAATGGTGTATCATAGTGTAGCCCCTCCTGCCTACTGGCCCAGCATGAGGGTGTTCAAGATAGGGGAAGTCTGCCCTGGTGGCCTTTTACACAGGTTAGGGAAACTAGGCCTGAGGCCCCTCTGTGTGCTCTGCGTTGTGTTTGTGTGTTTTTACTCAGACCAGACCCACTCAGACCAATTCCCCAGGAACACGGTTTTATTCTGCAAGAGACATAACAGCAGCATTACACTCCATTGGTCTCCTCCCTGCTTGTTTGCCACATGCTCCGAGCTTCAGTCCATGCAGACACTCCCTGCTGGAGGGGGGTAGGAGATGCTTTCTGGCAGGAGCCAGGAAGTACTCCCAACATGCCGCAATTTGTAGTCCAGAACTTGTAGTTCTCACTGCTGCCGCTAAAGCACTCTGGACCTTGGGCTACAATAGGATTAAAGCTATTGCTTTTATCTACCTAAGCACAGGTTGTGCACTATTTATAACTGGGCACTGTTAGAACTGAAGTGCAAGATATGTAAAATCCATATACTAAATTGTAAACAAAGCTGGTTGAAAATCAGATTTTCCAGCCCTGGCAAAATTCTGATATTCTCCAATTTGTTTTCAGCCCTAATCAGAACAAAGAGCTGAAATATAAACATTGTCGAGGGACAAGTAGAAAGTTCCAAAACATTTTAATTTGGAAATCTCAAAATGTTTTGTTTTGACATTTCGGATCAAAAGAAAAAATTCACATTTGTTAACTGAAACATTTTGTTGACGGAAAATGCAATTTCTGCAAAATCAACATTTTCCAAGATAATTATTTTCCATTTTGTTTCAGTTTGTTTAATCAAATCAAAATATTTTGTTTTAGCTTGGTTTCACGTTAATCTTTGCCTCAACTGCTGCAGTGCCTCAGAGGAGCTGTATTTGGTTGCCTAGTGCCTCATTCTCCTCTCTGGCAGGTCTGTCCTAGCCATAATGTGCAATTGCTATATGTCTCCCATGATGCTTTGCTGTGATTCAGTCATAGTTGACCTGGAAACAAAAACTTTCAGGAAAAAAATTCTCTTGGAAAATGTTGATTTTGCAGAAATTGCATTTTCCATTGACAAACATTTCAAGGGACGACTCCATCTAGTTAGAGTTGAAAATAAAAGCCCTAAACATGATATTTAAAACACCACATTAAAATCCACCAGCCTGTGATTGATTTACTAGTTTAGGTATTTTTGTTGGGTGGATGATATCATTTTGAACTATGAACACTGCAATAAGAGTTTAGTTACTTACCTCCTCTCCTGCAAGAAACACAAGGCAAAGAAGAAAGTGTTTTTTCTATAAATTATTTCTTTCCCATGGTGTCATACATGAGAATAAGGAAAGCAACAGCACAGCAGGCTGTAATCATTTTGTGGATAGGTTACATGTTGGTATTTGTATGAGAAATTCAAAGAACAGTTGTTTTCTATGCACAAAAGGACTGATTTCGTGGTTGACAGTCCCCATTTATATTGGAGCATTGTTCATTCTGCTATACATCACTCTCATTGGAAGGCACATTATAATACTCTTTATCTGATATAAAATTGTTGGGCATTACTTCTTTGCTTTATTTAACCTTATTTCATGAACACTTGTTCTTTTTTCCAATTTAAAAAAAAATATTTGTGTATGTGTGTGAACTGAATACTGATGGACAAGGCTAAATTGACAGCACTGGAGCCCAAAGTGTTTTATGTAGCCGTAAAACAGGAAAAGCAAAGGCCTTTAGAATGCATGTAAATGTACTTCACTGCTGACCTACAGGCGTGAGAGGGTAACTGATGGCTTATTGGTTTAGTCCATCCCAGAGAGGTGTAAGTTTTGATCCACAGTAGTGTATCACATATTAACTGGCCTATATGGGCCCTGCTGGTATGTGCTAGAGTTTCCTAGGTTGCATATACACTTACAAATTAAGTTGACTTAAGCTTGCTTAAATCGACTTAATATAATCTACGTCCACACTACATTTTCCTTAAATCGACTTAGCATTTTCCTTAAGTTAACTTTATTAAATCTTGTTTTAAGTCGACTTTGCTGGCTAAGTTGACTTTATTAAGTCGACTTAGCCAGTGTGGATGCACAGTAGTCCTAAGTCGACTTTAAGTCGACTTAAAGGGCTTCAGGGCTCCCCCACTGCCCTCCCTGCCAGGGTGGCTGGCACAGGCAGAGCATGGCATGCCCCCCCCCCACAGGGCAGGACATAGCCCTGCCCACCCTGCTCCTATACCCTGCCAGTGTCCCTGTCCAGCTCAGCCCCCATTGTACCCAGGTACAATGGGGCAAATTCTGAGCCCCCTGGCACTTGGCAAGGGGTGTCCCACCCCGCCACCGTGGACCTGTCCCAGGTGCACCTAGCCCCTACAAGTCGATTTAGGCATCCAGTGTGGAGGCTCTAAGTCGATTTGGCAGGGTCCCCTTTAAGTCGACTTAATTTTTGAGTGTGGACATGCTATATCGACTTAAATTAACAAGTGTAGACATAGCCCTAGTGTGCATTAAGAGAGTTCCATATCAAACAATTCTATTTTAACACACACTAAGGGAACTTTTAGTGTGTGCCAGCAAGGTCTATATGGGAACAAAACACTGGTACAAACTAAAATTGATGTCCCTCTGATGTGGAGCAAAGTACTGTGTAGATAAACCCTGAGCATTCAGGATTGTTTAGTCCTGATGGTCTCAGTAAGCAAGCCAAAATCAGTGGTGGGATTGTTTGAAATGAGGACATCGGTCCACTTCCAATTATTAACTTCTCTGTGGGTAATAATTATATAGTGGCTCAGATTCCTGGAAGTCATCAGAACATGAACTGCACACACTTGGAAGTGGAGAATTTGCCGAAGTAGTGCTCCTCAAGGAGATTGGAATTAGTAGGTATTATCCATAAAGTAAACAGGGATAGACAGGCAGAATGTAGATCCAGGGAATATACAGGGATAGATAGGCAGCGTGTAGAGTCAGGGAATCAAAAATAGATGCTGAACAACTCAAGCCTTGAGCACACTACATCAGTGGGTCTCAGAGACATGGTTAGAGTAAAAGGTGCCTCTGCCGGGGGTGAATATTCCTTCAGCAGAGGTAGGTGCCTCTACAGGTGAATCAGACACAGAAGATACCATTTTACATCCCTCCAGTAGAAACTATGGAAGTATAAAGCTCTATGACATTGAAGACCTCTAAAGATAGCATGTTAACTGATGAATAAAATATTTAAATGCAGCCCAACTCCAACAAAATCCATATTGCTAAACATGCTCCTTAAAAGAAATGTGCAGTGTCTTGGAGACACATAGTACAAATGGTTTACAAAATATAGATTTTACCCAGTTAAGACAAATAACTACCATATTTTTTCTTGAATACTATAATACTGTCTCATGTAACCCTACAGTACAATCAGCAGGAAGAGTATCACTTAAAACTTCCCTTCCTTCTTTTCTTTCCCATGGTCATTTCTTTGGGGTGGTTTGTGACATATTTACACAAGCAATACAGAAGTAGCCTCTTTGACTTTTTCAGGTATCTCTGACTTCCTTTTTGCCTTAGCACCACTCCATGGGTTCAGCCAGGAGTTAATTATCAAGACACTGGGAAAGAGAAGTTAATGAACTGGAAAGTGGTACTGAAGAGTGGCCTTTACTAACTCATGTGTGCATTCCTCAAAGCTGTCAAGTAACTTCTCTATAAAGGAACTATTAAACGAGGACAAATTTTCACAGGAAAGCCCTTTAAATGTTTCCTGCATCAGAAGTTCCGAAAGGGTAGCCATGTCAGCCTAGTTCAGCAAAACAAACAAGGAGTCTTGTGATACTTTTAAAGACTAACACATTTATTTATTGCATGAGCTTTCATGGGAGAAGATCCCACTTCATCAGATGCTTGAAGATGGAGAACTTAAAGAACGGGACGAAAATAAATGCAGGGAAGTGTAAGTCATAGGATCAGGTCAGATTATTAGAGCAAATCAAAGCAGTTGTTTAGATTCAAACGGTAGAGAACAGCATATTAGAGGGAGATGAGGTAAAAAGAAGGCAAAATCGCCTGTTGTAATAAGGAAAAAAACCTGAAATCCCTATTTAACCCTTAGGCAGTGGTGTCAAATTTGCATATGGAATTCCTATTCTGCAATTTCTCTTTGAAGCTTTGATTGGTAATCCATTTGCCTAAGTACAGCTATTAACATATCATTAATGCAGTGAGTAGGAAGATTAAAGTGTTCCCCTATTGGTTTTTGAATGTTATGATTTCTGATGTCAGATTTGTGTCTATTTATTCTTTTGAGCAGAGACTGTCCTGTTTGTCCAATGTATAAGGAAGAGGCCCATTGCCGGCACATGATGGCCAACTTCCTGTTACAAATACTTGCACCTCTTGACCTTCTGCTCATAAACAGAGAAGAATTGATCGGGGAAGTAGAAGTGAATGACAGCAGTGACCATCAGATGGTAGAGTTCAGGATCCAGATCAAAGGAAGAAAGGAAAGAAGAAAGCAGACCCTGGACTTCAGAAAAGCAGATTTTGGCTCCCTCAGGGAACTGATGGGCAGGATCCCTTGAGAGGCTAATCTGAAGAGGAAAGGCGTCCAAGAGAGCTGGCTGTATTTTCAAGAAATCCTTCTAAGGGCACAGGAAGATACCATTCTGATGTGCAGAAAGAACAGCAAATATGGAAAGCGTCCAGCGTGGCTTAGCAGAGAACTCTGTGGTAAGCTGAAACACAAAAAAAAACCTTACAAAAAGTGGAAAGTTGGACAGCTGACTAGGGAGGTGTACGAAGATATTGCTCAGGCCTGCAGAGATAAAATCAGAAAGGCCAAAGGACAATTGGAGTTGCAGCTAGCAAGGGATGTGAAGGATAACAGGAAGGGGTTCTACAAGTATGTCAGTAAAAAGACGAGAATCAGGGGTGGTGTAGGTCCATTACTGGATGGGGCAGTATTCCACGCGTTGGATGATGCAGAAAAGGCAGAAGTACTCAATGATTTTTTTTACTGAGGGAGTTGGCTGATGTGATTACAGAGCCTCTGGCCATTATCTTTGATAACTTCTGGTGAATGGGGGAGGTTGTGGATGATTGGAAAAAGGCAAATGTATTACCTATCTTCAAGAAAGGGAAAATGGAGGATCCAGGGAACTACAGACCAATCAGCCTCACCTCAATCCCTGGAAAAAACATGGAGCAGGTCCTTAAGGAATACATTCTGAAACACTTGGAGGAAAATAGGGTGATCAGGAACAATCAGCATGGATTCACCAAGGGCAAGTCATGCCTAACCAACCTGATTGTGTTCTGTGATGAGATGACTGGACTTGTGGATGAGGAAATAGCTGTCGACGTGATATACCTAAACTTTAGCAAATCTTTTGATACAGTTTCCCACAGCATTCTTGTCGGCAAGTTAAGGAAGTATGGGTTGGATGAATGGACTGTAAGGTGGATAGAAAACTAGCTAGATCATCGGGCTCAGCGGGTAGGAACCAATGGCTCAATGTCTGATTGGCAACCAGTAATGAGTGGAGTGCCCTAGGGGTCGGTCCTGGGCCTGGTTCTGTTGAACATCTTCATTAATGATCTGGATGATGGGATAAATTGCATGCTCAGTAAATTCGTGGATGACACCAAGCCGGGGGGAATGACAGACACTCTGGAGGGCAGGGATAGGATTCAGGGAGACCTAGACAAATTAGAGCATTGGGCCAAAAGAAATCTCATGAGATTCAACAAGGACAAGTGCAAAGTCCTGCAATTAGGACAGAAAAATCCCATGTACTGCTACAGGCTGGGGATCGATTGGCTAAGTAGCTGCTCTGTAGAAAAGGACCTAGGGGTATGGTGGATGGGAAGCTGGATACGAGTCAACAATGTGCTCTTGTTGCCAAAAAGGCCAATGGCATATTGGGCTGCATCAGTAGGACTGTTGCCAGCAGATCAAGAGATGTGATTATTTCCCGGTATTTGGCACTGGTGAGGCCGCATCTGGACACTGTGTCCAGTTTTGGGCTCCCCACTACAGAAAGGATGTTGGCAAATTAGAAAGATTCCAGTGGAAGGCAATGAAAATGATTAGGGGGCTGGAGCACATGACTTAACGAGGAGAGACTGAAGGAACTAGGCTTATTTAGTCTGCAGAAGAGAAGACTGAGGAGGGATTTAATAGCAAACTTCAACTATTTGAAGGGGTGCTCCAAAGAGGAGGGAGCTAGGCTGTTCTTAGTAGTAACAGAGAACAGAACAAGGAGCAATGGTTTCAAGTTGCAGCTAAGGAGGTCGAGGTTGGATATTAGGAAAAACTTTCTCACTAGGAGGGTGGTGAAGCATTGGAATGGGTTTTCAAATGAGGTGGTGGAATCTTCATCTTTTTAAACATTTAAGGCCCAGTTAGACAAAACCCTGGCTGGAATGATTTAGTGGGAGTGATCCTGCTTTTAGCAGGGGGTTGGACTAAATGACATCATGAGATCCCTTCCAACCCTAAGATTCTATGATTCTGTGGCGTAAATCACATTGTTTCAATCTAAACAAATGCTTTGATTTGCTGCAACAGACTGACCTGATCCTATGACTTACACTTCCCTACATTAATTTTTCTCCCATTCTGTAAATTCTTTATCTTTAAGCGTTTGACGAGGTGGGATTTTCTTCCACAAAAGCTTATGTGATAAATAAATTTGTTAGTCTTTGAAAGTGCCACAAAACTCCTTATTTGTCCTGCATCACAGTTTATATGCAAGGTATTGTATATTGCACTATAAGTAGGGGGTTCATGAAAGAATATGAATAAAAGGACATTTCAGAAGAATCCAATTTCTCTATTGTTTTCAGAAAGATCATCTGACATATATCTGCTTATTTGGATTCCATTTCTATACAGCAAAGTCAGTCCATAATATTCTCACATTCCTTATCCCTTCTTCAGGAAATAACAATAAAGAACACTCAAAAGGAAGACAGGTAATTTATAAGAGAAATAGAAAGTTAGGGCAAGCATAAAAAGAATGGATTGTTATCAGCTCTCTCATAGTCTCGTGGTTCCCAACCTTTTCAGTAACACGGCACGCTTCAAAGAGAGAAACAATTCCACAGCACACCCACTTTTTTCAGCTGAATTGATTGCTCATAATGGTAACATTTACTTTCATTTACTATGGTTATGGTCTTACTAGAGAGGTTTGCAACATAGTGCATGCATTTAGTTAAGGAAAGATCAAATGCATTAATGTTTCAATTCCACCAGAAAAAAATATGTCATCTCAATTTTGCCCTTTGGCCACCTGCATTTAGAATGTCCATGTTTTAGAATTGAAAGACCAATATCTCGCTTTTGATTTGATGATTAATTTTCACAAGTTTTATGAGTTGTAATTTTGGTTGGATAGAATATTGTTTAACATTGATTTCCATTCCTTTGCCCAACATTTCATGGCACACTTGGACAGTTTCTCACAGCACACCAGTGACACACTGGTTGAAAACTATTGTCATAGTCCATTGTGACTGTGAAATGACTGGCTTCATTAGTTCTGAGGGGTGAGCTCATCATACTGATTCCTGCATGGGTGGGTTAGGAGGAAGAGAAGGTGCAAAGACTGTATTCTCCTTGTGTGCTGTTGTGCATAGGGATCACCTTGCTGGAGATCTCAGTGGTGTTTAAACTCCAGAAGACAAGGGCTGATAATTAAGACTTTTTAAAGATCAATAATGTCAATATTTCTCCATACCTCAGAATGTATACATTTACCTTATATAAAGAATACAGTGATGGTTGGTGAAGTTATTTGATACTCCAATTTCAGACAAAGTGTGTATTCTTCACATACAGCACTAGCCCTCTAAAATTCCTGCTGGTCAGCAATAAAAAGTGTCTTAAAAGACATAAAAACCAACCCAACAAAAACACAACACCAGGAGTTGTCTTATTCAGTTAAATTCAGGCTGCAGGGCAGAAACCCCATGCAGAATAATAGGAATTTGTAGCACCAGGGTCGTGGTGTTAATCACAGTTACTATGTGAATCTCTATTATATCCAAAATGTTATCACAATGAGACATTCTGGCTAAGTCTGTCAGAATGAGATAAATGTATTAAAAATGTCACTTAGATAGAGACTGTACAGATCTACATATAGAAAAAGGTACAGTAGAACGTTGGAAGGAAGCACATATTTAAAAACCCTCTTATTCAGAAAGGTCTGACAACACAGATTGGCAAAGGACAGTGAGCACAGTCCAGTTGTGATGTGTGCTCCTGTAGCTCACAGTGATCTACTACAATTTGAAGCCTAAGGGCTTGTTTACTCCAGAATGGCTGACTATAGCTCCAGGATTGGATTAACTGGACTGGGGGTGCCGGGCTGCCCCTGCACCATGCCCTCCCCTGACTGGGTCCCCCCCACCACAACCCTCCATTGCTGGGGGGCCCTGGGGCCAGAGGACAGTCTCACTCTAGCCCAACTTTGGCCTGTAATCCTGGAAAATGGGGGATCCAGATGGTGCATGGCATGGGGGCCTCTAATACAGCCCCCCCTGGGCCACGGGCAGCGAGGCAGCTGGCCCCACCCGTAGGTGGAACGAACAGGGTCTGGCCCATCCTGTGCTGCCCCCTGCTTGGGGGCAGGCCAGCTGACTCAGGGATGGGGCAGAATGGAGTACAGAGCCTGGGTGTGGCTCTAAGGCCCCAGCCCCCACACAGCGCTGGCAGGGCAGGAATGCTCTCAGCGCTCTGAGTTGGGCAGGTGCTGGATTATCGGAGGGGTTTTAGGGGCTGGAGCCCGGGCCCAGAGCCCCTAAAGCCCATCTGATTATCTGGCCCTGTATAGCTTACTATATATAGACCTCACATCCCACATGCTGAAACTAGTATATCTGAGAACATATTTTGGCTCATAAAGTTTGCCATTAACTATTTGTATATGTATCTTTCCACCTCAAATTATTTTGGATAAGCCATAGTTATTTACTTTCTTCTCTTTGTAAAATAATTAGAAATGTTACCTCAGTAATTATGAGCAATCCCTTTTCAAATGAAGTATGGGAAGTTTATTAAAATGCTCACCTTGCTAATTGGGGTGAGTCTTTGGTCATTCTGGAGACAATGAGACATCCCCTCAGCTTCCCTCTGACCTGGGTAGAGGAAGAGATTTCAAGTGGGGGCAGCTGCAATAGTGCTAAACAACCCCCCTTGGTTTCTATCTCAAAAAGCATGTGTGTACAAGAGTGTGTGTGAGGGGGAGAGAGGTGGGGGAATGGCCTGCTGCTTCTTTCCCATTCCTGTCCTCCTACTCCATGCAGCCAGTGGGTGGGGGGGGGAGGATGAGTTATCCTTCATGGTTCACAGGTAGTACCGCCTATCCTGCCAGTTCCACATCACATTGGACAATAGGACCATTGGGGTTGGCTGATTGGCTCTTGCCTGATGGGGTGCTGAAAGGGGGCTGGCTTCTGCTTGCTCTTGTTGCTTGTCATCATCATCTATCCATTGATACGAAGGTGATGTCTGCCAAGAGGAAAGTCATTCATGAGACTTCAGATAGCTAAGGAGTCCAATTCATATTCTACAGATTTTACTACATATGTGATAGGTGGGTTGCTTGGAGAGATCACAATTGCTGGCTGGGATACTAAATACTTTCCTTCTTCCTTTGATGCTTCTCAGCATCTTGAGCAAGGCAATTCTTTTAAAAATGGAATCATGTATGTATGACGCCAGCCAGCTTTTCCAAATTTGTGGGACGCATGCCTCACCTCTTAAGTTCCAAAGGGACTTTCTCCCACGAAAGCTCATGCGATAAATAAATTTGTTAGTCTTTAAAAGTGCCACAGGATGTCTTGTTTCCTTTCTTAAGATTACTTTCATATACTTATAGTGTTTCCTCTACCCTCGACAGGTCCTCTTTCCATGACTAAGTTGAGAAAAAATGACTTGAGTTGGAAGATGAGTATCAGCCATCAACACACAATGAGCAGCTCAGTGAAGCTGATGTTTCATAATCTTCACCTCAACACTAGTGATGTTAGCTACAGAGAGAATTCTGGCACTGGGTGTGATGCTCTTTCCATATGATACAGAGAATATTCCTAAGGCAGCACTTTTGGTACCGCCCTAGATGCTTAAGATGGCTTCAGAATGTCATCCACGTCTTGCGTGCATAAAGAAATGTGGGGATGATTAGTGAATTGTAGACCAGGAGCTCAGTTCCCATCCACAGATCTGTGTCAATAAAGACATGATATAGCAACTTTCCAAAGAATGTGCTTGCATAACAGATCCTAAATGCAATCTCTACATCAGGTTGGCTGTCTGGGAAAGGTGGCTACCAAGGTGAGGGAAATTCTCAGTATTTTCCAGGGGTTTACTGCAGATGACAATCTGTCATGGAAGGAGGGTAAATTGTGCTGGGAAAGGTTGGTGGAACTTCGTAGTCTTCCTAATGTTGAGGGAGAGTCCTAGGCTATGATAGGTGCCTGAGAAGAAAACTGGGGTAGAGAGTAAGTTAGTTCTGGTGTGCGCAAGGATAGCACGGTTGTCAGAATACTGAATGTTGGTAATAGCAGTCCTGGTCACCTCAGTTTTAGAATGAAGACACTTCAGATTGAAAATATGGACATCCATGAGATTCTCAATCCCAATTCCAGAAGAAAGGTGATCATGAATAAGAATCAAGATTATGGCATATACATCATGAAAAGAGTTGGGGCAATAAAAAAACAGCCCTGTTTTTCTCCAGTGGTGGCAGTCATTCTATCATGAAGTAGCCTAAGCACATGAAATTCAATGGACAACCAAACCTAGACAGTACCTTTCATAACGCTTCATGATTGATGGAATCAAAGGCCAACAATAAATGCCATAAACAATGACTAGTGTCGTTCTCTACAACTCTCTCTTGGATCTGTTGTGCAACAAAAATCATGTCAGTAGTGCCCTGAGAGAGTCTGAAACCACATTGAGATTCTTGAAGGACATCTTTGGCAAAAAGGAGGAGTCAGTTCAAAAGGATGAGAGAAAGGATCTTCCCAGAAATACCCCAGTAATATCTGCACATTGACTTGTCCCCTTTCTTAAAAATGGTCACAAAATTAGCATTCTTTAAGTCAGGTGGATTTCCTCATTAACCCAAATTCTGGCAAGGAGTTGATGAAGTTTTTGCACATGTTATTCCACCAGCTTTGATAGCAACTACATATCTCTAACCATTATTATTTTATTATACTCCTCACTTAAGTGACAAGCAGAATATGTGAGCTCACTTTGGTGAATGCCTCATGCCAACAGATTGGTTCATATTTTGAGACCTGTTTTCTCACTGTAGTTCCTTCTGTTCACAGATTTTCATAAATAACAGCTTAGAATGTGATTTATTGCTTCTAAACACTGCATCCACAATACAATTTGAATAAATATACATTAGGCATAATGATAATTGGTTGGTTTTCCTCTGGGCTCACTCCTTGGCCTTCTGTTACATGCAGTGCACACAATTCCTATCTGTAGATTGCAATGATGTATAATCAGTGTTATGGAAAAAATGTATTGTGCTTACCATCAACATTTTTCAGCCTCTATTAGCAACAGTGGTTTGCTAAACTAAAGTACTGAACATCCATAAACCACCTGTGCTTTAAAGCAGTTAAGATTTAGCTTTTCTAATGATTAGCTGAGTAACTACTTTTAAGAACTTAAATTTTAATTACTCTGCCTTTGAATGACACATTTTTCACGAAAGACACTATTTGTCATTCCCATAACAGAAGGTAGTTCTTATTTATTTTTCTTTTTGTCTCCAAGACAAAGAAAAGAGATGAGAAAAATGAGATGAGAAGTTCCTTCTATGCTTCTCAATCTGTCTCTGTTTATAGTAAAATATGTTTTTCTCACATATTTCCCTTTATCAGGAACTAATGAAAAGAATGCTAATTAGTGTCATGAATTACTTATGCATTTTTCTCTTCCAAAATTTATCTGTATATCCCATGTTTCTCATTAATGTATATTCATTCTTCAAAAAATTTCTTTAAAATGTCAAAGTGGGGAGTTCATATTTTTTTGTCTCTTAATGTTTTTTTATAGAGTTTACAAGGAAAATGTTTTTCTAAATCCCAGTTGTGCAAACTCAGTTATACGTTGGAGCTGAAAGTCAAGATGACTTCTTTCTGGTTTACAAATTAAAATCAATAATAAATATTCTTTAATCTAGATTTAGTGAATGATTCCATTGATTATGCATGAGTCAGAAAAGAATCCACCTCAGTCTTTCATAGCTGTATTATTTCTTTTAGCTTTCCAGCACTAATAGTAGACCCGTGATACTCACATCTCAATGGTTCAGGAGCCAAATTAGCAATCAACATTACCCAAAAGAGCCACGGTATTGTGAATTCATTATTTCATTTTAGTATAATACTATATATTCATATTTAAGCAGTATGACAGCGGACATAAATAGTTTTATATATAACTATATATATTATTCTCACAGCAAAATTACTGAGCAAAAATTATTATTTTATAAACTACAGTAGGTTAATAAGATAGGAAAAGTATCCAGATTGGTTCATAACTTACATTGGTTAATAATTAAATCACACAATGTTTTAATATCATGTGCTGCAAATAGCCAGAGGAGACATATTAAAGGGCCACAGTTTGAGTATCACTGCTCTAGACACTTGCCTGGGATGGAAACAGACTAGACTGGAAATACCTTCAAAAACCTAAGAAGCTTAGGGTATTTACAGAGTTTAAACTCCTCATATAAAAATGTATCAGGTTTTGATGAAATGCAAAGTTTAAGAAGAGATTGCTTTTGCACTTTTAAAAGTCACAGACAGGCAGAAAATAAATTAATAAGACATTTATTGCAAAAAAATCATTTAAAATCCTTTCTGAATTTGTTATTATTTTGAAAGCTTGGGCAGTGTTTCATCTATTTCCTTTTGTTCATTTTCAACCATTTTAGAGTTCGTACCCACCTTTTATATAGTAACGTATTTCCTCCTACATTGAGAGCAATGATGGAAGCAATCACCAATTTTCATATTGAAACCGTCACCTATAATTGGTAAAATCGGTGAGTAGATAAATTACCATGTCTATCAAAGTGAGAGCCTTTCTAGGAAACTTACAAAGTTGGAACTACTGCTAACCGCCTGATCAGTATGACTACTCTTCCTTATCGCAAACCTTTCATTCTGATTAACACAACAGTCCCCTAATATTTTTCAAAATAACCACAGGAATCTTAAAAAAATCCCCAGAAGAAATTGAGAATGGCTCAATTATTCGCATAGAGTTTTATCAGTTAGGAATTACTATTTATTTCAAGAAACAATCAGCTTTATTTTATTTGCTGATAAGCAATTGTTGTGGTTGAAAGGATTGGAGACCTACGAAAAAAGTTAATCTGATGAGAAAAAAAAAAAAGGATTATCTTGTAAAGCAGACAGGACAAAGAACCAGTAGTATATTTATGCAGAGCACTCTCAGTCTGTCAGAAGCCACTCTGTTCCAGTAGCTTTGCCCCATGTTAGCCACTTTTGTCACTATTTACTACACAATATTTTTGAGTGGCTCCAAAGTATTTGTAAGTAAAAGCCAAGATGACTGAATGAATTACTATCTGGCAATGTCGGATTCTCAAACCAGCTTTGTCTTGTGTCAAAATTGTTGCAATATTACTCTGTCATCTACTATAATATCCCATTAACTCATCATCATAACAAAACAACTTTATTCCTAAAATGATCAATGGCAGACTGCAAAAGGCATTCTAAATATGAGTCACTACAATTTTGAAGTATTGCTATTAATACAAAAAATAATTATTGATAATAATGAAGGCCCTGGTCCTACTAAAGTTAATGGCAAAAGAGCCACTGATTTTAGTTGTATAAGATCAGGCTGTAAATACTGACATATGCTAAGAAAGTGGTAGTCAGTAGGTGGACTGCGGAGGAAAGCCAGACTGCAACATGTATCTTTTTATTTCCTTATTATCATCTTCATTATTGTTATTTTTTAAAATTATTTTCTCTGGAGTCTGGACTTTGATTATATCTTGACCAAATTGATTAGTTACCTATGTGCTAAGAGCTTTACAAGAGACAAAGGTAAACGCTGTTTCTTGAAGGACTTAATAGAGTGAAAAATGGGCACAAAAATGCATTGCTAACTGCTCCTTGCTAATGTAATGTCATATTCTGGACAACCCCAAGTGGGTATATAAATGGGCAATATGCAAGCTAACTTACTTCTTCTGGGGGGCTCACACAATCCTGTCACTGAGTACTGTGAAAGTAAGGCCAGGGCCTGGATCATCTTTGAAGTGTCTAGTGCTGCTGGCTTGGTGCAGAGAAGGAAGAACCATCGACGGTAAAACTGCATCTCAGCAGTCTCTTGAGGAATTACAGTAGAATTTTCCCTAATGGCACAAGCTACGTGTACCTTCAGTGTACAATAACTACAGTGAAAAATACTAGCATTGCATCTGCTTTTAGCTTAAATAATGAATTTTTCTTTCATTTCTGAGTTTTAATTTGATATCCTAAAGGATGCCTGATCTTCAAGGACAAGCTTCATTTTTTATTGTAATTTTATCCCCCAGAAAAATAGAACCAAATAAGAAAACATACATGGCATGTAGAGCAGAAATAAGACCAAGTAGCACTTGCTATGTATCATTTCTCAGAGAACTATTTTAAACTTTCTGAGAAACCTGACCCTTTCTTAATGTTAGCTACATTAGTAAGTTAACTAAGAAAAGATTCTAGTTGCAAAAGATGAGGCAAGATAATTGTGTTAAAAACGACCTTCTCTGTGAAGATTTTTCATTTCCTAGAAGAATCGATTCATCTTTTCTTGGCAAGAGGGTTTGTCTGCACAATTTGGAATATTAATTTTACTACCATCAAGTCCAACCTTAATCCAGTTATTAATCCCCTGCAAGGTATCCAGTAGATATGAGAATCACCTGGCAACCTCAAAGACAGAAGTGAAATGTATCCCTTATTAATTAAAGCTTGAAAAGAGCTTTGAAGATATAAAGATATATAAATGCTAAGGATTATTATTGTGATGTAAAGCTAGGGCCAGATCCTCAGGTGTTAGAAATCATGATAATTCACTGGGGCCAATGTGGAGGTGTGCCGATTTACAATAGCTGAGGATCTGGCACCTAATTTTCAACCTGCTTCAAAGATGACTGAAGTCAATGGGAGTCTTTCCATTGACTTCTGTGGGCTTCGTATCAGACTGTTTATGCATGATTTCCCCAAATAGATAGTCCCAATCCCTTCATGAGCCTCTACATGTTTCAGGCAATTTTTTATGTGGTCTAGTATCACAGGTGGTATAGTTCACAATAAATTAACTAATGAGTTCTGAACTGTAGCTTATTGTAACATCTATTTTTCCAGAGTTATTTCCCCCCCCCTTTCCTCTTTTTTTGGGGTGGGGGGTGGGTGAGGGGAGGAAGTGGGGGTAAGTAATGCTGGATTTTCCCCTCTTATTTAAATATAGTACTGATTTGGTATAAGCTAATGACACCAAATGGCATCAGTTATCGTGGTATATGAATAGAAAAAAATTGGTAGCATTAAAATGAATGGCATGAAAGACGGCATAGACACTCAAAATCTGGAATGCTTCAAGTCTTAACTTCCTTGAGAAGTTTTCTAAAAGTAAAGTTTGTTGACATGAAAATAATCATTGCAGAACATTAGCAGTGTCTGAGTGATAAATATTGCCTCAAGTATTCTTCTTAAAGTACTGACTACTCCTATAAACCTGTAATTCTTTAGCATTGGCACTTGAGAAAATAAACTGCCCTTGATCTGCTTACTATGCTCCTTAATATTAATTGGAGATGTATAGATTGATGCTATGGCCGTTAGTAAAACATCTGAAAATGTTAATATACCATTTTGCATCCTGTTTGTCCAAGATACCAACCGCATCCCTATCATTATGTCTTTGAAACTGTGTAATAAGTACTTCATTAACAGGGCCGTCCCTGGGGGGGCGGGGAGAACGGGGCAATCGCCCCGGTCACCGCAGTTATGTGGGCCCGCACTGTCCTGCTCCCAGCGGGGGAGTGTGGGGCCCACGCGTGCCGCAGCCCCTCCTCCCACAACCACCCCGCTGCCTTTGGCAGTGAGCCGAAGGCAGCGGGGCAACGTGAGGTGGCTATGCCTGGCCCCCTGTGCTGGCCCTCCCTGCCCCCAGGGTGGAGCAGGCAGGCCCAAGGGCAGAGCACTTGGGGACCAGCCTCTGGGCCGGCCTGCCCCACATGGCCAGCTTCCCCCCGTAGGTGGCCTCAGCCTCCCAGCACGGGGCCTGGACCGGAGCCAGCTCCCTGCTGCAAGCGGTCGCAGGGGCCTGGGGCGGAGCCGGCTCACCGCACCGGCAGCCTCAGCATCCCGACCCAGGGCCAGCTCCTTGGGGGGGCGGAGCAGGCCGGTTGGCCCACCACACTCCCCTCCAGAATGGGGGCAGGGTCCTGCTTTGGCCAATTGTTCCTGGGCCCCGCTCCCCCCACGGGATGGCCCTGTTCATTAATGGTGAATAATTAGGTTAAAAGATTAAATAGACAGTTATTTGTGCTTGTTGCCTTTGAGAGGTTCAGCATACCAGTGTTTCTGGTGGTACATGTTAAAATACAGATCTGCATGAAGCTAAGAGTTTCAAATTAGGAGAAACAGCTCCATTTTTCTTGTTGAAGCGCATAACTCTTTTGGTCTCAGCTGTTTATTAAAACAGAGGATTGTGGAGATTATCTTCTCCATATTAGTGAAGTGTAATTCTGGTGTGTCTAACAGCAACATTTGAGTGACATATTTGAACTGCGGTGCTGAGACTGTTTTAATTACATTAATTTTAATTACACACAGTACATTTTAATTACATAGACTCAGAGGCTCCCATCTATTAAGATTCTTTGCGATGTATTTGCATAATGGTTCCCGATTTTTGTTTGTAATGTTACACTTCTTGATGGCTTCATTATTTGTGAAAGGTGGAATTTTTAATTTAATTTTCATGTGTTTTTAGCTACTGAATTTGCAGATGAACTCATAAGTCCTTCCTTCCCCTTGCACAGAAAATTAATGTGCACACTAAAGGCCAATCTTCAAATTAGAAAGAGACATTTTTCATGCAGTACCTCTGTCAAGGCAGAGGTGCACAGGTCTAATCTGGAAAACCAAAATATCAGAAAACTGAGTGCTAATGGGATGCTTACATGTGTTGCAAACACTTGAAGAATTGATTCAACTACACAGTATGTGAATAGCCCTCACCTCCAATGTACACGTCCAGAATTACTATATTAGACATGACTGACCAAACTATATTATACAGGAATGTTTTTGCCTCTGTGAACAGAAAGAAACATAACAATATTAAACAACTATGTCTGTCGTATGCTGAGGAATGCAACAGGATGAAAACATGGTTTCCTAAAATGTTTCTTTTATCCACACAGCTATATATGAACCATATGACATTATTTATCCACAATAATATTATGCATTTGTTTTAAGCTTAATTATTTTTGCAGTGGGATGGGATCTAGGTAGTACATTCCTTTCTGAAAAATAGTAATAGAGGTTGGGGTCTTGTTCTTTTCTGATCTGCAGTTAACTTTGCAATATTTAAGCATTCCATGAACATCACTTCAACTCATGTCAGATTAACTCACTGAGTCTAACTTCAATATTCTCTCTTAGAAACACTAATGCTTCTTTTATTGAACTCTCTTTTCCTGTGGCAGCTAATTTTTTGGTACACTTTTCGAGTAACACAGTCACTGGTACTTCTCAGCACATATTAGCAAACAGAGCTGGGACTGAGCTATCTTGTGGATGGGAACTAGAATCTACAAAGTATACGAGTGTTTTGAGTCGGGGCTTTGGTTTGAGCTTGTCTCTAATTAATAATCCAGAATTTACAGTGAGTAAAATTTTCAAAAAAACCAAGTCACTTTGAAACCTAAGTCACAATTTCAAAACTGTTAAAATATTTAGGAACATAAATCTAGTTGACTTTCAAGGAAACTTAGACTCTTGAGCCACTTAGGTGTTTTTGAAAATGTTACTCAGTCCCCACTCCTACCCCCTTTTCACAAAAAATTACTATCATTGTCCAGGAAATTGGATGGGTATAAATTGTAAAGGAAGGACAGGCAGAGAAGAAGAGGTGGAGGAGTAGCACTATTTGTAAAAGAGCTGTGTGGCTACTTGGAGCTCCACTATGAAAGTGGAGACAAGTCTGTTGAAAGTCTCTGGGTTAAGTTTAGAGGAGAGTGCAACAAGGAGGATGTCATGGTGGGTGTCTGCTATAGACCGCCAGACCAGAAGGAGGAGGCAGATGAGGCATTCTATGGACAACTAGCAGAAGTTTCCAGATCACTGGGCCTGGCTCTCATGGGAGACTTCAATTACCCTGACATCTGCTGGGAGGGCAATGCAGCAGTACATAGGCAATCCAGGAAGTTTTTGGAGCGCGTTAAGGACAACTTCCTGGGGACTGATCGACTAAATAGCAGCACTGTAGAAAAGGACCTGGGGTTATGGTGGATGGGAAGCTGGATATGAGTCAACAGTGTGCTCTTGTTGCCAAAAAGGCCAATAGCATATTGGGCTGCATCAGTAGGAGTGTTGCCAGCAGATCGAGGGATGTGATTATTCCCCTCTATTCGGCACTAGTGAGGCCGTATCTGGAATACTGTGTCCAGTTTTGGGCTCCCCACTACAGAAAAGATGTGGACAAATTAGAAAGAGTCCAGTAGAGGACAACAAAAAATGATTAGGGGACTGGTGCACATGACTTAATGAGGAGAGACTGAAGGAACTAGGCCTATTTAGTCTGCAGAAGAGAAGACTGAGGGGGGATTTGATAGCAACCTTCAACTACTTGAAGGGGTGCTCCAAAGAAGAGGGAGGTAGGCTGTTCTCAGTAGTAACAGAGAACAGAACAAGGAGCAATGGTTTCAAGTTGCAGCTGGGTAGACTGAGGTTGGATATTAGGAAAAACTTTCTCTTTCAGAGGGTGGTGAAGCATTGGAATGGGTTCCCTAGTGAGGTGGTGGAATCTCCATCTTTGGAAACATTTAAGGCCCGGTTAGATAAAACCCTGGCTGGGATGATTTAGTGGGAGTGGTCCTACTTTTAGCAGAGGGTTGGACTAGATGACATCATGAGGTCCCTTCGAATCCTAAGATTCTATGATTCTAATTTTCCATTGGAATTTTTTAATAGAAAAATGTAGATTCTACAAACATGAAAATATTCCATGAATATATCTCATATTCACTGAAAAATATTGTTTCCTCTCCTGGGAAAATTAAAATGAAATATTTTGTCATAAATCAGTTTGACCTGAATCAGCATACATCATTTTGTTGAACTGACCAACAATGTTTAGTTTCGAATAAGTTCAATGAATCATTCGTTTCCCTATCAGTGCATTCCTTATGAGATTTGTACTTTGGATCCCCATTAGATCCTATAATCTTGGCTCTCAAAAGGACTCCATCTCCCATAATGTGTCATGAATTTCTCTCAGCGTGGGTCATCATAGGAAACACCCAGGCAACCTAACCCATTCTGAAGAATGGGGTTATTAATATGCTGAGCTACAATTTCCATGAGGCAACAGGCCACAATGGGCAAATATAGTTTAAAGCTGAAATGACTCAAAAGAAGAATTTTGAGTAATATAAAGCTGAAATGATTCAAAAGCAGCATTGGGGTAATTTTGGTTTATTAAAAAAAAATTCAATGTTAGAAATGTCAAAATGTTTCATTTTGAACAGAAATACTTTAAAAAAAATTTTTCCATAATTCCTTTTATAACCAAAGGTGCCTGACTGTCCCACCTACCTGTGGCATGTTGTGTGAAGGCATTAGACTAGGACTGGAGACTTGGGTTCAGTTCCCTACTCTACCACAGACTTCTTGTGTGCCTAAGTTCACCACATGTAAATAGGAATCGTAGAAATTCCTTACCGCATTATGGCAACAAATCCAATAAAGAGTGTGAGTTGCTCAGATACTATGATGATAAGGGCCACAAAAGTACCAAAGCTAGTGTGAAGAACAATTTTACACACTGTAGGAGTTCTGCGCCATGGGCGGGCGTGGAGGGCGCCCCCTTCGGGTACTTCGGGGAATTAGCCGGGGGGGGGGCGCCCTTTTTATCCCACGGTCTGCGGCCCCCAGCCCCCAGGCAGGGCGGAGCAGGCGAAGTACAAAGTCACTTGCCCCCGGCCCTCAGGCAGGGCTGGGCAGGCACAAAGTGCAAAGTCAGTTGCCCCCGGCTCTCAGGCAGGGTGGGGCAGGCAAAGTACAGAGTTAGTTGCCTCCGGCCCTTAGGCAGGGCGAGGCCGGCACAAAGGCAAAGAGTCAGTTGCCTCCGGCCCTTAGGCAGGGCGAGGCAGGCACAACATACAAACCTCGGTGTGGGGTTGCTGAGGTTTGAATGTTATGGGTGGCTAGGGAAAAGGGGTGAGGGAGGGGGACGCAGGCCCACCCACTCCACTGCGTCCCAGCCCAGGGCCCTACTCAGCGGCAGAGGTGTCTGCCACTGTGGTCAGTGGGGCTCTGGCCGAAACACGCTGACCCTGGGCGGCTCCGCCACTCAGGAGGCGGTAGCCAACCGCCCCTGGGCTTCTTCCTCCCTTCCCTGGGTTTGGGGTACCTGGGTCCGCTGGGTCGTCCTCCCGGTCTCCGGGGTAGATCGCTAGCGGAATCCCCACCAGGCCATCCAGGTCCATAGGGAGGTCGGGGAGGTCCTCAATCTCCTCCAGTGAAGGCAGTTCCTTGAGGTCGTAGGGCCCCAGTGCCGCCGGTGGGTCCTTGGGTAGACTAAGGTCCTCGGCCGAGGGAAGCTCCTCGAGGTCGCAGGGCGGCAGCGGCTCCTCCGGGTCCTCGGCCGGGTGCGTCCCTGCCTCTGGGGCCCGATGCACCCGGGATCGATCCCCGGCCTTTCCCTCGGGGATCCCTTCCCAGTCACGGGGCCCTGGTAAACTTGGTAGGCCCTCTGGCTGGATGGCTGGAGCGGCCCGGGCCGGCCTCCTGGTAGGGGCCTGGTTCTCTCCAGTTTGCCGCCAGAGAGGAGCCACGTCCTTCCCCTTCAGCAGCTTTCCTCCTACTGAGCTGGCAGGCTGGGCCTTTATACCTCCCCTTCCTGTCTGGGCCCTGCCCTCCTGCTGCCGGGGCTGGAGGCCTGCAGTTCCCAGGTATGTCCAGGGGGGCGTCCTGGGCCTTCCTCAGGTCCCGGCTCGGAGGACGGCCACAGGTCTTCTCTACACACACATTGTTATAAAGGGTGTCACATATAGATTAATTTATAAAGTGAGAGGTATGTCTGTCTTAAACCAGACTTCCATTGCAAGCCTAAATGGATCCTTAAATAAAGATTTATTCAATATAAACACTGAGATCAGTTACTGTATTGCATAGCAGAAGTTGAGCTTTATTATTTTGTTTACTTAATGTATTAATTTCTCCTATAAATACATTATCAGTTAGAAGGAAGATAAAAATCATTCATCAAATTTATTATCAACTTCAGGAAAGAAAGGGCTTTGAAATGACTATGTATACCAGATCAAGGGTTAATGAAACTTGATGCTCTATACTGCTTGCCTATTGCTCAACAGACTGCTCCAAAAAAGTCTACTAAAATTATACCTGTATTTTCCAATGCAACAGTTTTAAAATCAATTCTTATTCTTTTTCAGCAAGTCGATCTTTAAATATTACCAGAGCATAACTAATCAGCTGTTTTCCTTTAGCTGAGTTAACCTATTAGAAAAGAAACTGAGAGGTTTTTTTTTTAATCTTGTTTGTTTTAATTTGTTTTCTTTCCCTGGATGGATTTTGCTCTTTCCTGCACTGTAGGTTGTGAATGTGAGTTTATCAGAGAGAACTGCATTGTTATGGATTTTTTAATAATTATTTTTTGCATTTACTCATAACATTTTCAAGACTGATAGCTCCGGTCAGTGAAGTTATCCATCATTGCTCTGAATCCTAGGTAGCCAAGCAAATGTGAGACATTCTTAGTTTCATTTTACAGGCTCAGTTAGAACTCTGTATTACCAATCAATTAAGGAATAAATAGAGATGTGCTGACTAGTTTGCCAGATTAATGAGTCCTGGCAGTGAAGGACAATGGACAGAACAGGTGTTTAATGTCTGTCCTTGGCTAGCTAAGCCACAAAAATTGGGATTAGATATTTGCTGCTCATACTGAGAGCAGCTATAACATCTGAAACAAAAACAGTTTCTGGTACACTGGCTCACATCAGTTCTCTCTCAACAACATTTTTCTGGGTGGATGATACCTGACCTGGCTATTTTTGGAAAGGAGGCTGCACTTTGCTAGCATATGAGTAGGACATATTTTCCTACATTTTACATGTGGAAGAAATATACATCAATATGGATAAATAGACATACTAGATAGGAAAGTTCTCTTCAGCAATCATTCTTCCAAACAAAGAATTTTGACCGGTCCTGAGTTAATGGGTTTCAGAGAGATGCTGATTTTATTGTATTTTCAGAAAAGGCATTTCAGAAATAAATCACAAGTATGACATCCATAAGTTATGAGACTTTCCTACTCATGGGTTTATTTTATCTCATTTCCATATGTTTGTTTTTAAAACTCCAGACATCAGTCTATAATGCATATATTTATTAAACAAAACTGTATGAACAGAATTACTAATTGAGATCACTAGATCTGGAGAAATAAAAGCGAGGATATTGCAAATAGAACAGAATTTGAAAATATCATGTTTTGGGGAAATATATGAAGAAAAACAACTTTATTCACCACTACTGAGTAGTTTTAGAAATGTTTTGGAGGAGAACCTTTTCTTGCAAGCTTCCTTTGCCTTCAAGGTTTTTCAGCCTGAGGCCTAACCCTGCTGCTTTCACCTTCTCAGTTTTTACAGGTTCTTGGAAGACACTTTATTGAACCAAATCCACTTTTGCCAGGTGTCAACTTTGTGGAGAATAGAGGGAGAGAGACAGGGATATTGTGAACACTGGGGTTTTGCAGTACGACAATGAGCTCTTGTATAAAAGCTATCAACTAGGTCCGAAGGGGGAAGATGACCAAGACCCACAGGTAAGTGAAACTGAGGGAAACCTGGGGGAAGGGATGGAACTTGGGGGGTGCTGGGGCTGTAACAGCAGGAATAAAAGAGAGGGTAGTTGGAACTGGGGGCTGGGGTCAAATAATTGTTTATTTCTTGATAAAGTCATAATACCTCAGGCGAGTGGGGAAGGAGGACACCGGGAGAAATTGCAAGGGGGAAGATGCGACAGGAGGGCGAATCGACAGGGCAAAGTAGGGCAATGGGCCCGGTATCTTAGGTGCCTGTACACAAATGCGAGGAGCCTGGGAAACAAGCAGGAAGAATTGGTAGTACTGGCACAGACAAGGAACTATGATATAATTGGAATAACAGAAACGTGGTGGGATAACTTGCATGACTGGAGCACTGCCATGGATGGATATAAATTGTTCAGGAAGGACAGGCAAGGAAAAAGGGGGGGAGGAGTAGCTTTATATGTAAAAGAGCTGTATGACTGCTCGGAGCTCCACTATGAAAGTGGAAACAAGATGGTTGAAAGTCTGTGGGTTAAGTTTAGGGGAGAATGCAACAAGGGGGATGTTGTGGTGGGTGTCTGCTACAGACCACCAGACCAGAAAGAGGAGGTGGATGAGGCGTTCTATGGACAACTAACAGAAGTTTCCAGATCGTCGCAGGCCCTGGTTCTTATGGGGGACTTCAATTATCCTGATGTCTGCTGGGAAGATAATGCAGCAGTGCACAGGCGATCCAGGAAGTTTTTGGAGAGTATTGAAGACAACTTCCTAGTACAAATGCTGGAGGAACCAACTAGGGGCCTTGCACCTCTAGACCTATTGCTCACAAACAGAGAAGAATTAATTGGGGAAGTAGAAGTAAATGGCAACCTGGGCAGCAGCGACCATGAGATGGTAGAGTTCAGGATCCTGATCAATGGAAGGAAGGAAAGAAGCAGAACACACACCCTGGACTTCAGAAAAGCAGATTTTGGCTCCCTTAGGGAGCTGATGGGCAGGGTCCCATGGGAAGCTGATCTGAAGGGGAAAGGTGTCCAAGACAGCTGGCTGTATTTTAAAGAAACCCTGTTAAAGGCACAGGAAGATAACATTCCGATGTGCAGAAAAAACAGCAAATGTGGACGGCGACCAGCGTGGCTTAGCAGGGAACTCTGCGGGGAGCTGAAACATAAAAGGGAAGCTTACAAGAAGTGGAAGCTTGGACAGATGACAAGGGAGGCGTATAAAGATATTGCTCGGGACTGCAGGGATCAAATCAGAAAGGCCAAAGGACAATTGAAGTTGCAGCTAGCAAGAGATGTGAAGGATAACAGAAAGGGGTTCTATAAGTATATCAGCAACAAGAAAAGGATCAGAGGTGGTGTAGGTCCCTTACTGAATGGGGCAGGCATCCTCGTGGAGGATGATGCGGAAAAGGCTGAAGTACTCAATGCTTTTTTTACTTCAGTCTTCACAGGGCGGGCCAGCTCCCAGGCTACTACACGGGGTAACGCGGACTGGAGAGAAGAGTGGCCCTCAGTGATGGAAAGTCAGGTTAGGGAACACTTAATGAAATTGGATGTGCACAAGTCCATGGGGCCGGATGAACTGCATCCGAGGGTGCTGAGGGAGTTGGGGGAAGTGATTGCAGAGCCGCTGGCCATTATCTTTGAGAACTCGTGGTGAACGGGGGTGGTCCCGGAGGATTGGAAAAAGGCAAATATAGTACCTATCTTTAAGAAAGGGAAAAAGGAGGATCCGGGGAACTACAGACCGGTCAGCCTCACCTCAATCCCTGGGAAAATCATGGAGCAGGTCCTCAAGGAATCCATCCTGAAACACTTGGAGGACAATAGAGTGATCAGGAACAGTCAACATGGATTCACCAAGGGCAAATCGTGCCTGACCAACCTGATTTCCTTCTATGATGAGATGACTGGATTTGTGGATGCGGGAAGAGCCGTTGACGTGATATACCTTGACTTTAGCAAGGCTTTTGATACGGTTTCCCACAGCATTCTCGTTGGCAAGTTAAGGAAGTATGGGTTGGATGAGTGGACCGTAAGGTGGATCGAAAACTGGTTAGATCAACGGGCTCAGCGGGTAGGAATCAATGGCTCGATGTCTGGTTGGCAACCGGTAACGAGTGGAGTGCCCCAGGGATCGGTCCTGGGGCCGGTTCTATTCAACATCTTCATTAATGATCTTGATGATGGAATAGACTGCGTGCTTAGTAAGTTTGCAGATGACACCAAGTTGGGGGGAATGGTAGATACTCTGGAGGGCAGGGACAGGATCCAGAGAGACTTGGACAAATTGGAACACTGGGCCGAAAGAAACCTCATGAAGTTCAACAAAGACAAGTGCAAAGTCCTGCACTTAGGACGGAAAAATCCCATGCACTGCTACAGGCTGGGGACCGATCAGCTAAGTAGCAGTGCTGTAGAAAAGGACCTGGGAGTTATGGTGGATGGGAAGATGAATATGAGCCAACAGTGTGCCCTTGTTGCCAAAAAGGCCAATGGCATATTAGGCTGCATCAGTAGGAGTATTGCCAGCAGATCGAGGGATGTGATAATTCCCCTCTATTCGACACTGGTCAGGCCGCATCTGGAGTACTGTGTCCAGTTTTGGGCTCCCCACTACAGAAAGGATGTGGACAAATTAGAAAGAGTCCAGCGGAGGGCAACAAAAATGATTAGGGGGCTGGGGCACATGACTTATGAGGAGAGACTGAAGGAACTAGGCTTATTTAGTCTACAGAAGAGAAGACTGAGGGGAGATTTGATAGCAACCTTCAACTACTTGAAGGGTTGCTCCAAAGAGGAGGGAGCTAGGCTGTTCTCGAGGGTAACAGAGGACAGAACAAGGAGCAATGGTTTCAAATTACAGCTGGGGAGGTCAAGGTTGGATATTAGGAAAAACTTTCTCACTAGGAGGGTGGTGAAGCATTGGAATGGGCTATCTAGGGAGGTGGTAGAATCTTCATCTTTGGAGATTTTTAAGGCTCGGTTAGACAAAACTCTGGCTGGGATAATTTAGGGGGAGTGGTCCTGCTTTTTAGCAGGGGGTTGGACTAGATGACCTCGTGAGGTCCCTTCCAACCCTATGATTCTATGATTCTATGATTCTATGAATTACCTTTGAAAATGTCAAATGCATTTCTGTGAGACCCCTACACTGATGTTACTGGTGCCTGGTTAGAAGAGTGTGGCTTAGCTAGCTCTCCAACTTCTAACTTTCCCTGCTGACGACAGTCTTCCCTAGTCAGAGTAATTTGCCTTCTGACCCAGTCAAATGTCCTTTGGTTTTATAGGTCGTATCTGCTGATATTGCAACTCAAAGCAGCTGAAGTGGGCCCAAGGATTCAACTCATGCTATAAATAAGAATCCTTATGTACTCAAGGGAATGCAAGTCTTTCTCAGTTCTACTAGCAGGGCTTGTGACTGGACATTGTGCAGGTGTGTAGGGTTATAGAGACAGAAAGCACATGAGTACCTGTCACAAAGCAAGCCCTGATCTGAAGTGAATCACAGAAAGTGCTCCTTCTGTACTTCTGGAGTGGCATTCATTGCCACAAAGGAGGTGGGGATGAAGCAGCATGTGTGATGCTGTATAAAAAAGAATGATAACCAGATGTACATGACTGTTACAATCACTTACATATCGGTACAGTGGTACAGTTGCACTAGATGTGAAACAAAGTATGTCATGTACAGTATTGAAAAAGTTGCAATCTGCAAATTATGATAATCCTGTATATACTCTTTGTATTGGGAGTTATGAATATTTACTATGTATTTGTGTCTCAAACATATGTTGACACTCCCCAGACAAGTTTACATTCATGGGCCATTGAAGGAAATCAGCTCTTCAGTTAGTCCTTCCTGAAGATGCCTCAGAGAGTGTGGAGCCAATGGCTATCCTTATGACCGAGCAACGCATGTAAGAACATGCGATGAGGACATGTGATCTATGACGTCATCTTTTGCTAGTAGCTTTCCATGCACATGAGCTGAGCTATAAATTGCAAGCTATGACATCACTGCTTTGTCTTTATTCCTACGTCTCATCTCTGGACTGTGATTTTTTAAAAAGCTTTGACCAAAGGAATCAATGACTCCCAACTTGCTTGGGCAAACCAGAAAGACTTATTTCCAATTAGCAGATTTAACACCACTGTACTATCCTAATCTGCAAACTCTGGAAATCAATTGTAATGTATATGATTCCTTAATCATTTAATAACTCTCTTCTTTTCCTTTTATATCATTAAATCTTTAGTTTTTACTTATTAAAGGACTGGCCACAAGTGTGATATTTATGTAAGATTTAGGTATATATTAATGTGGTTAGGTGGGTGATCCTGTGGGATTGGAAAAAACTTTATATATGATGAATCTGGCTTTCAGTTACTCTCATCATAAAGATTAGATGTCTGGGTGGTGACAAAGCCTGTGTTTTGGTTTCTTGTTAACCAATGTGGTGCTACAGAAGTTCATTTTGTTACTGGTTTGGTGAATCTAATTATAGAAAATCACTGGTTTTGGGGTGTTTCTGCCTTGTTTCTTAACGGTCTATCCTGAATGTGGAATACTCAGTAGTGATCCATACCAGGCACTGGTCCACAACAGGGTCGTAGCCCTTCTGTCCCTTTTCCACTGCACAGTAGGCCTAGAACACCAAGCAGAGAATACTGTAGCCCCTAATGGTATCCCTGTACTGCAATTAAACAGTCACAGCTGTCCAAGTCAGCTGACTTGAGTGTGTGGGACTTGTGCTCTGGGACTGTTTAATTGTAGTGTAAACATCTAACCCAAGCCAAAAAGTTTACCTCACAATTAAACAGCTCTGTAGCCTAAACCAGCTGATAGGGACCAGCTATGGGTGTTTAACTGAAATATACACTTACCATAAAGGGTGTAACCATCGGGATAGCAAGACTCCACAACATCCCAATGTAAAACTAGACAGAGAGGGTAAAATCATCTCTGTGGATGAGGCCACCACTTGAGGCTTTAAGTGTGGATTAAATGATGCATAGTCCTAGTGCTGTTTCTGAATTTCATCCATAATGCACGGCTGAGTCCTATGCCAGTAAGATCTTAAATGCATACAACTAATGAGACAACTATTATTAGACTATTATAATACACTGACAGTGATTTCGTCAGACACTAAAGAATGGCAGACACTCACTGCTAGCACTCATGCTGTGAGCCAGATGCCAAAACTGCAGACTTGTGTGAATAATGTAGAGATGTCCTACAGTAATTCCATGGTCAGAAAGAGATTGATCTAAGGACAATTGCAGGGTTCAAAAGCAAAGAAAATTCTAAAGGGATTTAAGGAAGGTTACCTCAAAAACTTAACATATCTAGAATTATTGTGCCATTAACGTGTCTTAATGAATTCTTTTAAATTGTCAGCAAATCCCTCTTCTTCAACAGATTCATCTGACTACGACAATCTCAGCTCATCAATGCTTTATCATTTTTCTCTAAAACAACCTTAAAGTTTCTGTTGCAGGTCAGTGAAAAAAGGACAGAAGGGCCATGACCCTGCCTCTTTAACACAAAGTTTAACATAAGGAAACACTACAGATACATTATAAGATACATTATTTGCAAACTAAAAATTTAAAATTGACAAGACAATGAATTAACCAAAAAGATTATAGATCCCTTTCAAGATTCTTTGGAAGCATTCATTGTTAGCACACTCTAAATCTTAATGGGCCTAGAGTAGCCTGTGGATTGATGATGGAGGCTAACTTGTCAGAATGGATGAGTGACTTGTTAGCATTATTTCACAGATTCTGGTTTTTTGAAACCACTGGACCACATGTATTTCCATAAACATCTTCGGCTCTGAGAGTTCTGCAACACCTGACTCACTAGGAACTAGGCAGCATGCGGTTATGAGATCAACAGAGTCCAGAATGCCGTAAAGTAACTAAAAAGCTGCATGGTGTTCAAATATCTTTAAGCAAATTCATCACTCTTTGGCTTTCCATTTTATGTGGCTTCATCTGTGTGCAGCATTCACCTTCACAGTGCACCTAACATGTACGGGATGGCAGCAGATCATATTTCTGTTTTTCTGTAGAAGAACGTTAAACAAGGAATGAGTTGGTCACTGATCTGCTGCAGGTTTATTTTTTTATTTAAAAGAAGGACTATATAAAGTTGCCCTCTTCTTATAACGTCTAACAAAACTACTTTGAAGACTATTCTTAAGATTACTCTTAAGATTAAGCCCTGGCCTTAACTAATAATGTCAATTAAGCAAAGCAACCACTAAAAGAAACCAACCAAACAATTCAGAAAAGGATCTATTTGGTTATCTTAACTTATTCAGTGAGGTAGCTGTGTTAGTTTAGTTCAGCAAAATGAACAAGGAGACCTGAGGCACTTTTAAAAACTAACAGATTTATTTATTGAATGAGCTTTTGTGGGTAGAATTCCATTTCATCAGATCATAGTATAACCTCCATTTCATGCATCTGTTGAAGTGGGATTCTACCTATGAAAGCTCATGCAATAAATAAATCTGTTAGTTTTTAAATATGCCACAGGACTCCTTATTTGTTTCACTTATTCACGAGCATGTCTTATGGAGTTCATTGCTTGGTTTATGATCTAGTTTTTTAAAGAAGTAAATGTCTCATTCTTGCACTTATTTTAAATATTTCATTTCTAAATCCTTTCCCATTCATTTACATTAACCAAACGATCAGTCTAAGACTAGTGGTTGTATTTTATACTGGTAAAAGCTCTTTCAAGGGAACGCTAGGGACAGGGGTTGTGGATGATTTTTCTCAGTGACTATGAAGGTAAAAGATCATATTGCACAATACAGAGCTACAATTTATATTAAAAGGGTTGCCTGTTCCGTGGTTTAATTGTGCACTAATCTGTTATATGCTGTCTAGCCAAAATTCATCTTTTTCTTCACACTCTGAGCAATTGCTGAGGAGTTCTAATGCTGAAGACCTTCTTCAGCAATGTCTGTTGTGTGTGTTACATGTTGTTTTATGTGGTATGTGCTCCAGTAGTCTTTTCAATTCACTACCAGGCAGGATACAAATCTGTTTTTGTCTTTCAAACACTGTGGAATGCTGATCTGAAACTCTGCAGTAATAGCCAGCTTTTCTGTTCTTAAAATTAGAATATGCCACTGTTCCTTTCATACTTAGACATCTATCATAATTATCCAAATGATAATATGCTCAGAGAAGCTGACATCCTGCTTTACATTAATCACACCCACTCGTCCGAATTCTGAAGAAGGGAAAAAAAATCTCAGCACAAGCTTCAGCTAACAATCATGTTAAGGTGAGGAAAAAAAATGAAGTGGCCCATATTTCATAATGCTCTATGGAAGCGATATCATACACTCAATGTAGCTCATCTGAAAGAAAATCTGGCACTGGGATGATTGGGTACAATGAAGCCCATTTTTCTATTCTAATTGTTCATCGTGGCACGTTCTGCATAGAGCTGTGGAAAAACTCTTAAATTCTGAATTAATTTAATATAAATGATCTATCTGCGAGAGGGGAAATGGAATAGGGCTAGTCGTAGGGGTCCAAATGTCAGGTGGAGGGATCTAACTTGAGGAAATGGGAAAACCAGTTTACAGGCATGGTTACCAATTTGGAACATGAAAATAGCTGTCAGCATGCACAAAAGTAGCTTTTGCACAATTAGTTGCACTGTGTGCGCATTTATCACATACAGCTTAGGAATCCAGGCTTGGAAACTTGGCACAGTGTATCAGTCAGAATCTCCATGCCATTTGCAAGAGGATGACATTTTTTTTTTAGGCTGTGTTTGGTGGAATTCTTATAGAGTATTACAGTATTCTGTGGTAAGATTCTGACACACTGCAGCTTACACCAGTGATACTGCAGTGTTCAGGTTAGTATTTAGAAGGGAAATACTATGTTACAAAGAGCAAATGCAGGAATCAATAAGTATGATTGGTGATTTTTCTGCAGCCAAGATTTCTATAAACAGCAGAAGGGGAAGCAGCGTCAGCAGCCACTATTTAAAACAAACACATTTTATTTTAATGTTAACTGACATTGAATCATTGGCCTATTTTTCAGTTCATTTATTTTGACTGGAAAGCTCATGGCTCTTGAACTTTTCCTTTTTTTGTTGTTTTTGATTTTTTGTTTTTGTTTTTCAACCCATTTGTTCGTTTAATGTATAATTTTGCATAGCCCAAGATTCGAACGCTATCCTTTGGAAAAGGAAGTGGCCAATATGTTTTCTTTCTGACACTGTAGGCACACACCTATTTCTGTATCATCAGAACTTTTTTGCCATCCACTATGTTCAAGAATGTGCTTTGCTTTTGTATTTCTTGGCAATTTGAGCTGAGAGCCATGCACATTTGCACACTGATTACTTTTACTACATTCATGCTCTGCATCACTTGCTGGACACCTTTGTGTGGTGTTATGAATACTTGTCCACATTTTTTATAAATCTCGTTTCTGTTGTTTGTTTGTCCTGATAGCCTATCTCTCTGCCTTGGTATCCATTTTAAGCAGCTGCCATTCAGCTTTTTCACTGCTTGATGCCTTTTTAAATTTGAAAGAAGCATCATTTTCACTAACCCCATAAATACCCACTGTTTTTTGTAAAGTCAAGTTCATTTTTTTAATTTATCTTGCTTTAATCTGACTACAGGTTTTACCACAAATAATTTGATCTCTAATGAATCCATCTATTAGCTAATCAAATTCAGATGACAACTTGGCTTTTTGACCTAGGTCTCTAACACAAAGGCAATGTTTGCCACCTTTATAAGAAAGGAAATGGGCTTTTCTTGTGTCTGATTCAAAGTGTTCTTGGTTTTTTTATTGGATTTTGTCTCACAGTTTAAAATCCTCTTTTTACTCTCTCTGGATTCTATTGTAAATCTTTAGTGCCACAGAGAATGCAATAAGTAGCCAAGGGGGGATTTTACTCACTGATTTTTTTGCAATGCTATTTTTGTGCAGAAAATTTTTTAAAAAACTGCAATCATCTCCTCCAGTACTTTTTAAATTCTCTATGAAACCAAAGGATTTCAGTAGGCTCTATTGTTCCAGTTTGATAAAGACAAATGGGTGTGAGATACAGGAGTGCTGGTAAAAGACAGCTTTTATTTCCTGCCTCAGTCACCTGACTGAGGGTCAAGATAACAAATATCTATCCTTGCCTGTAAACTAGCAGAAAGCAGTCTCCTCCATCTCTAAACTGGGCCAACTTGAATCCCATCTGCAAATCCTTAGGGTTTCTGGAGGTAGGATAGAAACAGAGATGCTTTGGAATTCGTAATTATCAAATAACTCTCTCTGGTACTGTCTGCAGTAGGAAAATTAGTATTTGCTTTTCATTAAGGTTTCTTTTTTAGAAAAAAATCTTCATTATTAAGTGTGGAAGCTATTAAAGAGGGAAAATATTTTTGTTAAAAATATTTCTTTCCCATACTTCCTGGGGGAAAGAGGCTAATGTTTGGCACCTTTATAAGAAAGGTAATGATCTTTTTTTGTGCATGAATCAAAGTATTCTTGGTTTTTTAATTGGATTTTGTCTCACAGTTTAAAATCCTCTTTTTACTTTTTCTCTCTGAATTCTATTGTAAGTCTTCAGTGCCTTCCTGGGGGGAAGAGAAAAGGGGAAATGGCTTTTATAAGTTTATACAACATGGTTTCCCTTTTACTAGTCATATTTGCATACTGATCCAATTTTCAAGCAATCATGTCAAGGTATTTCCCCGAGCCTTTACTTCCACACGCCTATCACAAAGTTCTACATCTTCCATAGTGTACAAATTCATTTATGAGTTCCAAACAGGTAGCTGTGTTAGTCTAGGTCAGCAAAACAAACAAGGAGTCCTGTGTCACTTTTAAAGACTAACAAATGTATTTATCACATGAGCTTTGATGGGCGAAAATCCCACTTCAGCAGATGCTTTCAAAGTGGGATTTTCTCCCATCAAAGCCCATGCGATAAATACATTTGTTAGTCTTTAAAAATGACACAGGACTCCTTGTTTGTTAAATTTATTTATGTCACTTTTCCTCATTTTAGCAATCTATGAAATACCTAGATAACAACTAACCAAAAACCTTCGGCGAACTTCACATTAAACTCTTCTTGAGATTCAAATAGCTCCCAACATTTTGTTTGTCTATATAACTTAGCCAGAATCAAAGTAGCCAAGTACCCCCAAAAACTTCTTTTCATGATATTTCCAGCGTCACCAACAAAAAAAAAATTGAAAATTTGAGAGTTAAAAAAATTATGCTAGGCATTCAAATTTTGGGGTGATTACTAAACAGAACCAGAGCATAAACCACTTTAAAACTTGTTTCACACTGTGTATATGGCACTCACTCTAGACAAATAAGAGGAGACTCACATTTTGTATAATTGAGTGCTCTACTTTCAAAGAAGATGGGCATGTGCTAAATATGTTTTCTTGAATTACCCTTTACAGTTTACATCTACAGGGCCCATAATCAACTTCAGGATGTTATTTACTGCTGAACAAAGCGCTAAATGAGGAAATTAAACCACATGACTATCTTTGCATTTCACTAATGATTGATCATTTAACATGCATGACACAATGCCCTGATAAATTGCCTAATTTTCTGACCTTTTGCTGGAATAGAATACAATTTGTGATTGCTTAGAGAGAACAGTTCCTATATTATGCTGTTTTAATAATGTTTTGGTGTGACATAAACAAAGAGGGATTAAAAATGAGCAGAAAGTTTGCAAACTGTCTGTATATCATCTGATGCATGCTGAGGTCTAAACAAGGGGTTTACAAGGACAATTTAGCTGATTAAATACAATATATTAAATTATATTCATTCTTTTTAGCTGACAGTATATTAACATTTGACAAAGAAGATCAGATCCACATCACTGATCTATAACTTCCCATATCATCATATTTCTGAGAAAAATATCAAATTAAATGGATGAGGTAGATCAGACTTTCTTCAGACAACTAGTGAAAATTTCCACGTCGTAGGACATAGTTCTCATGGGGGACTTCAATCACCCTGACAGCTGCTGGAAGAACAATACAGCAGAGCACAGACAATCCAGGAAGTTTTTTGAGAGTGTTGTGGACAACATCCTGGTGTAAATGCTGAAGGAACCTACTAGGGGCCGTATTCATCTTGGCCTATTGCTCACAAACCGGGAAGAATTTGTAGAGGAAGTAGAAGCGGGTGTTAACCTGGGTAGCAGTGACCATGAGATGGTAGAATTGATGATCCTGACAAAAGGGAGAAAGAAGAACAACAGAATACAGACCCTGGCTTTCATAAAAGTAGACTTTGACTCTCTCAGAGAGCTGATGGGCAGGATCCCCTTGGAGGCTAATATAAGGGGAAAAGGAGTCCAAGAGAGCTGGCCGTATTTTAAAGAAACCTGATTGAGAACCAAAGAACAAGTCATCCCTATGTTCACAGAGAATAACAATTATGGCAGGTGACTAGCTTGGCCTAATAAAGAAGTCTTTCGTGACCTTAAACACAAAAAGGAAGCTTATAAGCAGTGGAAGCTTGGACAAATGATTGGGGATGAGTACAAAAATACTGCTTGAGCATGCAGGAATGAAATCAGGAAGGACAAAACACACATGTGAAGGGTAACAAGAAGTGTTTCTACAGGTATGTTAGCAAGAAGAAGGTGGTCAAGGAAAGTATGGGCCCCTTATAGAATATGAGGAGGGTGGGGGCAACCAGAGTCAGCCTTTGGCTATTGGGGGCCCTAGGGGAAGGCACATTGCAGGGCCCCCTATAGGCCTGTGGGGCCCTGTATAGGCCCACGGGGGTCCTCTGTCACCAGCCCCAGCTCCCCGCTGCCATTCCCAGCCCTGCCCCTCCCGCAGCCCCAGTTCACTGCTGGCCCCAGCTCCCCCCCACCAACCCTGGACACAGGGGCTAGCTCCTCTGCCTGCTGCCAACGGAGGCAGACATGGCTTTTGTGAAAGGCAAGGGGGGCCCTTACAGCTTGGGGTCCTAGGCATGCGCCTGCTTTGCCTACCCCAAAAGCCACCTCTGGGGGCAACCTAGTGATCGCTGCTGTAGAAAAAACTGAAGTACTCCATGCTTTTTTTGCCTCTATCTTCACAGACAAGGTCACTTCCCAGACTATTCCACTGGACCAACCAGAATGGGGAGGAGGTGAGCAGCCTTCAATGCTGAATGAACAGGTCAGCACTATAGAAAGGATGGACCTACCCAAGTCCATGGGGCTGCATGCAAAGCGTTCGAGGGAGTTGGATGATGTGATTGCAGAGACATTGGCCATTATCTTTGAAAATTCATGGCAATTGGAGGAGGTGCTGGATGTCTGGAAAAGGGCAAATATAGTGCCCATCTTCGAAAAAGGGAAGGAGGAGGATCTGGGTAATTACAGACTGGTCAGCCTCATCTCCATGGAAAAATCATGGAGCAGGTCCTCAAGGAATCCATTTTTGAGACACTTGGAAGAGAGGAAGGGGATCAGGAGCAGTCATCATGGATTCACCAAGGGCAAGTCATGTCTCAGCAACCTGATTGCCTTTTATGATGAGATGACTGGCTCTGTGGGTTTGGGGAAAGCAGTGGACGTGATATACCTTGATTTTAGCAAAGCTTTTGATATAGTCTCCCACAATATTCTTACCAGCAAGTTAAAGAAGTATGGGTTGGATGAATGGGCTATAAGATGGATAGAAAGCTGGCTAGATCATCGGGCTCAGCAGGTAGTGATCAACGGCTCGATGTCTAGTTGGCAGCTGGTAAGAAGTAGAGTGCCCCAGGAGTTGATGCTAGGGCTCATTTTGTTCAACATCTTTATTAGTGATCTGGAGGATTGAGTGGATTGCATCCTCAGCAAGCTTGCAGATGACACTAAGCTGGGAGGCGTGGTAGATACCCTGGAAGGTAGGAATAGGATACAGAATGATTTAGACAAATTAGAGGATTGGACCCAAAGAAATCTGTTGGGATTCAACAAAGACAGTTGCAGAATCCTGCACATAGGATGAAAGTATCCCATGCACTGCTACGGACTGGGGACCAATTATATAGCAGCAGTTCTACATAAAAGCATTTAGAGTAGCCAAGAAGCAGAATATGAATAAACACTGTGTCATTATTGCCAAGAAAGTGAATGGCATATTGGGCTACATTAAATAGGGGCATTGCCAGCGGATCAAGGGAAGTGATCATTCTCCTCTGTTTGGCACTAGTGATGCCACATATGGAGTATTGTGTCCAATTTTGGGCTCTCCACTACAGAAAAGATATAGATTAATTGGAGGGAGCCTAGCAGAGGGCAACAAAAATGTTTAGGGGGTTGGAGCACATGACTTATCAGGAGAAACTGAGAGAACTAGGCTTGTTTAGTCTACAGAAGAGAAGAATGAGGGGAGATTCCAGGGAACAACAGAGCTAGGCTATTCGCAGTGATAATAGATGACCAAAATAGGATCAATGGTCTCAAGTTGTAGTGGTGGAATTTTAGATTGGATATTAGGGAAAAAAAAACTTTTCACTAGGAGGGTGGTAAAGCACTGTTATGGGTTACCTAGGGAGTTCGTGGAATCTCCATCCTTAGAAGTTTTTAAGATGCGGGTTGACAAAGCCCTGGCTGGGATGATTTAATTGGGGTTGGTCCTGCTATGTGCAGGGGATTGGACTAGAGGACCTCTTGAGGACCCTTTCAATTTAATCTTCTATTATTCTATATATAAACTTTAAAAAAAATAAGAAAAACCACACACACATAGGACAGGAAAAAGGAATACATTTTATAATATATATGGATACAAAAATGAAGTGTTAAAAAGTAAGCACATTTTCTATTAAAGTGACTTGCTTTATATTTTTTAAAATGAAAATTGGCTAGCTTGTTTACTTTGAAATAAAGATTAAGACCCATTGTCCAGCTCTTAGCATTCACCATGTATGAACCTTCCTTGCTCTCCCTTCCTAATCTTTGTGCAAAATTGGAATTCAAAAATTCTTCTTTCCAAAGCTGAAAATATATTAGTGGTAAATCATCAACCTAACAATCACATTTCTGCCTGAATTTTTTTTTAAAAAATCCAGTGGTCTGTCAAACAACTCCCAAGATTACTAGTCTATTTTTTTCCAGTTGGTTCTCTTTATGTAATTGGCAACTCCAGACTATCTAGTCTGTTTCACTCCTACCACTGTCATCTGTCAGTCAGTATCTCCTTTTGTCTATGAGGTTACTTCACAAAGCTACAGGGTATAAGGAAAACATTTTAAAACCACAAAAAATTGGTGATAGAACTCAGATGTAGGTGTTGCACTTTAAACTCGTTTTCTTCAATTGACTAGATTTCAAGTTGTCAGCATTACTTTAATATGCAGCGTATCAAAATGAAATATAACATATTCTCCACATAGTATTAAACTATGAAGAGATAAAGTCCATCAGTGTAGTTAGACAGCTACATACTGACTCTTTTTTTGGTTAAGTTATGCATACATCTGAGAGAAATGAGGCTTGTCAGAATCAGAGCCCAGAACGTTTGTAACCTTTAGTTATTAGATTTATGTCAGATAAACAGAGAGCTGTGACCAAATGTGCTTATGCGCAAGCTGGGGAAAACTAGAATAAATTATTTTTGTATTGAGAGGTTACAACGATTGCTGATGTTAACTGATTGGATCGCGTAAGATTCACCATGTACATAATATATTTTATTGCAAAAATACCACTAACAAAAGTAAGCTTCTGTTTCTGTTAAACATTCTGTTTAATATTAACTGATTAGCAAAATATAAGGGTTTAAACAGCCCATTTTGCAATAAAAGTAAATGAACCTGTTAATTTGCACAGTATAGTTTATTCATCTCAGCCTCCTTTTAAACATTTTACTTTTAACACGAAGAATGATCTCTTCCTAAGAACAGACTGTCAGTGATTTAATCTTATTTGTTAGAGCCATTAATACTAAACAAACTCCTTAAATCTCCCTCCTGAAGACACACAAGAAAACCAAGGTTCAAGAGAAAGGATTTTCAATATATCAAAGTGATGGCAATCGGTTCATGAGGCCAAGATTTTTCTTGTGGTACAAGTCAGACAGTAGTATGATCCCAAGATAGGCCTGATGCTATGCTTGATACTGAAAATATTGAGGCCAAAAGAACAGATGGTCAGCACACATTACAACTGCAATTAATGAGACATACATTATTACAAGATGTTTTCTGTTTGCTTTAAACTAATTAAATGTGCCATTCCCAGCACTTTTTACAAAGGTTTATACATTCTGCAGCAAAAATATGCATCAGGTAATCTCAGCTAAATGTGCATGAGCTGGAGCATGGAGTTTATGGATATGTAAGTAGTTTTGGGGAAGTAAAGAGTCTCTGGTTCTAGTGAAATATAGACAACTTGATGGATGACGCTAGCTTTAGTATCTTACTTAGCGCAGCCCTAACTACTGTCTGTCTCCATGTCTGACTCTAACATACTTCCTGTGAGATTCCTGCAGTGTCTCTAAGATGGCATTTTGCCAAAGATGTGAGTGGGGAGGTTAGGGGGGGAAGATTTGGCAGACACAAGGATGCAGTTATCTCCTCTTCCTCCTTTTTTAAAAAAAGAATAATGATGTTATGGTATTTCTATGATTTACTATTATGTGGAGAATTTGGTATGTTTCATCTTCATAAACTACATATTAAATGGGATGCTGACAATTTATCCCTGAAAAAAATAAGACAATTACTTTGGTTACACTTAGTCTTTGATCTGCTCATTATTTAGGGGGAAATCTTCACATCCTTCCCCCAAACATAAATGTTAAATAAGATAGTATTTAATATGCGCTTATTGTGACGTCTTCTTCTTTACTTGTGCTCGCCCATCTGTCTGTAGCCCTGTTATCACTTGTCTGATACCCTGCCCCAAACAGCTTACAAGCTTTATGTTTGTGCAGCACCTAGAATAAGAGTGACCTGATCTATGACTGGCTACAGGGCACTATCACAAAACAAATAAATAATAGTGTTAATTATAATAATGACTAATAATAAGCTGCTTCAAAAGCCTCTTCCTTAGGTAGGGTTTTATATGCTGTGAAAGCAGTTGAAGGCTTTTTTTCTTGTGCTCCCACCCTGTCCACCAAAAAAAATCCAGCCAATTTCTTTAGTTACTTGAGTGGAGCAGGCTCTTCTATTTCTACATCTCTCAGATAAGGGACCTGGTGTTCCAATTAGTATTCTTTCAACAGGAATCCCTACTGGAAGTCATGATGTGTATTTTTTTTCCAAGCATGCTCAAAAGGTTTAGTGCACAAACGTACAAAAAGATACCACAGTTTAATTCAAAAGAATAAGAACATGATGAAGAAAAGGCTGTTCTCCTGCAAGAGTGAAAAACAATTTTACTGTAGAGAGATGTCCACAAGAAAGTTTTGGAGCAATGTAAGCTGTTCTAGTAACGGACCCCTGAATAGAGTTTTCAAAACCTGAGAATCCTAGCTCTTTTCTCAAAAATACACATACAACTTCATGCCTAATTTACACATGCAGTTTCCATGGCTGCATACAGTTATTTGGTATCTACATATATAACTGGCATGTTTTTGCGAAGCAGACCTGATTTGTACATTAAAATACATTAATAGATTTCACAACATTTGTATTTTGGTGTGCAGATCTAGGATTCTCAGGTTTTGTAATTCAGACCGCGCATCTGATCTGAAGGGGAAAGGTGTCCAAGACAGCTGGCTGTATTTTTAAAGAAACCCTGTTAAAGGCACAGGAAGATAACATTCTGATGTGCAGAAAGAACAGCAAATGTGGACAGCGACCAGCGTGGATTATCAGGGAACTCTGCGGGGAGCTGAAACATAAAAGGGAAGGTTACAAGAAGTGGAAGCTTGGACAGATGACAAGGGAGGCGTATAAAGATATTGCTCGGGACTGCAGGGATAAAATCAGAAAGGCCAAAGGAGAATTGGAGTTGCAGCTAGCAAGGGACGTGAAGGATAACAGAAAGGGGTTCTATAAGTATATCAGCAACAAGAAAAGGATCAGAGGTGGTGTAGGTCCCTTACTGAATGGGGCAGGCATCCTCATGGTGGATGATGCGGAAAAGGCTGAAGTACTCAATGCTTTTTTTACTTCAGTCTTCACAGGGAGGGCCAGCTCCCAGGTTACTACACGGGGTAACGTGGAATGGAGAGGAGAGCGGCCCTCGGTGATGGAAAGTCAGATTAGGGAACACTTAAAGAAATTGGATGTGCACAAGTCCATGGGGCCGGATGAACTGCATCCGAGGGTGCTGAGGGAGTTGGCGGAAGTAATTGCAGAGCCGCTGGCCATTATCTTTGAGAACTCGTGGCGAACGGGGGAGGTCCCGAGGACTGGAAAAAGGCAAATATAGTACCTCTCTTCAAGAAAGGAAAAAAGGAGAATCCGGGGAAATACAGACTGGTCAGCCTCACCTCAATCTCTGGAAAAATCATGGACCAGGTCCTCAAAGAATCCATCCTGAAACACTTGGAGGAAAATAGAGTGATCAGGGACAGTCAACGTGGATTCACCAAGGGCAAATCGTGCCTGACGAACCTGATTTCCTTCTATGATGAGATGACTGGATTTGTGGATGCGGGAAGAGCCGTTGACGTGGTATACCTTGACTTTAGCAAGGCTTTTGATACGGTTTCCCACAGCATTCTCATCGGCAAGTTAAGGAAGTATGGGTTGGACGAGTGGACTGTAAGGTGGATTGAAAACTGGCTAGATCAACGGGCTCAGTGGGTAGGAATCAATGGCTCGATGTCTGGTTGGCAACCGGTAACGAGTGGAGTGCCCCAGGGGTCGGTCCTGGGGCCGGTTCTATTCAACATCTTCATTAATGATCTTGATGATGGAATAGACTGCATGCTTAGTAAGTTCGCGGATGACACCAAGTTAGGGGGAATGGTAGATACTCTGGAGGGCAGGGAGAGGATCCAGGGAGACTTGGACAAATTGGAACACTGGGCCGAAAGAAACCTCATGAGGTTCAACAAAGACAAGTGCAAAGTTCTGCACTTAGGACAGAAAAATCCCATGCACTGCTACAGGCTGGGGACCGATCGGTTAAGTAGCAGCGCTGTAGAAAATGACCTGGGTGTTATGGTGGACGGGAAGATGAATATGAGCCAACAGTGTGCCCTTGTTGCCAAAAAGGCCAATGGCATATTAGGCTGCATGAGTAGGTGTATTGCCAGCAGATCGAGGGATGTGATAATTCCCCTCTATTCGACACTGGTCAGGCCGCATCTGGAATACTGTGTCCAGTTTTGGGCTCCCCACTACAGAAAGGATGTGGACAAATTAGAAAGAGTCCAGCGGAGGTCAACAAAAATGATTAGGGGGCTGGGGCACATGACTTATGAGGAGAGACTGAAGGAACTAGGCTTATTTAGTCTAGAGAAGAGACGACTGAGGGGAGATTTGATAGCAACCTTCAACTACTTGAAGGGGTGCTCCAAAGAAGAGGGAGCTAGGCTGTTCTCGAGGGTAACAGAGGACAGAACAAGGAGCAATGGTTTCAAATTACAGCTGGGGAGGTCAAGGTTGGATATTAGGAAAAACTTTCTCACTAGGAGGGTGGTGAAGCATTGGAATGGGTTACCTAGGAAGGTGGTAGAATCTCCATCTTTGGAGATTTTTAAGGCTCGGTTAGACAAAACCCTGGCTGGGGTGATTTAGTGGGAGTGGTCCTGCTTTTTAGCAGGGGGTTGGACTAGATGACCTCGTGAGGTCCCTTCCATCCCTATTATTCTATGATTCTATGAGTCTATCTGAACCTTTCAGCTTTAATTTTTTTCTTATCTATGAACTTCATGATAAAGGTTGCAAAAATGTGAGTTTAGACTTCATGCTTTAATAGGCAGACCCGGAGTTTTGAGCCTGGTGACTGGGTTCTATTACTTATCCCATCCCTGGAGTCCAAACTCCTAGCTCGGTGGCAGGGCCCATATGAGATCATCTGTCAGATGGGGCCAGTAAACTATGAAATTCATCAGCTGGACCGCCAAAAGAAAAGGCAGATATATGATGTGAACTTCTAAAAACACTGGCGGGAGTGAGAGGGCCTCATGATCACCTCATTACCTGCCAATCCTGAACTAGGTCTGCAGGTGCCCGCAGGAGATGACCCGAGTGAACCCCAATTAGGTCCTACCCTCTCTGAAGCCCAGCAACGGCAAGCACAACACCTGCTAACCACCTATGGCCCAGTCTTCACTGCTACCCCGGGGAAGACCACTCGAGTCTACCATAAGATTCAGACGCCACCCGGGGAAGTAGTGCGTATGGGGCTGGGGTCACCCCCACAGCATCTTCAAGTGGCCATAGAAAAAGAGGTCCAAGCTATGCTGGAACTCGGAGTGACTGAGCCCTCAATCCAGCGAATGGCAAAGCCCCATCATGCTCATCCCAAAGCCAGATGGGACCAAGTGGTTCTGTACAGATTTTCATCGGGTCAACGCCATCTCCAAGTTTGATGCCTACCCCATTCCCCAGGTAGATGAGCTGTTAGATTGTCTGGGAGAAGCCCAATACTTCACCACCCTGGACCTCACAAAAGGGTATTGGCAAATCCCGCTGGAACCTCAATTGAAAGAGAAGACTGCCTTTGCAACCCCCAGAGGACTCTATCAGTTTATGAGAATGCCCTTTGGCCTCCATGGAGGCTCTGCAACATTTCAGCGCCTAATGGACCAGCTTCTGAGACCACACCTGGGCTACACGGCTGCATATATAGATGATGTGGTCATATATAGCCAGGACTGGGAATCCCACCTTGCCCAGGTAACAGCAGTGCTACAAATGTTGTGCGACTCCAGGCTCACCGTGAATCCTCGGAAGTGCTGCATCAGGTGGCAAGAAACGATGTACCTGGGGTATACCCTTGATCAAGGCACCTTGAGCCGTTGATGGGGAAAGTACTGGCCTCCAAGAATATCTGCAGCCCACCACAAAGAAAGAAGTGGAGCAATTCCTGGGCTTGACCTAGTACTACCACTGGTTCGTTCCTGACTTTGCCACCATAGTGGCCCCCTAACAGATCTCCTGACTAAAGAACAACCACTTCGGGTGCAGTGGAACTCCGATTGCGAATGTGCCTTCAGGGAGCTGAAGGAAAGATTGTGTTGTGACCCTGTGTTGTATAGCCCTGACTTCTACTGTCCCTTTATAATCCCAGTAGACGCGTCAGCCGTTGGACTGGGAGCTGTCCTGGCCCAGAATATCAATGAAGAGGAACACCCTATTCTGTACCTCAATCTCAAGCTCTTCCCTTGGGAACAGAGGTACGTGGCCGTCGAAAAGGACGCCCTGGCTGTGAAATGAGCCTTAGAGGCATTGCATTATTACCTACTCGGCTGGCCGTTTATCGTGGTCACGGATCACGCCCCCCTCCAATGGCTGCAGAGAATGAAATATACTAACACCCGCGTGATGCAGTGGTACATGGCCCTACAACCTTTTTCATACAGTGTAGAACATCGAGCAGGTAAAAACCATGCAAACGCAAACACGCTATCCCGCATAGGAGAGGGAGTACAGGCCAGTCCCTCATCCCAGGGGCTGGATTTGAGGAGGGGTGTGTGTAACAAGGAGCTGTGGCATTCATCAGAACCTGGGCCTGAGGAAGGGCCAGCACTCCCCCCTGGTCAGACCCAGACATTACTCGGTCAAAGCCCCAGAGACAGAGGGGTGGAGCTAGAACAGGAAGAGGAGGTATAAAAGGCCAGCCAGGCCATTCAGTCAGGGGCTGGCCGCTGCAAGGGAAGGAAGCTCCCACTCGGAGGCGGTTTGCCAGGTGAGACCGGGACCCCACTGCGCAGCCACCACCAGCTGTACCTGATGGAAGCCCCGAAGACCCCCCTAGCTTGCCTGGCCCTACGGATTGAGAGGGGATCCCAGACACTGTGGACTGGGGTGGACACCCTCAAGACTTGCACAGCCTGGAAAACCTAATCCTTCCGAGGGATCCCGAGGAGCTGAATGGGGTTGACAACCCTGAGGGACCACTGAAATCCTGGGACAGGGAGGAGATTCCCTCTGCAGAGGAGGAGGAGCAGCCAGTGGCAGAGGACCCCTGTGACCTCGAGGAGCTGCCTTTGGCTGACAGGCTGGAAGCCTTCCCTGCCCTACCGCCCCCAGACCATGAGGGACTTAGCAGGATCCCCAGGGCAGTTTACCCTCCAGACCCAGCGGAATCCCCCACTGACAGGTATTTGGGGCTGGTAAGGTGGATGGGGAGAGGAAGTAGCCCAGGGGCAGTGGGAGCGTACTGCCTGAGTTGTATTCCGCCCTGGCGGGAGCTCTGCAGACCCCAGTGGCAAGTTGCTTCGCCACTGGGTCGGGCCGAGGGCTGGGACGCAGTGGAGTCGGGTGGGCCTGTGTCCCCCTTTCCTTCCCTCCCCTGTCCAGTGATCCAACCGCCCAAGTGCTTAGCCCCCACAGACCCTGCCAAGGGGTTTGAGGGTTGTGCCTGCCCTGCCCTGCCTAGGGGCCAGGGGCAACTGACTCTGTGCCTGCCCCACCCTGCCTAGGGCTGAGAGCAACTGAATTCTGGACCTTGGCATCGCCCTGCCTGAGGGCTGGAAGGCCAATGAATTCTTGACCTCGCCTGGACAAGCGGCAGACATACCTCCTACATACCTCCTCCTCCCCCACCTGAGAGTTAAGTTTTTAGGTTTGTCTACGGAACAGAACACACAAACAAGTGGGAGGTAATCAATAAGGAGATATTCACAAACGCCAAATAAAAAACAAACAAAAAACATTAAAATATTCCTTTCCCAACTGAAAAACATTTTAAAAAATCACTCCATAACATTTTATACTAACTACTTAGTGCTCTGACCGTTGCTCTCTTCTAGACTCTTGTTTCACAGGGGGTCATGTTATTTCAATGATGCAGAATGAGGTAGGAGATACAAAGGTATCCTTTGGACTTTTAAATGCCACTTCGCATCTAGGCACTCAAGCGTTCATTAAAAAATTATTAACTCTAAAGAATCAAAAAGTGCACATTTCAAAGAAAAATATATACAAAGTGACATCTCACTGGATATTAACTGTAATATAAATAAACTTGCTTTTATAAAATACTGCTTTGGATTTCATTTGAATTATAAATATATACTTTTACTGAAATAAAGCTGAAGGAATAATACAAAGTCTTTATTTGCAGCAACTCCTATGCAGTGGACAGTGATTTTGAGTCATTAGATGAAACATCTGCCTTGTGCCACTGTTCTCTATGGGTATGTTTACACTTGCAAGTTAGGTTGACTTAAGGAGGCTGAAGTTGACCTAACTTAGTCCAGGTCCACACCAGGCTTTCATTAAATTGACTTAAGAAATTCCTTAAGTCGACTTAATGTAAGCTTAAGTCTACTTAGTAAGAACCACTGGTTAGGTCGACCTAACCCTTAAATCGACTCCTTAAGTCGATTTAAACATAGTGTGGACATGGATTAACCCTTAAGTCGACTTTATTAAGTCGACTTAAGGGCAGTTAGGTCGACTTACTAAGTCCCAGTTCAGGGTAAACACTTTGTTAAGTCGACTTAACAAAGTCGACCTTATTAAATCAACTTAACAAAGTCGACCTAACTTTTTCTAGTGTAGACATAGCCTACAAAATTAACAGAATGGCATGGAATTAATTGCTGGAAACAGCCTGAAGTTGACTGCTGGAGATCATCAGTCCATGGTGGAAAAACTTTTTTCAGAGGTTAACTTTTCAGAGGTTAACTTTAAATCTACCTAATGGTGCACCCATGCCTTAGTAACCTTCTAATTGTTCTCCTCTTTTTCTGAACTCTTTAGCTTTTGCCTGAGCACCTGGCAGAACTAATTAGGAATGGGATCCTCAACCACCCCCATGACCTGCATGCTATTCATGTCAGTACCTACTTTTAATTCTCCCTTCCATGAGCTCTGAGCTCATCTTCCAGGCAGAACCCATCACTGTCTGAGAACATAAAATCTAGTAAAACACTCTGGAAACATTTGCTAGGCAGATATCACCTCAGGTTATAAAGTATTGTTTTAGCTAGCTGAAAACTGTTACTAGGAAAAAATGCCTTAATGATGGATGTTCTTCTCTCTGTGCCTGCCTAGCATTTAGATCACATCTTCAGAAAGAAGAGTCCATTTGCTGAACATACATGAACACTGAAAAGACTAAGTTCTTATTAAAACATGGAACAGGGTAACAGTGTTCTTTTGTTGACTGACATTGGCAGCTAAATTTTGAACCTTGCAGGAAGATACCGATAGATTACTATTGACTCATTGTGACATATGCATAACCTATCCCATCCCACCATAACTCATTCACTTTTAAATGCAGAAGGTTGTGAAATGCTTGTGTTAAAGTTACACGTTAGAAAAACTATCCTATAGATCTAGAAGGGAAGCAAATTCTTGGGAAATGTACTTCTTTCCCAGGTGTTTTTAACTGGGACATAGTTGGTCAGTAAAAGGCACCCCAACCCCAATTATATTTTCACTTATCTTAGCTTTCTGTGACAAATCATCTCCTTTGTTTCTTCTCTCAGAAATCACTCAAAGGGACAGTGTCATCTTGAAAACCACATATATGTTTGGAAATTTTATATCTGCTTTCAATATAAGTGAGATGTAAGATTACTAAAAATTAAAAAGTGTTATTAAAAACACCCTTTACTCTATTTTTATCAGCTGTTTTGGTTTATGGGCCATACCTGCAACTGGCCATGACAATTCACATAGGATGAGCACTTGCCCCTCTGTATTTGACATCATTTTGTGTATAGGTACTTTCCCTGTCCAGTAAGTTATTAAGGGAAAACTGGCTGACTGACGAGACTTTTATAAACTTAAATAGGGAGCAGAAAAAGCCTTATACCTATTATTTTTTAAGGATTTTGGAAGTTCAGGTCATGTTGATAAAACAACACTGTAAAATAAAAGATTTATTATTCAATTTAAAACAATGAGATTAACAGTGTCCCTTTCACTTTTCATCAGACCAAAGCCAAAGTCCTATATAAGGTAGAAAGGATGCCTCCCCCCTCAGCATTAAATCATTTACTTAGAACTGAATCACCTATTCTATATGCTTCTGCTCTGCAAGACGTTTTTTCTACTTCTGCTGCTTCTGTGGAAAAGTGTTTTCAATAAACAACCTCTCCTAAAACAAGGCTCTTCTCTGTGCAGATTACAGAGTTTGGAATGGAAAATGTCTGTCAGTGATGATTTGTTGAAACAATCTTTAAAAGATTAGTGCAGAGCACTGTATAGGTACTGAGTGTCTCCAAAAAAATTAACAAAAATGAATTCGGGTGCCAAAGATGCAGCAGCAGTTTGTTGTTTCATTTTCTTCTCGTGAACATTATCTGTTTATGGTTTTTTTTCCCCCGCTAAAGAACTGGCCCTGGTCAATTAACAGAGAATATATTTATTGGTAAATTAGGGGCAGCTAATGGTATGCATCTGCTAAAAAGCCAGGCCAGTAGAAGCTGGTAATGCACTACCAGAAATGGTATTTCAGCTCTAACATTCAAATATAGATCTGTATAAATTAGTTAAAGCCTCTAACTTTAATGCCATACTGCAGCTAGGTCAGTGAATCAGAGGTATATACATGATTGTCTTGCACCCTTTGCCAATGGAGAACTTTCTTAGGTTTCAGTGAGAATTTTTACCTGTAAGAGGAATATGAGCTGATCCATAAATTGCATGGCATTACTTTAACTCCTTCAGTGATTATTCCTATTTACTCTGTTTTATTTATCTTTTATATGGTGCCTAAATGTATCGACAGCTGTCCAGGCTTTCTTCTTCAATCATTCTCTCAGAGTGAACAATGTTAAACAATAGGGTGGATAGGAAAATCAAATTTTCTTAAATGAGCCAGAACACTTTTTTATTCCCTAAAAAGTTATCCAAAAGTCCAGAAAGATTGTTTTTAAAAGAACAAAAGTAAATACCATGCTGATCCAGTGGCCATTTGCTGTTCATCTGAGGCCTGATCCAAAAACTACTGAAGTCAATGTGATGACTTTCTTCGCTAAGGAATTTTTTTTGTAAAAAGAATGGTGGCCAGAGCAGTGGATGGTCACTTTTATATAACTAAATACAGAAAATCTGAATTCTATTCTTTTCTGCTGGAGAAGTCATACAAACATTGTGGTCAAAAGGATAGTTATCTACAATGATAGACACAGCTTTATCTTGCTGAAACCTGGTGGTTTTTAATCCCAAGAATATCAAGATTTTAATAAGCGATGAAAGAAGAGAGGAAGATAAAACATTGTGGGTGTGAAATGACTGCAGCTCCTTTAAAAGTAATTGCTTTTGATTCTTCTTCAGTTTAGTAGCAATAGGAAGCATAAAAATAAGAATTCCTGGGATTTGCTGCTATATAATAAAGTGTTAAGATTGTGATCGATTAGTTTTCTTATGATTTAAAGAGACTGGCCCCAAGGTGAAGAACTGCTATACGTTGATATTCCTAACGGTCTTGTATTCTCAGCTGCTCTAGCATGATGTAATTCCCTGAAGTTCTGTATCATTTTTAGAAGGCAATATTTTTAGGCATTATATTTCCAGTCTTCAGTTTGCTTATTAGCAATGGCAAAGCTCAAAATATCTGGGGAAACCGCTAATGACATTTCACTGTCTTTCCTTCCAGTCCTATATAAGACCAGGACTTTCAGTGGATTCACTAATTCACTCATTCCAGACCTGTTTTTTAACCAAATGCTAAGAACATCATATCTTGTTGGATGAATATTAGTGAAATACAAGTCTGATTTCTGATCTATACTATGTCCTGTAAGGAAATGGTATCCCTTCATCCTCTTTCCAAATTTCTTTCTAAAATGATCTCTAACTTGAATCTCAATCAAGTCATTAACATACCTGTATTTTTTCCCAAGACCATTCACATCCACATAGGTCAGGCTTTGTACTTAAGACATCCAGTGGGCATTAAGTTACTGGGAGAGATTCATGAGATCTACTGTTTTTAATAGCAGCATAGGTGAAGACAAGAAAAAATGAATACACAGGAGAGACCAAGTCAAGTGATTCAACAGCAGCCCCTAGAAAAGTCCAGGCTGCTGCAGTCCAGGGCTACACACACACTCTCCTGCCGCTGCTCAGCAATCTGCCAGATAGTGAGGGATGTTTCCTTTCCAAACCACATGGGATGCCCTATGCAAGGCTGGTTTACACTGAACTTGTGGGGAATTCAGGCAGACTAGCAACTGAATCACACTCGAGATCCATTAAACGCTACTCCTTGGATAAGGACACATAGCTATGTAATTCTAAATCCTGAAATGCTGTTTAGGGTGAAGCACAAGTCAGTCGATCAGGAGTCATAATGTAGAGTTGTGCCCAATCGGGATAAACAATAATTTGAAGGGTTTCCTAATATACATCTTGATTATGTTACTATTTCAGTGTTTGTTCTATATGGTATGCTAAGTCACTACATTTACAGATTCTTCACTGAGTTCCGGTAATAGTATGGCAGATCAATGAGTTATTTAAAGATAAAAAAACCCTGTTAGTTATCTTAAAGTAGTCTGACAATGCTTTTTTGACATCTTTAAAATTAAACAATCTTGAACTGCTTGAGTGATATATATGAACTCAGACCTGGCAGGAAATTATGGGTCCCCAATACAATTGCTCAGATGAGGGAGACTACACAGATGGTGGATCACTTAGCCCAAATGCCAGATCTGTGTGACAGCACACAGTCTTTTACCTATTAGCAATAAATTAATACTTGACACATCAATATTGCTTATCTCTGAAGATCGTAACATCCTTTATAAAGTAAGGCTCAGATTGAGGCACAATATTTAAAGGCTGGATTGCAATCTGTCCTGAGTAAGAAGCGGTGCAAATCTGCATTGCTGTAGCAGCAAATCAAGCACCAAATTGTAATTCAGTAAGACACAACTCTTTCCCTGCTCCTCCACTGCTCTGAGGAGCGAGTAACTTTATCCCCTTTTAATAGAAGAGTTTACTTCCCAGTATGCACATGGGCAACTACTTCAGTCAACAAGAACGGAATGTTAAGCCAGTGTTTTACACACTCCCCACTACTTTCAACACATCACCCACTTACTGTCAACAGTAATCCTCAGGGCAGTAGCGGATGTAGTTACCCACAGATCTGGAGCGGTTACCCGCAGATCTGCAGGGCTCTACTTATAGACCCATCAGCCTAACTAACTGTTTTTAAGAACAGGACAGACAGACATCTGTCAAGAATAGTCTATTTACTCCTGCTTCATCAATCACAGGGAGATACACTAGATGATCTCCAGGTTCCCTTGTCCCCTACATTTCTGATAGAACTGCAGTATTCCAGGTACCTATGGTGATGTAAAAACATTGTAGCTCACCAATAGTAGAGGAATAACCTGTTTTCAATGCGTTCATAACAAATACCAAATATGAAGGTTAGGCAGAACTCTCACCAACTATCCTCACAAATGGAGTTAAGTGAGATCTGGCTCTCCACGTTATATACTCATTTGATAGGGAATTTTAAATATGGTAACAGAAGCCATCATGCAGGAAATTCTGCTCTTTAGATTCTTTAATATCGTTAGACGCTCTCATAGAAAAGTAGACTTGCCCTTTCTATCTATTCCTCATTTTTTCCCTAAATAAATAGATTGTTTTGTATGTTTTACCATGATCAGTAAGCTCAGCCAGAAAGCTACCTTAGCTTTATCCTATGTTTGGAAATATTGACAACTGTTTGGTTTCTTTAGATTCTCTTTCCTCTTTCTAGTTTGAAACAGAGAGCATAGTAATTGGAAATTCAATTTCAAAGAGTTTCATTCCTAAACAAGACTATGAATAATTTACAGTTTGGCTTCTACTACCCAAACATAGTCCTACCTAAAACAGCCCTAAGGTTTGTTTAGTTATAACTGTTCTGAGCAAGTGGATGTTGTGGGTTGTCCAGAATCATCACAGATCTATGAAGAATCATTTGACTTTATTGCTATTTCTGGTGAATATGATGAATTCAAAGGCAGAAAAACAAATCAGTTAAAAGGCTCAGAGTCAGAGGAATGAGAAAACTCAACCCTATGCTTTAATTATGTGCATATGAACACAGAACTGTTCCTTGTGGAAGAGGTACTTCAGTTGTAGCAGGATGTAATTACTGCACAAACCCTTCCCTCTGAGCCATTTTCCAAGTTGCTCATTTAGCATTTTCCCCTCTGTAGTTTTATTTCTAGTTCCATATTAAAGGCATCATGACAAGTTCTCCAGCACTGACCTCCACTTATAAGATGCATTGTGTTGGAGTTTGAAAATTGATATTTCAAGTGTTAATATAAGGAATAATTGACTCCCTTCTGTGGCCTTTCAAAACCCTTGGAGATTCCCTCTGTAAAAATCACCATGGTAACTGAGATAAAGCTAAAAAATGTCATCCAAAATGGAATGGTGTTAGAGTTTTGGATCCCGAGCTTTCATTTCCCATCAGCTTCTTACCCGAGTTCTTATACTAGTGAATTACATAAGCAAATATTAGTTACCTAACATCTATAATTCTCTGTGTTGCTGTTAGTTTTGAATTTGTTTTTAAGTACAATATTTGCTTATTGTTAAAAAGGAAAGAAGTGTAGCTGAGGCCATGAATTGCTGTTCTGTTGTTGTTAGAAAGGTTTATTTCACATAAATAGGAAATAGAGAGAAAGCTCCTGTTGCTGTTTTTCCAGGCAGCTGGTTTGGTGTTTTGAAATGGGTCAGGTCATCACTAGAAGAAAAAACAATAATGAAACAGGGACTCAGTGGATTTCCTCTTAGTCCATTCAACTGACTGTGCGTACATAAATACTGTTTGCTTTCCAGAAAGAGCAAAAACAGCAACAAAGCTAATTCCAGTTGCAGATACTCAGTTAAGACAGACCAATGGTGAGAGAGAAGGTCCGTTGCTGGACAAAGGGCTGGGCTGGGCTCTGAGATTCCTGTCCCCTACACTATGAAACCTCTCAGCCGAAAGCCAGATGAGCCAAGCGTTCCCAGTGTTAAGCAGTGACTAGTTCACATGCTTCTGAACATTCACCTTTTTCTTTTCTCCAGGTGCTCCACACAACAAAGGAATTTCTCAGACAGCTTCAACTATAACCAGCGTCCAGTGGAGTTGGTGCCTCTGCAAGTCCCCATCCAGACAAAAAGGAATGTTTAATCCACCTCTCATCCCTTATGACTTTGGGTGCTATTACAGCAGCAACTCTTAGGTGGTCCTTTAGGCAAGGCTCGCCAAGTTTAACTTTGTGGAGAGTTTCATATCAATAACTCGCATTTCATTACTTTCTTTACTATAATGCCCCCCCCCCCCTATTTCTTTGTTCACAGTTAAGCAGCAGACAGTAAAAAGACACATTTTATTGAGATGGGTGAAAGTCTTTCAAAGTTCTTAAACAAGAATCTCTCCATGCATAAAATATCCGTCTCAGAAACATTAGTTATAGGAGCATATGCATTGTATCCATCATCTAATTCTCATGCCTGCTGCTGGATTCCTCCTATTCCCTTAAATTGGTCTTTTTCTTTGCCTTACAATATACTGTATTAACTACATATGTACTGATAAAATAAGCAGAAGTAAATAATACCTTCTTAAATATCGTCCAAGATGTTAAAGGGCAGTATAGTAACTGTACTAACAGTAACTAACAATGACAAACACCTTTTAACATATAACCATATAGCAGTGGTAGGTGAGCAGATGGGAACAATTAAGGATTGTATGAAGGTGCCATTTGGGGTTTGGAAGATGGATTTAAGGAGACTTGGTAGAAATAAGAACATGTAGCTCTTTTTTGCCAGAAGAGGAATTATTGTGCTGCTGCAGCAGCCTCCCATGTCTATAGAGCCAATAAAAGGGAGAATAATATACGTTCCCCATATATTACAAGACAGGTGTCTGTAAATATAGGAAAACAGTTTAACCACTACTATGGCTAGTGCTAGCCTAGCATAAAGGTGGATGATTGCAAATATGCAACTGAGTTTCGGATCCTGCGATTTAACTGTGGGGAATTTGGCATCTTTTCCTGGTATAGAATACTATGAGGTAGACTTACTTTTAAAACAATTTTAAAGTGTTTTAAATGTTTTAAAATTCAAAAAGTTGCAGTTCATAATTCATTTATTTCCCTGTGGAAGGAGAACACCTGAGCCCCTTTTCTGAACTTTTGTTTCCTTTCTGTTTTAGTTTGACTGGCTATGGGCCCAGTGAATGTGGGGCAGTGGAGGAAGCAGTCATGTGTTTTTATTGGTTTATTGGCCCAGTTTTATTCATTTCAGGTCATCTGTCTCTCCCACAACTACCTGCACAGAGGCTATGCTTGTCTAGATCCTACAGCTTTGGTTCACGTTAACATTCCTGACAGTCTGTAGCCGAGGCTGAGATAATGATACTACAGGAAATACAACCATCTATTAAGGCAAGTCCTGTGATTGTGTGTAGTGGAAAACTGGAGATTCATTTTCTCTTAGTTAAAATGTAGTTTCTAAAAGAAAAAATGAAAATGCTAACCTTTTTTTCTATAGTGTCACAAAATCTGTTTTCTAATAAAGGGGGGTTGTATTTTATTAGCTCAGAGGTGACAATGTCTAAAGACTGGACTGCATTAGTAGCATTTAGAATTACAAGAGGATCCAGGGAAGTAATCATCCCCTTCTCTTTGGCACTGGTGAAGCCCCATTTGGAGTACTGAATCCAGTTTTGGGTCCCCCACTACAGAAGGGATGTGGACAAATTGGAAAGAGTCTAATGGAAGATAATGAGAATGATTAGAGGGCTGGAGGATGTGATTTATGAAGAGAGGTTGTGGGATCTAGGCTTGTTTAGTCTGCAGAACAGAAAAAAGGGGGAGGGAGGGCTGATAGCAGCCTTTAACTGTTTGAAAGGGGGTTCCAGGGAGGATGGAACTAGGTTGTTGTCAGTGGTAGCAGATGACAGAATCAGGAGTAATGATCTCAAGTTGCAGTGTATGGGGATCTAGGTTGGATATTAGGAAAAAAAATTCAGTAGGAGGGTGGTGAAGCACTAGAATGGGTTAGCTAGGGAGGCGGTGGAATCTCCATCTGTAGAGTTCTTCAAGGTGCTGGTTGACAAAGCCTTGGCGGGGATGATTTAGTTGGAGTTGATCCTGCTTTGAGCAGGGAGTTGGACTAGATGACCTCCTGAGATCCCTTCCAACCCTAATTGTCTATGATTCCATGATTCTAAGATTTCAAAGACTGGAGATTAACTCCACTCTGTCCTAGGTACTTTGAACAATGTAGATAAAGGCTATGATCGTCTATTTGTTGTACTAGAAAACTGAATGCCTCCTAAAGATGGTAGAAAGTTTTTATTTTTGTTGAAAAAGGGCCTTCTAATTTCTGCCAAAACCTTTTCTTAAAAAAATAAAAATGACTTTTTGACTTTTTAAAACAATTTTTTCCTTAAGAATCCCCGCTATAAACTTCAATAATTCTTAAAAAAGAAAATTATTTTTCTTTTGGTAATTTTCATGGAAAATACTTGAAATATTTTATCTCCTCTAATGCATTGGAAAGACTACAGAAATTCGTAAGGCTCTGATCCCACAACTAGATCACTGTGGGCGATTACTTCTGCTCATGTGGAGTCATGTAAAGGCAATAGAACTTTCTATCAACCCAGTAGGACTTTCTTACAGAGATATCCCCTTATAGGAATGTACTGCTGTAAGTAGAATTCTTACCTGGCATCAAATTTATTGACAGAAACCATAGATAACAATATATTTTGGGGAAGAAATATTACTTCATTCTTATATATTTCAAAATGTTATTATGAAAAAAATTAAGTGATTTATAGAAAAATGAGAATTATTATAAATTCCTTGATTCTAAAGTTTTTGCAAAGCCTCAGTGTCTATCTGTATTAGTTTGATGGAAGGAGAGTAAGGCTAGAATAAAGCATAACTTGATTTACTGAGCAACCTAAAATTCATAGTAAGAAATCTGACAGCTAATTTGTATCTCAGTGAATTGATTTCACATGGTATTGCTTAAAATTCAAAAGCATATGCCTATCTCTCTCCTACACACATGTTGGCCTTAAAAGTGCTTCCAATTACTTTAGATAATGTTACCTCAGCATTTGGAGTATTGACTATGGGCCACATTTTGCTACTTTTACTCTAATTGTGTAGTACCTAACTTGGCTACTAGTCCCATTGAAATAGAATAAATTGGACAAGCTGTACACTAAAGTACTACTTCAAGATAGAAAGGTTGACAGATCAGGGCTCTATATTGGCCATTTCCAAACAAAAATACTTCAAGGTGAAGCAAAGATCATAGATATACGAGTGTTTAGAGTGCATCTCTCAAGAATGCTGGAGTTAAAACAACATTTTAAATCCAAGTAATTTAGAGATAAGATGGGTTTGCCACAAAATATAAGAAAGCATCTCCTCATGCTAGAGGATTTTAATATGGAAGAAATAGGGGACTGCTCCTGTGAAAATGAATACATCAAAAAACTTAAGAATTAAGAGAGGGAGATATTTACAACTAGGGTCTAACAAAAAGAAGAGTGTTGGAATACTTCTGTAACCACTGCAAATGCTATCATTATTAATTTGTCCTAATTTAATAGAAATTAATCTGATTATCTTCAATTTTACTAGAATAATTCTTTTTTACAAATCTCCCTTAATATCTGGCTATATTTTGCAATCCATCTGGACATGGAAAGGAGACTAGCTTTATATTTTTAAATGGAAGCTTAGATCTTCAATAGTTCTTTGACACTTCAGTTTACTTTTAAGTTTGCTGGAGATAGTGAAGTATTCTGACATTATTAATTAAAAGCTTAATTTTAAATTCCAAAGGGGTAGCCGTGTTAGTCTATTGTAGAAAGACAACAGAGTCTTGTGGCACTTTTAAAGACTAACAGATTTATTAATCGCATGAGCTTTCGTGGGAGAAAATCCCACTTCTGCCTTATATATTGGACAGACTGGACAGTCTCTGCGCCAAAGAATCAATGGACACAAATCTGACATCAGAAATTGCAATACTGCAAAACCTGTAGGGGAACACTTCAACCTCCCTGCTCACTCCCTTAACGACTTGTTAATAGCTGTGTTGACACAGATGAATAACAAATCACAGCTTCAAAGAGAGTCTGCAGAACTCGAACTTATATGCAAATTTGACTCAGTTGCCTTGGGGTTAAACAGGGACTATGGATTTTTCTCGCATTACATCAAGTGAATTGACCTCCCCCCTCCTCTATGTGCTGTTCCCCAGTGTTTTGAATCCTAACACCTACTTTGATTTGCTGTTACAGCCTGACCTGATGCTATGTCATACACTCCCCTGCATTTAATTTCCTCCCACTCTGTAACTTTCCTATCTTCAAAGCGTCTGACGAAGTGGGATTTTCTCCCACGAAAGCTCATGCGATTAATAAATCTGTTAGTCTTTAAAAGTGCCACAAGACTCTGTTGTCTTAATTTTAAAATTAGAGTTGAATTGTCTCAAGATCAATTTATGCACTACTCATTTTGATTTAAGTAAATACAGTGCCAAAACTAAGTTTGTTTCTTTCTTTTATTCTGTCTTCCATTCCACACTTGTTTTTCCTCTGTAGAAACATTATTTTGCAATCTAAGATTGTTAGAACATTTTAAGGGTAATCAATGTATTCCATTCACTCCTGTTAGGGTGCAAATGCCCTGACCCACTTTCCTTGAGTTTTCTATTTTATTCTAAACTCTTCCTCTAGCATCTGTTCACTGCAACATCAGTGTTTTTAAATTGCTATATCCCTAAGAGAAAAAGATCTCGAGATCGAGATCGAGATCTCTCTCTGTCTCTCCTCCCCCCATGTACTCTTTCAATCTGAATTTATCTACCCTTCATGTTATTTCCTTCCTGCCTTTCATCGGGTCAAATAGCTGAGAGCTAATTAGTTACTGGCCTCCCCACTAAATAAAAAGAGTGGTGGTTGGGGAGAGGTGTGGCAGAATGTGAGGCCTGTCAGGTGAGTCAGCATGCTGATCATGATCACCTCAATTAGTTTCCCAGTGATGGCTGATTGAGCAGGTAGCTAATCAGTAAAGAGACATTCAATTTTCAAAGGACCAAGTTCTGCCCTGATTTAATCTTTGGCCCGTGAAAGAGTTTTACTTTTCTCCTTCTGAAAACTATGCCAAGAGTTCAAAATAACAGCTGAAGATAGAGCTGGGGTGTCCCAGTTATACCTCCTTTCCCTTCTATGTTGGCAGCAAGAAGGGTCATGTGGCATAAAACCTTCTACATACAATCTAAATCCCTGAAAGGTCATCCTTTTACTATGGTGATCCTAAATGTTCTAGTGAAGCTGTCTTTTGGGTCTGACTTTGCCTGCACAAAGTAGTTCCACCACAAAGGAGAATCTGGCCTAATCACTAATGGTTCCCATTATGAAAAGGTTTGCAAATTCTGGTTCTATGTGAATCAGTGTAAACTAATGCTATACATATCACTGCACATTGTCAGGCACTAGCTCTTTTTGTCAGCAAAAATAAAAACTGACAAGCATTAAAGTTAATATATTTAGTAAAGGTCAAACCCTTTTTCTTCCTTCTTGTGCTCTGAAAAGGTCATCTAACTTTTATGATACAGCTTCCTTAGAAAACCATTACATATCTCTGTCTGATGTTCTTCAAGCTGTTGAAAAGGCCTAAGCAATAAAGTGTTGGGCTCACCTTGTAGCAAAACACACACACACACACACACACACACACACACACACACACACACACACACACACACGTGTTTCTTGTTTTTCAGTATTTGCTGACAGATTGAAGTAGGCCCTTAGAAAACATAAGTTTCTAGTAAGAGAAATCATCCCACTTCCCTCCCCCCAGCTTTCTTATTTAACAGGAAGAATTTCTCTCTTATCTTCCAGCTATAATGCACATTTATTTCTACAGCATTCAGCAAATGCTGGTCAAGTGAAAATGAGCCATTTGCTTTGACTTCAAGCAGTTCAGTAAGAAGAAAAGGATCAATTTTCCTCAGATACTATATGTGAAAGGCAGTTAATTTTCTAGTCATTTGTCACAAGGTGTGCACAAGATTTGTCTGCATTTGTATGAAAAGATGTTCCCAGAACCCTGATCATATTTTTCAGTAATGTATAAATAGGCCAGCATAGAGAGCAGTATGGTGGATACTGGCTCTGCATGGATTTGGAGGTTGTTGCAGATTGTGTTCCCCCCATCAGCCTCTCAGGTGGGGAAAGCCTGAGGGGCGCAAGTGTAACCCATATGCCTAAAAAAGGCTATCTCTTTAAGAGACCTACTCAGGGTGGGTTACTGTTGCTGGGCAGATTATCTACCCACAACCAGAAACTTCTAGAAGCAGGGAGTGGTAGCATTTTTGAGCATGCTGCATAGGGTGCCCTGCTGGCGCCATGTGGTGTGGTCAGTCAGATCACATGAGAGCAGCAGTCTGTGTGGACAGCAGGCTAGAGCTGCCTTGAGAAGAGACCATGTGCTCAGTTTTCAGGAGAGAAGCTGAGCCAGGAGAGAACAAGATGTTTTCTCCCTCTGATGGAGTCATCTGCAACAGATTTTGCAGACATGCATATGGGACTGAGGGCTGGTTGCAAAGGAGAAGGAAAAGTCTGCATGGAATGCTACAGAAGATTACTGCAAAGAAAGAAGAAGAGGACAGCTATTTCTTACCACTCAAGCCTCTATACTCCAATAAAGACTGTAGCTGAGAGTTGGGTTAACTCCACCTGGACTTTGGGACTCTTGGGTATCTTTCATGCGGGGGTTTCTGTAGGGACTGTTCTTGGTTAATTGTATTTTGTTTTCTTAGGATAAGGTTTATTTAGTTAGTAGTTAATAAAGTTCATTGTTATGTTTGTTTTTAGTAGTACTTTAATGTGGGGTGGTAACTCTGAGCAATCTTTGCTGTGAGTCCTGTACGGACTGGATCCTGGGTCTCCAGCTGCTTTCTCCATAGGGAGTGGGATTGATTTCTGTGAGGCACTGGAGAAGGGCAGTTAAATGAATTTTAGCCCACCCGAAGGTTACACAAGCACAAAGGGGGTTTCCATGATGTTATCACACTACTAAACACCACCCCTTTAAGTCAGAGCAGTACGGCCTAGCGGCAACAGAGTCACTATGTAAACCCTCGGGTCAGGGCAGTACGACCTAGCGGCAATAGAGTCACTATGCAAGCCCTCAGGACAGGGCAGTGTGGCCTAGCAGTCAGAGAGTCACTATGCAAGATATCAGGACAGGGCACTATGGCCTAGTGACCAGAGAGTCACTAGATGTGGAGCCTGAGTAGGAGGGCTCAGGCCTTCCTGCTCCACTGAGCCCCAGCCCAGGGCCCTATGGGTGACAGGATTATGGCACCCAGCCAGCGGACATCCAGACCGAAACACGCTGGCTCCTAGCCACACAACCCAGGCCCCTGGGCTACTTCCTACCTGGACAGAGGTTGTCCTCCGGCATGGTCTCAGTTTGGACCTCCTTGCCTCAGATGTGGGCTGCTGGCTGCTGTTCGGGTCCGCAAGCTGTAGTCTGCACCTGCAGGTTGGCCTCAGAGTGGCCGTCATGGTGAAGCTGCTCCAGGTGGGCTCCTTTGGGGTCTCTGCGTGTTTACATAGATATCATTGATAGGATCTGAGGAGAGTCTTAGAAATGTCACTCACCTACATCAAGGGTGAGTGAACTTGATGGGGCAATGGAGGACAACCTCAGTAGCAAGGGAAGAAGAAAATCACCAGGGAACAATAAGTCGCTTCTCCTTCTGAGTGTCTCTTGCACCCATTGGCTAGCTGGAGGGAGAGGGGGACTGATTAGCCAGCATCCCTTGTATCCCAGAATTTAGCCTAGGACAGGGGCCAAATAGTGCCTTTATTTGTTCTATGCTAGCAGTATAACCTAACCACCTGAACAAGGAATGAGACCCTGGCCTGACAGATGCTAGGGTCTAGTAAATTGCTGGTTTACAGGGTCATGAAGAAATTTGTTTCTCCTTTGGGCTAACTGGCAGAGGATCAAGATTTTTTTTTCCTTCCTTGCAGGACTTTAAGACAGAATGGGTTAAGTAGGAAAGTGCTTAGTTCTTAACTGAGCTACTGGGTAGGGTAGTTTATTCCTCATAACCAGTTTCTAACACAATTAAGAGAATAAAATGAGCAGTTCCTAGAGTTAAATAAGCTGAGATAGTGGTGTTGGCCCTTGGTTTCGTGAGTATTTTGTGGGCTGAAGTTCCCACTCAGCTACACCCCTGCCCTTCTCATGGGGGGTGGGGTGCTAGGACTCTGAGAGCTGAGTCCTATGGGGTAGGGTGAGGAGAGTCTGCCCCACATTATAAGTTAAGGAGCCTTGTAACCCCTGCATTGGAGTCAATTAAATGGTTGTATAGGAGACTGAGTGATAGGAAGGTAGCACCTCTGCCCTTTGCTAAAGTTGGGAGTTGGTTTGCCCTCTCTCTCTATTTCTCTAAGTTTAGTTCCAATGTGGACACAAGAAGAAATGGATATAAACCAGCCATCAGGAAGTTAAGTCTTGAAATTAGATGTAGATGTCTAACCATCAGAGGACTGACGTTCTGAAATAGCCTTCCAGGGGGAACAATGGGAGCAAAAAACCTAGTTGGCTTCAAAATGAGCTTGATTAATTTATGAAGGGGATAGTATGATCTGACAGCCTAGTTTGGCAATTGACTGATTTTTGACTACTGGTGATAGATCTGCCAATGGTCTGAGATGGAACATTTGATGGGGTGGGTTCTGAATTATTACATTACTTTGTTGGATGTCTGACTAATGAATCTTCCCCACATACTCAGAGTTTAACTGATCACCATTTTGGGGTTGGGAAGGAATTTTTCCCTAGGACAGATTGGCAAAGGCACTGAGAATTTTTCACCTTCCTTTGAAACATAGGGCTCACTTGCTGGTGGATTCTCTGTACCTTAAAGTCTTTAAATCATGATTTGAGAACTTCTCAGTCATAGGTTAGAGGTTTGTTTCAGGATGGGTGAGGGTCTGTGGCCTGCACTGTGCAGGAGGTCAGACTCAATGAACATAGTGGTCTCTTCTGATCTTAGAGTCTGCATCGATAAACCTCCTGATTGCAAAGGAGATGTCACTGTCTTACAAGAGTCAGTGCAGTAGGGTGTGTGTGTTTAAATTCTCTCTGAACTGAAGGAAGAACTCCCTTGGGTCAGAAATTACCCTGAAACTCTCCTGTGTCATTGTTTGGTTAGAAGATATTTCCTCTGATTAGGGGAACTAAATTGGGCAATATCATAATTATGATGGTCCTGTTCTGGTGCTCAGAAGGACCTGTATTGCCTGTCAGATCCTCTCAGGTGAAACAGGGTCAGTATGTGATTCTGCACAGAACATTATACTACAGATTATATGCGGAACCAAAGAATATAAAATCTGACACTTATTAACAATTGACCCAGCCTGATGTTGTTTAGCTTCTGTTACTTGATGAAATCAAAATACAGGTTTAGTTTGTCTGCAAATATTTGGACAATTACGTATTCACAGTTGCAAAATGAATTAAAATCAGTGAAAAATACTGAAATCAGGGTTATGGTAAGTAGAGGAGTAGCAGATTTTGTCTAGGTGATTACAATGATTATGCTGATCTTGCATAGACTTCTTGTGTTCAAAATTCTGATACAGTGTATTGAGATAAGAAACAAAAAGAGATTAAATATTTTTACCATCAGAACAATTCCAACTCTGATTTTATTTTAAAACCTGTAGACGAGAGTATAGTTCATGCTTATGGATGAGCCTAACGAACAATTTATATTATTCCATATCAAGAAGAGCCTGTTAATGCTGTGGAGTATTGAATAGCAAAATTAAGATTGCCCATACAACCTTAATTTTACCTGCTTGTGCACATGCCTTACAATATAACTTTTAGTTATATAATCAATTTTATTTTTCAGCTTCTACTATGTGAGGAAGAATACACCTTTTAACTTTCTAGGAACTTGGGGAAAACTCCTGGATTGTCAGATTATTATAAACTATTTATAGTGGGATCATAAGGAAAATAGATTTGCTCATCTCATTAGAAACTATACTGTAATGTGAACAAACAAGAGTCATAGTTAAGGGTGTTTCTTCAACCTTAACTTTGGCATTTTGTATGCTTCATTTTGCAATCAATATACTTTTGGTGAGTTTTTAAATTTTAACTGTTTTCTTCCTTTTTTATATTAGAAAAAATAAAGAATACTATAGTGTCTAGATAGAAAAATTCTGGAATTGATGCAGTCTGAGTGGCTTTCACAGTTAATCTGAAAAAAACCCTGCTGCAATAGTCAAATTAAGAAGTGATTAAGATATGTGGGACGAAGGCTCAGCGAGTAAGGTTTATAATCTATTTACCAGCTGTTGAAAGAAAGTGGTCTGGTGAATGATACACTCAGAAAGTCTAGAAGCCATGTTGAGTCTAGTCAACAGTGAGGTTATGGACCACTTTTACTATGACCAACACAATACCCTTAGCTGATGGACTAATTATAGAGTACTATAGGTCTTCAAAATATTTCTCCCTAGAATTCAGCATCATGCCTATCTTGTTCAGTTTATCTAACTGTATTCAATTTGTTTGTTGTGGTATCCAGTATAGATTGAAATGGTCTACTCAGGAGAGCAAAATTCAGAATTTCTGTATGCATATTAACAGTCAAGGTAACTAAGGTTGTAATGGATGAAATGCTTAGATTTGACTTTTAAAGCAGTTAAGTGTATAATCAATATCTTACTGAGTTTTGTTGTGCAATCTGTTCTTGAAGGGGCTGCTCAATAAGCACAAGTCTATTCAAGAAAGTCTTAAAAATGAGAAAAAAAGTTTAGCATTTCTGGTACACCAGATTTGTAATTACAGGTGATCGGTACACACTGAATGCTGAAATCAATAATTTCTTCAGAATAAAATCTATTTCCAGTCATTTAGCTGAAGTAGTGTCATTTTGTGCTGCTTGAGATTTTTTTAATAAAACACATTATAGGAAAGCACAAGTTCTGCTGTAGTTAAAGTTAAGTGCAACTTTCTATTCAAAGTTTGACTATTCTAAGTATCTGGCTTGCCTTGAAATTTGGTGGGAGCATAGGTTCAATGAGTGACGCAAAGGGGACACCATTTGACTAAGATGTTCATGTAATTCAGCTCCTAACTAAAATCAGCTTTTCCGAAGGCTGACATTTTTTCAACTTTTTTTTTTTTTTGTGCACCAATAGGAATCAGAGCTTTAGGGTCTCAAATGCACAGGATTTCCACCAATAGAGTGCATGCTACACAATAGCACTTTGGGGGAAATCAAATTACAACTTTATTAGAAAGAGTTTGGTTCTCTGTCTAGGTGCATGCCAAAGAGTCATGCATTAAATAGATTTACATGGCGCAGGCTGGGACGCTTAAGGGGGCCAAAAGCTTGTTGGGTTGGGTGGTACCAAATATGTGTGGCTTAAGGAAGAAAGCAATGTGAGTAGTTTGTATGCCTCAAGAGTTCAAATCCAACCCTGGATAGAAATACGAGGAGAATTTAAAAAAAAAAAAAAGCACTGTGTAAGCCAGGCCGCCTGGTCCTCTGGCCTCTCCTTCTATCTCGGGCCCCTTGGGTGGGGCAGGCAGGCAAACAAACAAACTGCTCCTAAGTCCTCATGCCGGGATGCATGACTCAGGGCAAGCAGAGTCTCCTGGTTGGGTTCCAGGAGGGGGGAGGCAGGGGGACGCAGGCCCACCCGACTCCACTGCATCCCAGCCCAGGTCCCTGTCCGTGGCAGAGGGGTCTACCACGGGCCCGGTGGCAATCCCATCAGGGCACAGTAACTACAGCTTGGGCCTAACGGAGTTGGGACCGGCCTCCAAGTCCCCTGGGCCACTTCCTGCCCCCACCCCAGCTGGTACCTGCTATGGGTCCTCATCCCCATTGTCTTCCGGGTAGTCACCCAATGGAAGGTTGGATAGGCCCTCAACGCCATCAGCTGAGGGCAATTCTTCCAGGTCACAGCCCGCCAGGGTCAAGACCTCCTCACAGGCCAGAGGGAGCTCTTCTAAGTCACAGGCTGGTGGTGCTGGGCCAGGGTCTGACAGCTCTGCGATCCTCGGGGGTAGAGGCAGATCCAGAAATTGCTCAGGGTTCAGGCAACTGGGCACAGGGTTTGGTCCACAGTCCTGGTGGGGTCCAGTCAGCCATAGGGGCCCCAGGCTGCAGGCAGGTCTTCGGCCGGACAGCGGTCAGGCTGGTGCTGGGAAGGGAGCAGAGAGACACCCTTCCCCTTTGGCTGCCTCCTCCCAACTGAGGACCCAGCCTTCCCTTTTATACTTCCTGTCCCGCCCTGCTGCCGGCCTGACTGAGAGGCCACCTCTGGCTCCGCCCACCATGGGGCCGATGGGCTCGGGCTGTCTGCCTCCGAGGGAGGCCACACTCCCTCACTACACACTGCTACTCCCATCTAATTATGACAAAATGGTTTTGTAAACTTGAAGAAATATAATCCACATAAGATTCAAGATGTGCAGAAACTATTGTTGAAAAGAAAGAATTACACATGTAAATGCTTGCAGGGAGAGGAGGGGAAAAGGAATAGGTAAGAATTTTGAATTGGGGTGCAGTAAGGGGAAGGGTACTTATGGGGAGGAGGATAAATGAGAATGCGTTCTTAAGAGAGGAGCGGGAGATAGGGCTGTGCGTGAATGTTCTCCAGGAAGCGTAGAGATGTCACACTTTCCCTACTCTCTCAAAGCAGCTTTGGTTTCCTGTGATCCATTTTGTGCTGGGAGAGAAACAAAGAAACTTAGGCTGGGCAGTCACAGCTTGATACTACAAGTGCAGAAGGGAGTTTTGCTACTTTATTTCTGTACCTAATTCCTATATCTGATAAAGGATTTGTCTTGACACTGCTCTGCTCATCACAAAGGGTGCGTCTACAGTTACAAATTAAATTGATTTAAACTTGCTTAAGTCGACTTAATTTACTCTGCATCTACACTACACTTTCCTTAAGTCGACTTAAGCAGCTGCTTAAGTCGACTTAAGAAAAAATTAAGTCGACTTTATAAAACCTCATTTTAAGTTGACTTTGCTACCTAAGTCGTCTTTAGAAAGTTGACTTAGCCAGTGTGGACATGGAGTAGCCCATGGAGTAGGGCTTCCCCACTGCCCTACCTGCCAGGGTGGCTGGCACAGCCACAGCCTGGTGTGCCCTCCCACCCTGCCCTTATGCCCTACCAGGGTCCCTGTCCCCCTTTGCCCCCTGGCACTTGGCAAGGGGTGCCCCCCGCCACCTAGAAGTCGACCTAGGTGTCCAGTGTGGACACTCTAGGTCGATTTGGCAAGGTCTCCTATAAGTCGACTTAAAATTTGAGTGTGGACATGCTAAGTCGACTTAAATTAACAAGTGTAGACATAGCCAAAGATACTACAATGTGCCAGAAGTGGAAGGCACAGTGTGCTGGAAGACCCAGTAAAAAGTGACATTGAAATGGATGCTACAGAATTTGTGCAATTGCAAATGACTCTCTGACCAGCCATGAGACTCAGGGGAAATGCTGCATATGCCCAGAAAAGATTCAAAGGGAAATTTCAACTTTATATGAAAGTCACAGAGGCTAGTAAACTGGGGAATGAGCAAAAGATTGCTCTACTCTTGGCAAGGGCAGGCACAGAACCCCGAGATATGAAGATGGGAGAGGAAAGCTTTGCAGAAATAATAAAAAATGTTAGAGAATCATTGTGACTCTAGAAAAAGATATTACTTAGGAGAGGTAGATATTCAGAAGGAGAACATAGAACGAAGGGGAAACAATAGAGGGGTTTGTCAGAGTTGTAAAACTAAAATCAATCCTGTGCACATGGAATATTAGAAGACTCTCAAAGACCAGATTGTCCTGGCCTGAAATAATAAAAACATCTGAACAGTTATTAAGGGAGATGGATCTGATACTGCAAAGGACAACAACATGTATATGCCAAGAAGTGCCAATAGACAAAAACAAATAAGTCTACCAAAAGGCACAGAGCATATGACTGAGAAGTATTATAGCTAAACCAACATGGGTAAACATCACAAGTTAAATTGGCCATGGACAGAAATATGGAAAGAAGAAGCAATGTGGTAATTAGCATCTTTTTTCATAAATTCCAACATCAGAAGGGACCACTTCGATCATTTAATTTGACATCCTCTCTAATACGGAACATGGAGCTTCCCTTGAATAATTCCTAAACTATATCTTCTAGAAGAAAAATACATTCTTCATTTAAAAATTGTCAGTGAATGAGAATCCACGCAGAAACCTTGATAAATTATTCCAATGGTTAATTCCTGTAAGCGGGATGCCCTAAGGTAGGGGCATCGTCAATACGCAACCAGCCTGTCGGCCCTCAGCAGGATACAGCCAGCTACAGTCTCTGGCCCTGGGAAGGGCGAGTGTCTATGTACGACAACAAGCCTCCATTTACAACAACAGGCCTCCCAGCCCACAGGCGGGGCAGGGTAGGCCGTGGTCTCTAGCCCTGGGAAGGGCGAGTCTCTAAATATAACAACAGGCCTCCCCGCCTGCAGGCAGGGCAGGGCAGGCCGCGGTCTCTTGCCCTGGGATGGGCGAGTGTCTATATTCAACAACAGGCCTCCTGGCCCTCAGGCAGAGCAGGGGAGGCCGCACCAAGAGTCAATCTTGCAGTTGGGTTACGGGGGCATGCAGGAGAAGGGACACTACTCGCAACTTCAGTGGCTATAGCAGGATGATTCAAACACTCCAGGGGGCAATGGGATGCCCTTGGTGTGGGGCAGCGAGGTTCCCACCAAAACACGCTGCCCCAGGTCCACTGTTCTAAGACCCGCTGAATGGCCACTGGGCCAGCTTGCTCTCCCCTCTCCCTTTCCCCTGGGGTACCTGGTGTAGGCCTTTATGGGACGCCGGGATATTCCACCATTCGGGAAGTTCCCGAACCCGTTGGCTTCGTGTGGTAGTGGTAAGTCTGGCAGCATCTCGCTCAGGTCCTCTTCAGAGGGCAGCTCCTCTAGGTCACAGGTTTCAGGAAGCGGCTCCGGTCCACGAGGTCCTGGGGCTACGTGCTGTTCCTCCAGGTCATCGGCCGAGGGTAGCTCCTCCAGGTTGCAGGGGCCCTGTGCCACCGCTCGTTCCACCTCCTCAGTAGAGGGCAGCTTCTTGGGGCCATCACCTCCCTTGAACTCCCCTGGGTCTCCACTGATGAGCAGTCCCTCAGGGTTACCGGGGTGTACAGAGGGTCAGCCCCAATCCTCAGTCCCCGGAACTCCCTTCCAATCCTTAGGGCAGGGCAAGCGAGGTGGGCCCTCAGAACTCTAAGATGCTGAGGACAGGGGCGGCTTCGCAATGGAGCTCTTGCCCCGCCCAGCTAGGTGCCTCTGGGAGGGAGCTTCCTTCCCCTCTGACTGCTGGGCCCCAGCTGAGCTGACAGGCTGGCCTTTTATGTCTCTTTTCCTTGCTCCACCCCCGTTTCCTGTCACATGGGGTTGGGGCTCCTGGTCCTGCCCCTTGCGGGGGATTGGTCCGTCCTCTGAGTCCACCTCAGAGGGCGGCCATATTTCTTGTCCCTTACAATTATTCTCATTGTTTGTTATTTTTAAAGTATGCCTTATTTCCATTCTGAATTTGTCTACCTTCAACTTCCCATCAGCAAGATTAAAAAGCCACCATTAAATATTTGTTCACCATGTAAGTACTAATAGATTATAATCAAGTCACCACTTTGTTTTGTTAAATTAAACAAATTATGCTCCTTGAGTATATCACTTATAAGAATTTTTCTAATGTGTTAATTCTTGTGGCTCTTCTCTGAACTCTCTCCAATTTACCAACACCCTTCTTGAATGGGGGCACTGAAACTGGACACAATATTCTAGCAGTGGTGTAGGAAATGCCTAGGCTTTAGGCAAATATGTAGTAAGTGGAATAAAACCAATCTTTATGCTTACATTTGTAGAAACAACAGGAAATACATGTACATAAATGCAGTAGTAAATTATTTTCACCTTCTGTTTGATAATAATAATAATTAATAAATTTTTAAAAAGCCCAGGAAAGTAAATGGCAAAAAATGCCAATGCAGAGTTAGGTTTGCCTCATGGTAGCTCATGCCCAGCCAGAGGCCCAAGTTCAAGAAAATTCAAACTTAAGAAAAAAATTGAAGTTCAGGTCCACAGCACTGAATCCTAACTCTGTTCTCTTTGAGCGATGCCCCCCAAACATCCATAACACATACTCACACTGCAGCTTTGCATTCTGCTAAAGAGGAATTTATTTACGTCTTCCTATGGTGAAAAACTTAGCCTTTGCCACAAAAAGACCAACACATCTACTAAATTTTACAACTCCATCAAGTCATTTTTGCAAACCTTGGAATTTTATGTCCACAAATGTCGTCTCACATTGGACTTTCATTTACCCTTCATTAAATCCAGAGACCACATGCACATCTCCCACTTAAGGGCTGACAACAGCATTGCAAGTAGACCCCTGTGCCCCACTAATGATGCAGCCTACACAACCCACATATGAAGAGACAGGTAATAGATCCTTTCAAGGCACACATGCACCTCCTTTCTTTGTTCACATATACAAGATTTAGGGACAGAGGCTTACATACACCCCCGGAGGATCTCAGGCCACCAGATCACCTCATATCATAGTCATAGATATCCTAAACTGCTACATATAATTCCTCCATAATTTCTTGGCTTCAGATAGTTCAAGTCAAAGTCGCAAAAACTAATTCCAACCCTCCTCTGCCTTTAGATCCATGAATTCTTCTGTCAGGTACACTTCTCTAATTAATTCCCTTAATTTTTAAAGTTAGTCCTTTTGAAGTCAAAGACCCTAGTCACAGATCTATTTTTGTTTATCCTTCCATTTAGTTTGAGCTGAATTAGTTCACGGCCTCTCAAATCTAGGTTGTCCTCCACAATCAGTTCTTCTATGAGATCCTCACTGCTCACCAATACCAAATCTAAAATGGTATCCCTCTTGTTGGTTCAGCAACTAGCTGATGAAGGAATCTGTCAGCTGCCACATACCAGGAAAACCAGAGGCCTCTTATTATTACTGGTATTAATCTTCCAATCTATATCTGGAAAATTAAAACTGAAGTAAAGAAATGTATATAGCAGGTTTCCCCTTCTTAACTCCTTGTTTGAGGGAGAGAGGGTTAAAAGAATCCTCCTCTACTCTTCAATAATGAAAAAGGAAAAAAGGCAATCTGCTGTTTTTCTGTTCTTTTAGAAAGTGTCAGGCTTTAAAACTTGTCAGTTATCTGTTTGCAGGATTTAACAGGAGAAAAAAGAACCTATAAGATTTCTAATCTGCTGCACTAGAAAAGCATGAAAAGGATGGCTGAGTGCAGTTGAATAGTGACAGCAAGCTAATCCTGAAAGGGACATGTTCAGCTCTTAAAGAAAATATTTGAGTGGCTTGAACAGAAAAATCACATTTATAAAAGTATTTCATTTTTGTATAAATGTATCTGTGCCATGGCTCTATGTGCATTAAACCTCCTGAGCATTTCTAATCAAATGGCAGGAGGCCATACAATTTGGACTGCATTTTCAGAAGTATGTGTCCACACTGTCCATACAAAATATTGCAGGTGCACATTCATGTGCAAACTGCTAGTTGATGTGTGTTTAAAATCTTTAGTAGCATCTTTCATACCCAATTATGCTAAAAAAAATTTCAGGCTTGATCCTGGATGGTAGTTGGCATTCTAATTTGCTTCCAAATATTTGTAGCTGAGCTCAGATCCAATCAGAATCAGACCATTGAAGTAAATTGAGATTTTTTCAGAATGTGAGTAGGGTACATGTGTGATAAGGAAAGGTACATTAGACATTGGAGGGTATAGCTAATAATGTAATATGGTTCTAATGTTGATATCCTTACTCTATTTTCTCAATTTTATCTTATGCTTGATCTACATTGTCAGCGGCTTTGTCAATGGGAAAAGGAAGGTTACCCACCTTTTGTGGTAACTGGAGTTCTTTGAGATGGGTGTCCCTATGGGTGCTCCACCTTGGGATTCTGGTGCGCCTCACACTCAGACCGGAGAATTGTGTAGCAGTGCTTGTCGTAGCCACGTGAGTGCCAAGAGGCTGTCTCACGCCAGCTTGGCGCCCTTTGACACGTGCGCAGCACAACCCCCCTCAGTTCCTTCTCCAACCAGGAGCGAAGAGCTTGCACTCTGAAGAAGAGAGGGGAGGAGGGCAGATGGTGGAGCACCCATAAGGACACCCATCTCGAAGAACTCCAGTTACCACAAAAGATGGGTAACCTTTCTTTCTCCTTCGAGGAGTGTTTCTATGGGTGCTCCAACTTGGAAGACTACAACACCATGTACGAAGAGGAAGGGAGGACTAAGGAGTTGTTTTGCATTGTAGAAAGGACAGAGAGTCCAAGTCCTGCATCATTATGGGATGCCTGATCGATTGCATAGTGTTTGGTGAATGTGTGGATTGAGGTTCAAGTGGTGGCTCTGCAAATGTCCATGACTGAGACATTATTGAAGAAGGCTCTAGTTGTTGAGATGGCTCTAGTAGAGTGTGATGTAATACGGTCAGGTCCCTGTTAATGTGTAACAGGTGTGGATACAACCCGAGATCCATTTAAATAGTCTTTGGGTTGAAATAGGATTGTCCTTGGACCATTCAGCCATAGAAGCTAATAGTCTGTTTGTTGACCTAAATGTTTTTGTGCTCTCTAGGTAGAAAGTGAGAGCGCGATGGACATCGAGGGTATGAAGAGTGGCTTCACCAGAAGAAGAGTGGGGCTTCAGCATGAATACAGGTAAGTTTATGATTTGATTAAGGTGGAAGTTCAATGACACTTTGGTAATGAACCATGAGTATGGCTTGAGGATAACCTTGCCCCTGTGGATTACTGGATATAGGGGTATGGCCACAAGAGCCGCAAGTTCGCTATCTCGTCGAGCAGATGCTATAATGATGAGGAAGGCCACCTTCATCGACAGAAAGGTAAATGAACACCTCACAAGGGGTTCAAAGGGAGGCTTAGTAATAGTTTTGAGTACTAAATTAAGATCCCATTTAGGTGTAGATGGACAGATATTTGGGTAGAGATTTTGTAGACCCAGTAGAAACTTCTTTACGGTTTTATGTGAAAAGATTGAACTGTCCTCATGGAAGGTTGTAATTGCAGTGAGATGTACTCTGATGGAGCTACAAGAAAGGTTGGACTGTCTGGTATTGCGGCTGAAATGGGAGAGACATTATGTTTGGCACACCAATAGTAAAATCTTGTCCATTTCTGAAGTTAAGTTTTATGGGTTGAGGGTTCTCTGCTGTTTGGTAAAACATGTTGTACTGCATCTGAACATTGTAGCTCCTCCTGTTGGAACCATTGAGGTACCAGGCCATTAGAAGTAACTTTGTGGGGTCTGGGTGAGTTGTGCAACCCCTGTGTTGTGTCAATATGTCCCTCATTAGGGGAAGAGTGATTGGTTGTTTTGTTGACATTTCTATGAGGTATGTAAACCATGGCTGCCTGGGCCAGGCAGGGGTGATGATAATTACTGTTGCTGAATCGTGGTGAATTTTGAGCAGAGTTCTGTGAATTAATGAGATTCGAGGAAAGGCGTATAGTAGTATTCTCCCTAGTAATGGAGGAATGTGTTCCCTAGGGGACGCTCTCGTGCAGAATGCTTGGCATTTGCAGTTCAGGTGAGTAGCAAAGAGGTCTGTGGTAGGGAAACCCCACTGCATAAAGATATCATATATTATTCGTGGGTGGATTTCCCACTTGTGATCCTGATTGAAAGATCTGCTCAAGAAGTCTGCTGTCGTATTGTGAATACCAAGGAGGTAAGTCGCAGAAACCATAATTTTGTTTCTTAGGCACCAGTTCCATAGGAGCATTGCCTCTATATATACATTGTGCACCCTCTTGTCTGTTTATATAAAACATGCAGACGATGTTGTCTCTGAGGGTCTGTATATGTTGATGAGTTAGAGTATCGAACAGCTCAGAGTTCAAGCAGATTTATGTGAAGAGCTGATTCTTCAGGGGACCACTTGCCCTGAATAGTATGAAGAGGAAGATGAGCACCCCACCCCAGCAGGGATGCATCTGTTGACATGGTTAGTGGGGGCGGCAATGGAGTGAAAGTTATTCCCGCTGTAAGATTCTGGGGTTCGATCCACCATTGTAGAGACTGTTTTATTTGTAGTAGTAGGGCAATTATTTTTTGTATAGAATGATGCATTGGTTTGTACACTTTGGCCAAGTAAAGTTAGAGAGGCCACATGTACAGTCTTGCATTTTGGACTATGGGGGTGGTTGCGGCCATATGTCCGAAGAGTTGTAAGCAGGTGTGCACCCTGATTGTGGGAGCCTGTAGCACGAGGTCTATTTGTTCTGAAATTACTTTGAATAGTAGGTTTGGAAGAAAGGCTCGTGCCCTTACAGAGTCCAAACGTGTACCGATGAATTATATTACTTGAGATGCATCTACTGTGGATTTGTTGTAGTTTATAAGGAGTCCCAACTGCTGGAAAACTGAAACGGTAAGTTCGATTCATTGACATGCTGCCTGCTGGGAGCAGGATTTTAAAAGGCAGTCATTGAGGTAAGGGAAGATGGTAATACCCTTCAGTCTTAGGTGAGTGTGACGATGGCAAGAGTCTGCGAAAATACCTGAGGAGCTGTAGAAAGACCAAAGGGTAAAATGGCGTATTGGTAGTGAGTAGTATTTACTATAAATCTGAGATATTTTCTATGAGCTGGATGAACTGAAATATGAAAAAATGCATCTTGCAGGTTGAGGACCAAAAACCAGTCCCCTAGCTCTAGAGCTGAAATGATAGAGATGAGTGTGGCCATTTTGGACTTCTGAGGTTTTATATATTTATTTAATTTTCTAAGATCAAGGATTGGACGCCACCCAATTTCTTTTTAGTTAAGAAATAAGGGGGGGGGGTAAAAGCCCCTACCCTGGAGTTCCATGGGGACTATCTCTATAGTGCCCAGAGAAAGGAGGTGTGAAACCTCTTTTTGTAGATGTCCGTGACTGGTGTCCCTAAAGAGGGACTGGGAAGGGTAGTGGGTGAGTAGTTTTATGATAAAAGGGATGGTGTTGCTAATACCGATTGTGTCAAGGACCCATTTGTCTGGTGTTATATTGATCCAAGGATCATAAAAATGGTACAGTCTGTTAGTAAAAAGTGGCTCAAGAGCTTTGGGAAGGTGTAGGTGATCCCCGAGCCAGTTTCTAAAATTGAGGTTTTGTTGGTGGTGCTTGGGACTCTGGAGCCTGATTGGAGAGCTGCATGCGACGTTGTGTCCATTGTCTGTTCCATGGAGGCTGATCCTGGCATCTGTATTGTGGTCTAGGTTGATATTGGAAATGGTATCTTGAATTATATTGTTGGTAATGATATGTTCTGCACCTGGTAGGAGGTGTATAGATGCCAAAGGTCTGTAGAGTGGCCCTAGAATCTTTAGATGAGTGCATTATTTCATCTGTTTTCTCAGAAAATAACTTTTTCTTATCGAAGGTAGATCTTCGATTGTTGCCTGAAGCTGTCTAGGAAGATCGGTGGAATGCAGCCAGGATGACCTTCACATTACCATTCCAGTGGCCAAGAGCAAGCCTCAGTGTCTGCTACATCAAGATCAGCCTGCAAAGCCATCCTCGAGACCAACTGACCTTCCTTTATTATCTCATGAAATTGCTGCTTTTTGTTGTCTGCTATATGTTCAATAAAGTCTGCTAGTTTCAGATAGTTGTCGTGGTTGTAATTTGCTAACAGCTTGAAATAGTTAGCAACTCGTAGTTGTAAAGTTGAGGAAGTATAGACCTTTCTTTAAAGCAAGTCCATTTTTGTATCCTCCTTGTCATGAGGAGTGGATCTATTGTATAATTGTTTGTGCCTCTGGTTGGCAGTCTCCACTACTAAAGAGTTTAGGGGAAGCTGAGTGAAAAGGTATTCAGAGACCTTGTTTGGTATATAATATTTTTTATCAGCCCTCCTGCATTTTGGGGCGATTGTAGCAGGCGTCTGCCATATGTCGTTGGCAGGGTCAGTTAGGGCACTGTCCATTGGCAAGGCAATTCTTGAGGACAATTTTGTTTGGAGAATCTGGAGAAGTTTATGTTGGGATTCTTAGACCTCCTGCAATGGAATCTCCTGGGATTTGGCCACCCAGCAAAAAAGATCTTGAAATTGTTTGAAATTGTCAGCTGTGGTGAGTGGTGATGGAATAATGGCTTCATCCAGTGAGGATGATGATTCATATTGGGGAGATCTTTGTTCTGGATCATCTGTGTTGTCCTCAGGATTTTCGGGTTCTGTCTGTGTCTGGGTTGTATCTTTTGGTCATTGTGCATTCCAGAGGTGGATGGTCTGGATGAGGAGTCGGAGTGGTGCCACCAGGGTTCCCAAAAGGGCCGTTGTGGTGGGTAGGTTGATGGGGGGAATGTACCAAGGAGGGAGATACCATGGGTCCGAGTGAAACGTGCATGATTGTGATCTGTAGCATTTTGATGTAGTTGAAGGTGGTTGAGGAGAGAAGGTGCCTCCATGTTCATCTGACTCTTCATCACATAAGAAGGGGAGATTTTGAGCCTGTGCGAGACAGGTATGCAGATGATCCAGCGGTATCAGAGAAACATGAAGCTGGAGAGACAGTACAGTGTGCAACTTCAATAGAGGCATGCTTCCTCTTTTTGTTATGTTTCCTGGAGATGGAATGTTCAGGAGAGTGGTCCCGTGCTGATGGAGTTGATGTCGGTGCCAAAGGATGTGGCACCATGTGGGCATCAGGTGGTAAAGTGGTGGCAGTGCCAACTGTGCCTTAGTGTGTATGGAGGTCTGCAGTGCCATGGCTGGTGCCGATGCCAGCGGCGCAGCTGACTTCAGCACCGAGTGAGTCTCCGGTGCCGTTGCAGTTACAGTCTTTGAAGTTTTGGCAACCACAGATTTTGATTGCTGGTTGCCTTTATCCTTAAGGTATGATAACAGAGACCTATGTTGTGATTTGTTGGTTGATGTACCTGAGGATCCTAATGACTCTTAATATGTGTATGGAAGACTTTCCTGGGAGGGGACATTGATTTTCTCCTTCTGGAAGATATCTGAGGTGGAGTTAGATGTCTCTTCAGAGAATGCTTGAGCAAAGAGGCTGATGCAGCCTGATCTGGATTAGAGGCTGATCTGAGTGACCATTCCATTAGCAAGAGCTTTAGACAGAGGTCTCTGTCCCAGTGAGCTCTGGACCTCAGATTTTCACAGTGGGGACATTTCTGTGAAATATGTCTCTCACCCAAACATTTAGTAGAGAGACTCTAGCCGTCTGACGCCAGCATAGCGTTGTGGCATTGCTCACGGTATTTGAATCCTGGAAAGCCTGGCATAAGGAAAAAAATGAAGGTCCCCCCTTCCAAGGAAGTAAGGTAATTACTCATTAAATAAAAGACTGAGGGAAAGAAATAATTCTGAGAAGGTATAGGAAGGGACAGAAATCTGAGGAAAAAGTGATGAGCTGAGGAGAAGTTAGAAGCTTCTTCTGAGACCACAAGTGGTTAAGAAGGAACTGAGGGGGTCATGCTACTCACACGCCAAAAGGGCTCCAAGCTGGCCACAACAAGCACCGCTACACAATTCTCTGGTCCGGGCACAGGGTGTTCCCAAAGGTGGAGCACCCACAGAGACACTCCTCGAAGGAGAACATGCAAGCTACATGTTAAAGCCTGCGCATCTCCTATTGACTTATTTACATTCCCTTACTGTGGTGTCTCCACAGTGCTGCATCAATGGGAGACGCCCTCCAGCTGAACCAGCCTTACTCTTTTTGGGGGTGATGGTGCATCAACCGGACAGTACTTCCGGGATTTTTTGGGCAGGTCGCCACTGCCTGCTCAGTCGATCCCACTAGATTGGTCTGTGCAGCCCTGACAATGTGGACATACCTTAAGACTTTACTTAGGAAAACTCCCATTGCAATGGGTAAATATTTAGTAAATATCTCTGAAATTGACCTTATTTTTCAGAATGTATCTACCTTCAATCATTTGAATAAATGGCTTCATAAGCCTCAGTGATGGTTACATGTGATAGTATTTGCCAGTATTTGAATAGAATTTGAATTTTTCTATATTGCCTCAACTTGAATTCCAACTGACAGGTCTAAATTAAGCCTCAGATGGGTCTATGAGTACAATTTCCTGACTTGCCTTGTTGGTCTGAATTAGTCTTTTCATAATTTCACAGTATAAATAAATTGGCATGAAAAGGATGGAAGTACTAGAACACACAATGGAGACACTAGAACTTAAAAAGATCAAAATCTATCAAACCCTATGTTATTTAAAACAGTACATTTTAATATGCGGTTGTGAACAAAACGTGACTTGGAATTGCTTTTGTGCTAAATTGAAATTTAAAGGAAATTAACTTACTGATACTGCCAGTTCTTATATATTTTTGGCTCTATTTCTTTCTAGATTTCCCATCTACACTACACTGCACAGCTGATTACCATGCACACTTCAGAAGGTGTCAATAAATATCTGGCAGCACCATTAGAAGGAGAGCCAAACCTGTATCTAAGCACACAGCTGAAGCAATAACCAGCATTAGCTGAATAAATGAAACTCATTAATTTATTATTTCATGTGCAGACAATGCATCCTGGGTTCTATCAAGGTTAATCAATTTATCACTCTAAACAGACCACAGGAGAATAAAGAATACCATCTGTTGAATTTGAATTCTGTTTATTAATGGTGAGTCAACAGAAGTCAAGGGACTTGTAAATTTTTTATGATAAAATTACAGAATTACCAACATTTGCTAGTACCCACTCTACAGGGAATGTAAGTAGCCTGCAAAGCTGGTAAGAGGGGGTGATGAGTGTTTTATGGTTTACAAAATAAATGATAACTCTTCATAAACATTTGCAATACACATTTTTCTTCAACCCCCTCAAAACTCTCCTTTCCCATGAAGCTTACAAAAAAAAATCTTGACAATGGCTAAGCTGCTGATGTTCTGAGACCACAGCCTATCCTGTTGACCAACGCTGTCTCATTCTTTCCTTGTACTCCCCTCCCTCTGCCTGTATCCATCCCTTATCTTATATGTAGGATTGTAACCTTCACGGTGAAAAGACTGCATTTTTTCTATGTTTGTATTAAACTTATCAGAATGAGGTCCCCTTCCAAGACTGGGGCTCCTAGGTGCTATGGTAATACAAATAATAATTATATAGTGAAATACAATGAAGAATATTGTAAATAAAACCAACCCCCAGTTACACACTGTACAGTTTATTATGTGTAGATCAATAGATGAAATCTCTGGTTTGTATGAGAGTCATAATATTTTCATTATTAATTATGCAAAATCAAGTACATTCCTCTTACAGAGGAAAACTCACTGTTGGGTGTTTAAAGGCATTTTGCATTTTTTCTTATTTGAATTTATTTTTTAGAAACAATGATTTTAAAAGAACCTAAATTCCATGAAAAAATAAAAAAGAGGGTAATAAAATGTCATGAGAATCTTTAATAAACAATTAACTAACTCTGATGTGGGAAAGGCAAGTCTATTGGGCACATCATAGTTTAGATCTGTGACCCTCAACCTTTGTAGACTATTGTACCCCTTACAGGAGTCTGATTTGTCTTATGTCCCGCAAGTTTCACCTCACTTAAAAAACTACTTGCTCACAAAAATCAGACATAAAAACACAAAAAAGTGTCACAGCCCATCTACTGAAAAATTGCTTACTTTCTCATTTTACCATATAATTATAAAATACATTAGAATCTAAATGCTGTACTTACTTTTCAGTACATCATATATACAGCAGCATGAACAAGCAGTTGTCTATATTTTAGTTTGTATTGAGTTTGTTAGTGCTTTTTGTGTTGACTGGTGTAAAACCAGACAAATATCTAGATAAGTTGATGAACCTTCTGGAAAACTTCTGCATACCCCCGGGGCACATGTACCTGTGGCTGAGAATCATCTTTTTTCAGCCTTCTAAATGGAACAAGAAACTTATTCAGAGCATTTGAGCTCAACTTGAACTTTCAGATACATTCTGGTTATATACATTTGAAATTAAGTAAAATGTATTTCCTCATTCTAGTTTTCTCATATACTCTTTTGTATAGATGGAGTGACGCAAAACCCAATTCTGTAGGATACTTTTCTTTTTAAAAAAAAATTGCTGTATGACTGATTGCCATCTGGGAAGAACAGTGTGTTAAAAAAAACCTCTTCTAGTTCTGCCCAGAACAAAGCAATTAAAAAGTATACAATGCAAAATTAATCCCTTGTGTAACTCCACTCATGTCAACCTTAGATGAATTTAGCCCTAGTAAGTCTTGATCCAAAAGCCCGTGGAGATCAGTGGAGAAACTCCAATTGACTTCTGTGGGTTGTGGATCAGGTTTAAATCTTGAAAGATTAAAAAAATGTAAGCTCTTGGTCTCCTATGTTAAACAAGGGAATACGTACAGGAGCTTGACTATTAACAGTCCTGTCCTCCTTCCTCCCTTTCATTTAAAAAGTAAAAGTAGGAGCTGAAAGGACCACCTGCACACTCTGGTAAATTCACAAGACCTACTGCTCTGTCACATATTAGCATATCAATTCAGTCAGTCAATGGAACCATTTTTATTCCTTGATCTGAGAGTGGTAGAAATATATAGGAGTTACCATTTGCAAAGCAGAGTAGTTATCTGAGTGAATTCAATATTAGAATTTGAAATGTATTTATTTAGATTTATACAGTTCATAAATAAAAAGTACCCCAACCCTAGCTCTAGTCTAGAAGAAATGGAACTGAGGAGTGTCAGCATTCTGACTTTGGACTCAGAGGTCACCTTAGAGCATGTATACTACACTGAATCTCACACAAAGCACAGCTAAAAGGGCACAGCTTCCCCCCTAACCCCTACTGGTTAAAGCAGCCATGCAAGATGTGGAAAGACAGGTTCCAATTCCTCCTCCTCCCCTTCCTGGTGTAGAGTACAGACTTGAGCCCAAGACTTTCATGTCCAGATAAGTGCCCTAATCACTGAGCTATGGAGTATTATGGGCTGGGTTCTAATAATTCCTGTTGGAGCTGTTCCACTTGTATAGCTACACACACACACACGGCCAGAGAGAGTGAGAATGACCATAGCCCAATAGACAACAGAGTCCTGTGGCACGGCTACCCCTTTGAAACATAGCCCAATAGTTAGGGCATTTCCTACATGTGGGTGGGTCAGGCTCCAATCCCTGCTCCAATGCATATTTAAAACTCTGATGAAGACAGTACTTACTGTATTTGTCTGACTGTTACTTCCAGGATTACACTGTATGTTTTATTGGCATGTATATACATTTTCTCTATATGGGTTTGATCCCATAAAAGTGCAAAGTGCTCTGGCCCAGATCTAGTAAACCATTTAAGTACTTGCATAACAATAAGGACGTGAATAGTGTTGCAAGAGACAATGTTAATTCATGCACTTTGATTCATAGATTCCAGGTCAGAAAGGACTGTGGTGATCATCTAGCCTGACCTCCTGCATAACATAGTCCTTAGAACTTGCCCAAAATAACTCCTAGAGCAATTTTTTTTTAAAAGAAAAGCATCCAATCTTGATTTTAAAATTGCCAGAAAGACCACGGTAATTATTCCACTTGTTAATTAGCCTCACTGTTAAAAATGTACAACCTATTTCCACTCTTAATTTGCCTAGCTTCAGGTTCCAATCATTGGATTGTATTATACCTTTACCTAAATTTAAGCACATACTTGATGAATGGGGGTAGGACTATTAGCACTTTGCGTATCTGAGTACAATAAGAAACAAAATACAAATTAGGACCAAAATGTTCAGTGCTTGATATTAGACACTGCATGGATTTTGTTATCTATCTGTAGAAGCCAACATTTGCATTAGATGTATTATGCTTACTTTCATTTTAGGAATGTTATATGATGTATTTTCCCTTACAGGACTCCACCGATTGTTGACTTACAAATATTTAGTACGAGTAAAGGAACATTTCTGGGAAAAGATGAAAACTCTGAAAGCAGATAGTATAAGCTCATTTGCTGCTAGATATAGTGGATGCTTTATGACTTGCTTGGTTTAAATATTTTCTTCACCTCAGAACGGAGGACTGCATTAATAATTTCATGTTGAACACTTTCAATGCATTAAGGATTAGTCTCATGTTTAAGTATTAACATATGTTATCTTGTTTGGTTCCTCAGTCAGGGTTATATTGTTATGTAGAACCTTTGGATTTTCTGACATGCAGAGCTATAACTTATCTTACTTTTTCTATCTGTGGAAACTAAAATAGTAGAGGGAACTAGAGTGTTTCAACCATTTTTGAGATGCTCAATGTGTTACAACACCAAAGGCTCTTACCCAAATGCAAATGACCCCTTCGTGACGTTACAGCTGTAAAGAAAGAGACACAGTACATCAACCAAGATATAAAAAATATTGATGTTGAAAAAAGGAAATTCAGTGATTTTTGTGAGATTGATACCCACTGGGGCAACTTAAGGAGTGATTTATAAGCAGGTATATTGGGACTTAAATGTGAGGAAGTAGGTATCAAGGTAACGGTACATATACACTAGCAATGGTACATGTTCAAGCACAGGCTTGTGTTTTAATTCCCACCCTCATTGTCTACCCAAAAACTCCTGAAACATTGAGTTCAAGGTGTATAGAGGGTGAAGAACAAGCTAGCACGTCTGAGGGGTCCAGTACATGTTACAGAACAAGTATAATACATGTGTTAGCTCTGGCATACCCCATACTATGCCAGTTACAGTGTGGGCGGGGTAAGGGGCAGGTACCAGGTCTTGAGTTTCAAAGTTTTCTACCCCCATTCCCTCAGTGCCCTGCATTCTTTTCTTCATGACCCTTACCCAACCAACAAATGTCTCTGTCCCCCTTTTTCCACCAGTAGTAGCCAGCTGCACTGACTATATCACACCAGTTTTCCACTGCACTTGCTACAGAACAATATAGGTGAACATGGATAGAATTCCAAGAGTAGCTGCGTAGCACATGTGGGAGCTCATCAATGCCTAGGCAGAGTATGCTGTCCTTCATGAGTCTGGCTCATTCATCTCTATTGGGACATTTCATGGAGACTGGAGCAGGTGGATATTGAACAGACCCCATCTCTGTGCTAGGAATGGATTAAGCTTCTGAGCCTACTATAGAGGGAGGATAAAGGACTCAGTTAGTCTGGGAAAAAGAGGCCTGTATGACAAGCTTATGGGGATCCTGACCAATTGCTGTGAGGGGCCCCCAGTACTGAATCTGAAGTGGCTCACAATCTTGTTCTAAACCTGGCCAGCCTCACTATCTGATAGGACACAGAGAAAATTTAGTGAGGAGGCAGCAGGGACTGTGAATGACCTCCTAGAAAATCCAAAAGCTAAGGAAGTGGTTATTCTGCACCCTGCCCCTCAGATCCAATTTGCAGATACCCCTGATAATCAATCTGAAGACTACCCTGCACTGCTGCAGGTACCCAGACCTGCAGCTGGTAAGTTATAATGATCCATCACTGTCACCTCTTGTTGTGGTGCTAAGGGCCCAGGTTTACCCATCCTGGATTTTGATGCAATGTGTATTTATTTTTGGTCTCTGGATAACATGCCAGACATGGCTCTGTGACTGTATACGTGATGTGCAGTACTGAAGTCACGTTATTGTCAAACCTCATCTTCTTCGCAACTCTGAATATGGCTTTTTATCTTATTGCAAAATCTGTTTTGTGAGTATTCAGTAAAACAGATTCAAGAAAATTTTGATCATATGCAAATGCCATCAGCTCAAATCTTTGCTTTGTAATATAACTTTGAAGATTAAGTTCAGTTGAATAATAAGTTTCCCTTTTTAAAAAGTGACGTTTAAATAGCACTATCTTTTTGGACAGATAGTAATGAAATTCAATGTCTGAATGTAGCACTCCAGGAAGAATTCTCCCGTTAGCACTCAAGAACACAATGGTGGAGAGGAATAATCTCCTCTCAATCTGAAAAGGGACTGCTTTCCAAACTGCAGAGCAATCTTGAGAGGTGCTAAATGTAAGCCCTTACTCCAGTTACATTAATGAAGCTGTTCATATAGCTATGTGGAAAAAAAAATCATAACTGTATTAAAAAATCCAGTTTTATTCAGGTTTTCAAAAAAGCAACATATTTCAATTTTCTGGTAGGAGTCTTCTCATTGCTAGGCAAAACAGAAAGAGTTTTTGCATGTGAAACGTAATTTTTGTATATGACTATTCATGATGTAAACACAATTTTGCATAACTCTTGCTCACTGCAAAGGAACTGGATACAAAAAAAGCTCACCAAATATCTTGTGCTAATAGAGTGCCACATAAGTCTGTATGTAGCAGCTGTGACATTCCCCATCCACTCAGGGGATGGTCCCCAGCAAGCACCCCCAGCCTCTAGATGCCACACTGGCAACTTCCATCCTGCAGGAACTGGGACCCTTCCCAGATCACTGCAGGATCATATACTCCGGCCCAACACTTTTAAAAAAGAAACTGAAAATGTAACAGCTTTTGCCCCTTCATACTCTCTAGAATCCACACAGGTTTAGATAAAAAAAAAAAGAAAAACAAAACAAAACCTAGTTTATTGATTAAAAGATGATTTAAAGTGAGTATATGGCAAATCAATGCACAATCAACTAATTAACCTGCCAGGAATTAATTGCTACCAAATAAAAAAGATATGAAACATTCTAAACTAAAGTTTACTGTTGTGGTCCATTTTCTATCTTACTCACATGGTTGGCTAGTTATGGTTTTACAGCCAGTCACTGCCTTTCCCCAGGAAGGGCACAGACCTTGGTTGTCTCAAGATGGAAATTCTCTGGCCAAAAGCCTCTAACAGTTCCCAATGTATGTACCTCTTTCTCCAAATACACGCCCTGGGTCAAATGATCTTTTCCCTCTCTGGCCAAAGCCCATAGTTTGCATAGCCTTTGTGATGCATCCTTTCTCTCTAAGCACTGGGAGACAGCTCTTATTCTCTGCTCCCCTTCTGAACCATGTGAAATACATGGGAATATGTTTCAAATAGATACATGTTTCCTGCAGCATTATACATGATACCACAACAATGGGTGCGTCTACACTTGTGAATTAAGTCGACTTAAGCAGGCTTAAGTCGACTTAATTTACTCTGCGTCTATACTACACTTTCCTTAAGTCGACTTAAGCAGCTGCTTAAGTCAACTTAAGGAAAAATTAAGCCAACTTCATAAAACCTAGTTTTATAAAGAAGACTTTTGAAAGTCAACCTAGCCAGTGTAGATGTGGAGTAGCCCTAAGTCGACTTTAAGTCGACTTAGGGGGCTCCAGAGCTTCCCCACTGCCCTCCCTGCCAGGGTCCCTATCCCCCTTTGCCCCATTGTACCAAGCTACAATGGGGCAAAGGCTGAGCCCCCGGCACTTGGGAAGGGGTGCCCCCCTGCCACCGTGGACCTGTCCCAGGTCCACCTAGCTCCTAGAAGTCGACCTAGGCATCCAGTGTGGATGCTCTAGGTCGATTTGGCAAGGTCCCCTTTAAGTTGACTTAAATTTTGAGAGTAGACATGCTAAGTCGACTTAAATTAACAAGTGTAGACATAGCCCAATAATGCAAAGCATGTTATGAACATTCAAAAAGGAACCTTGCATGATACATTTTGTATTAAAACACACAATTACACAGCAGAAGTGAACAGGAAAGTTACACAGATCATATCCTAAGGGTGCATCCCATGACAGCAGCTCCTTGAAAATCTTCTAGTTTTGCAATAGAAAGATTTTCAGAACCAAATTTGTAATACATTTACAGCATATAAAGCAATAAATACAAAACATTTCAATTTGTCAAGCACCTATCCCCACTAGCTTTGAACTGTGAATGCCTGGATTTGACAAAAGACTGTATATGCGAGAGAAGTATCTTGGAGACCTGAGAGCAGTATTAGCTCTGCTTCTTTGAAGGCCTCTAACCACAACAGGGTAATTTTACTTATTTTCTGCTACATTAAGTAACTTAAATCTAAGTAGCAGAGTTTCAGTTGACTAGTTAACTGAGATGCCCCTTTGCAGCACTACTCAATTAGCTCACAGCAATACTCTACCAGTCCTAGGATCAGTGATGTAGCAGTGTAGCAGTATTTGCCATCCTCACCATTCTGCAAACATATGCATAGTGCTCCCATGGCACTGTGCTTCAGAATTGTTTTTGCAGCACTTGAGCAGTACCAGTGAAGAAGTTTGTTTTCAGTTCCTTGGCAGTCTTTTAATAGAATGGATCTTCATTGCCAGTAACACAATCTCTTGAGTAAGAGTCTGTCTTATATCTGGGGTAATAAGACTTAAGTACAGACAGAATGATATTTGGAATAAAAATAACTATGGCCGACTACATATACCTATATCCCCTGGATTACTTTGAAAATCTCTACCCACGATTATAGGTAAGGACCATGCCACAATTGTTAGTGCTTGCATTACAATACTCCATCCATGCTTTTTAAAGTGCTAGGATACCAATCTCAAACTGTGATAACACAATATAACGCTCACTCCTTTCTGATTAATATGCAACAGGTATGGCCTCTCTGTTCTTCTGTTTGTCCTCCCTACTAGTTTCCGACTATGATAAGTAAACCTAGTTGGGAGGGAGGGATGTGTATGTATGTGTTTGTGTGTTTTCCTCCTTATGCTTGGAGTCAGGTCAGAGGGAAAAGAGTGCTACTTTGGGATGGGTCTTCCATCATGCACTGAACTTTACTGGAGATGAGTGGAAGTGAATTTAGCTGTTAGTAGAAGTTAGTTTGGAGTACAGAGATGACTCTCCCCCATGTTTGGAGCAAGCAGGGGAAGGGTCATAGGAGCCACTTCAGTGCCTTTCACCCCAGGGAAGCTGCCATTATGCTATTAGAAGAGAAAGACTACTTTCATAATGAAAGAGGGGAGTAGGACTGCACTGTTAAACTAATATGTTGCCAGAATTCCAAGACATATTTTGGTGCTGTAGGGTTGAGGTGTCATAGGAGGAGAGATGCAGAGAACAGTAAAAGGCCCTTTTTTCACTGACTTAGCTAAAACATTTGACACCATCAGTAGACTTGGACTTTGGCAACTGTTTATATATATATATATATTTGGACAATCAATCACCAACATTCTGAGGCTATCTCAATATGGAATGCTTGGATGAGTAACTGTCAATAGTGTTCTGCTGGACCCATATCTTATCACTAATTATATTAATCAAGGCTGTGAAATTGGTGCAGTCCCATTCAATATCTTCTATACAGCTATGCTCAATGAGACTACAAGATGCCTGAATGCTGGTATCAGGATATCTTTCTGATCCTCTAGATAATTATTCAGCCTGAACAGGCTGCAATCTGCCATGAAGGGCTTTGAGGCAACTGTTCATGAGTTGCCATATGCTGATGCCTGTGCTTTAGCAGCACATGCTCAAGAAAAGATATAAATGATTACAGACAGATTCGCAGAGTCTGTAAAAATGTACAGACTGACAAGCAGTCTGAAAAAAGATAGAAGTCATGTATCAACCTTGTGCCAGGAAAACTCTTCATGAAACCAAAAATCACCATCAGGAACGCACAGTTGAATGCTGCTGCAAACTTCTGTTCTCTTGGCAAATACTATTACTATAGACAAGGAACTGACAATTCACATCTACAAAGCCAGTTCATCATTTGGCAGGCTATTAGGCAGAGTCTGGCAACAACAAGCTATTAAGCTTCAAACAAAGCTAGAAGTCTATTCAGAGACTGTGCTGTCCAATTTCTTGTGTGCGTGCAAGACTTGGAACTGCTACAGGCATCATATCTTTTAGATGAGTTCCACTTATGACATCTGTATGCCATACTCTGCATCAAATGACAGGATAAAATTACCAATAACGAGGTTCTGGAACTCGGTCACTCCATAGAGATTGAAGCCATGTTCATTACATCACAGTTACATGGGCTGGTCATCTGCTGAGGATGGATGACACCAGAATGCCAAAGCAGTAACTGTCCAATAAACTGACGGTGAGTAACTGCACCAAAAATAGCCAGAAGAAACTGTTCAAGGACACACTGAAGCATAATTTGAAGCTGTGGAATATTGATATCAACAGCTGGGAGTCATCAGCAACAGATTGAACATGCTGGGGTTACTCTACAATGGAGTTACTCATTTCAAGATTAATCACTGTATGGATCTTAAAGCACAGAGGCTGAGTTGTAAACCGAGGCAGATTCAGTGGACACAAACGGCAATCCCTTCTTTGACAGCATGCTATGTATACATTCAATGTGAAAAGAACTGCAATTCATGCATCAGCCTTTTTAGACATAGTCATTCTTACAAGATGTAATACCATCTCCAGTATCAACTTCAGTCACAAAAGGTAGTAATTCTAGGCAGTAATTTCCCATTATGTATGTGTGCAACTGATTGTTCCTTCCTAAGTGGACTACTTTGCATTTGTCCTTATTGAATTTCAGCCTAATTACTTTAAACCATTTCTCCAGTTTGTCCAGGTCATTTTGAATTTTAATCCTATCCTCCAAAGCACTTGCAACCCTTCTCAGCTTGGTATCACACACAGACTTTATAAATCTATTCTTTATGCCAATATCTATTTTAAACCATTGATGAAAATATTAAACAAAACTGAACCCAGAACTAATCCCTGAGGGACCCCACTCGACATGCTCCTTTAGTTTGACAATGAATCACTGATAACTACTTTTTGGGAATAGCCAGTTATGCACCCACTTTTATAGTGACTCCTCAATCTAAGTTACCTTTCTCTAATTTATTTATGAGAAGCTCATGTGAAACAGTATCAAAAGCCTTGCTAGAAGTCAAGATATACTACATCTCCTACTTCCACTATCTATAAAGCTTGCTACTCTGTCAAGGAAAGCTATAAGTTTGCTTTGATATAATTTGTTCTTGATGAATATTTGTTGACTTATTTATAACCTTATTATCTTCTAGGTCTTTTCAAATGGGTTTTTTAATTATTTGCTCCATTATCTTTCTGGGTATTGAATTTAAACTGAACGAATAATTAAACTGCCCTTAAAAATCATGAGGTATTTTTCTTAAAAAAAAAAAATGTTGGATTATTTTTATTTGCCTTCTGGTTCTTGAGTTTTTAGGAAAACTGTTGTCATGAGCTTTTAGGGTATATCTTTTCACACTTTTCTTTGCAACCATGAGGGCTAGACATTTATTTTAACAAAATTAATAGATTCATTATGTAATTACATGATACTAGGATCTAGAACTTCAAAAAAGTCATGAAGTTCACAAGAAAATCAAAATTGGCAGTACTACTGGCTTGAGGCTGAAGGCAGTGTGCTTCAACCTCAAGACAGAAGTAAAATATGCTTCATCTTTGGCCTGCCATAGTTTGAGTCTGTTTTCAATCAGAGATTGGTATAAAATCCATCTTTTCCTCAAAAAATTTGACAATATGACAGAGTATGGGTTCTTTGTTTTGGAGGAAAGAGGACTTTGATTTCTGTGGCAGATTAAGGCTATGTCTACATTGGGGAATTAAGGTCGACTTAAAAAAGTCGACTTTAATAAGTCGACTTTAAGTTGACCTTATTAAGTCAACTTAGAGAGTCCACACTGGACTCCTAAATTGACTTAAAGGGGGCCTTACTAAGTTGACTTAGAGAGTCTACACTGGACTCTCTAAGTCGACCTGTTTGATCCAGGGAGAGCCAGCCCCGCCTGGGGCTGGCTCTCCCTG